>OY723385.1:47604345-48032996 GCA_963210295.1 Ophion ellenae | reverse complement strand
AAGCCGCCATAATGGATTCCGACGTGTAGTCATTGACATAGTAAACAAAGAAAGCGGTAGACGTATTACTCTCTAACCGGTGAAAGAAAGCGTACTCATCTGTACTTGACAAAACAGATGAGTTTTTTTCGGACAATGACTTTGGATCTCTTCTCGCGAATTTCAACCAATCCTTCCTCATATTTATATGACTTGGCGTTTTAATCGACAAATTTCCCGATTTTTTTACAGTGGTATTCTTACATTTACGAACGACACACCAATGATAAGGATTGTAACTAATTTTTTATTAATAATTAATTTACGTATTCACAATTAGTACAGCGTCGATGTTTACTATGTAAGTGACGTCACGAACCGAAGCAGCATGGCGGCTAGCGTTCTCGCCAATTTTCGCGCGGAAATTTGAAAAGTAAAATTTAAATGTATTTTTATGGGACTTGTCGATTTCATAAAATGGAAATAAAAATCGTAGTAGTTTATTATCACCGGAGGACCAAATTGAGACAACCTTTCAAAAAAGGGTGTAATACCCTATTCAGCAACGCGTTGGTATTTTGCCCCGGATTTGACCCTGAAAACTGGGAAAATTCCATCACCGAGGGCTTCAGCGAAGAAGAACGCTTCGAAGAGACTACAAGTGAGCCGTCATTTTATGTTAAAATAAAACCATCTATTTTTTGTTGTACCATTCTTTGTGTGTACTTTGAAGAACTAATGATAAATGTTCAGTCATGTTGATTAAATTTTCAAAAGTCAACTTAAAAGCAGTGCTGTGCCTTGGGGGAGGATCGTTTCATCAATGAATGTTGGTCAAGTATAATACTGATTTTTTTTCTTAGCCGTCGACGTGGTCAATCAGACGGTGTTGAAGTTTACATCGTTGGAATGCAACGATTTTTTTTTCTTCTTTTATTTTTATTATTATAGAAAATATTTTCTTGCCAATTTATCTTGTAGATTTTTAATGAGGATCCTAATTTTTTTATTTATTTTTGTAGCCAAAATCCGCAAAAAATGCTTTGGCAGTCCGAAAAAAATCATTTTCGTTGCGTTCCAACGATGCAAACTTCAACATCATCCAATGGAATGTTACCTTTAAAAGTAAAGTTTTATCGCACGCGTCTACGTTTAAGGGGTTATCCCCACTTGCGATTTTGAAAAAATCGATTTTTTTTATTGCATTTTTTTGAAGTATAAGTATCTGAGAATATGTCCTGAAAATTTCAAGTCGATCCGAACAAAATTGACTGAGATATGAGCGTTGAAAGCGAAGAATCCGCGTTGAAAGAGCGTTGAAAGAGAAACTTCAAACGCGTTTTTCTCAAAATGGCATTTCTGAAGTCGGTGACCAAGATTACTCGAACACTAATGAACCGATCTTCTTGAAATTTTGCAGGCTTATTTAATACATAAAAATGTAGTCTTTAATCGTTCGATTTTTTTTTTCGAAAAAAATGGCTGTTTTATAGCCAAAAAGCGGCCGTTTTTTTCGTTAAAATCGAACCATTAACTTTGACTGTCCGCCATTTTGTGAAAAATGAATATTTTTTAAAATCCTTCGATTAAAGACTAGTTTATACTTATATTTGACTAAATCCATCCGCATTTTTTTTTCAGATGATCCACTTCGCCGCAATGTTGGTCACCTCAAACCGTGTATATAAAAACATTATTTCATTGACGGCGATTTGCCACTAAACAATGTAATATTTTTCAATAAAAAAATTACTGAAAGTTTTTCAAGATGTGTTCTTTAAGATGGTATATTGATCGATTAAAAGGGTTTTGTAGTTTTCTTGAAAAAAATTCATGAAAAAGGCCTTTTTTTGCGCTACAAGTGGGGGAACGCCTTAATAAAAAGGAATCAGTGACCTCTAACATTTATGCTCAACAATGCCCGGGTTCTTGTATTTGGGAAAAAAAAATCAGACAACATGGTGACGCACTCGTCGTCATTCACGATTGTGTAGTATGCATCATAAGTAGGCAACGACTTTTTTTTTATTTTCTTTTGATGTCCCTGTTTTCAGTATTGCTGGAAAAGTTTAACATTTTTTCGAATGACGTTGAAGTTTGCATAATTTTTTTGCTCATTTTTCATTTCTTTATTTTTATGCTTTTACAAAGCCTGGTTTTCACAAATTGAGGTCGTAAACCTGTAACAAGAATACGTAAAAACGTTTGAGTGATTTTCACAGCCAAAAAAAATTCAAACGATTATAAAGAATTTATGTTCGTTGCGTTCAAACAATGCAAACATAAAAATCATTTTTTCCGAGGTCTTTTCTTTCAGGGATCGCAGCTTGAATCTGTCGACAAACGTTGAGCAATAGCGAAAATAAATCATTTTCAAGCGTTGCATCGGTTAAGCCGAAGAGTTTGATTGATGGCTACCTCGTGTTGGGGCTTTAAATTCACGTCTAAATTCACAATGAAAAGTTTCCTTCGAGCTGAGCTTCACAATACCACGGTACGATGATAATATAAACATAAAACCATAATTATTTGAAATCGCAATAACAACCATAATAATAACAATAGTGATGATAGAAGCAACAACAACAATAATAATGACAATGTTAATAACAATAATGAATATAATGATCATCCAATAAAGAACAGCTGCGTTCAATGACATTGAAGTTTGCGTCGTTGGAATGCAATGGAAATTATCATTTTTTAAGTGCTCGAATTTCTTGTAGCTAATCTTCATTGCGAAAATCCATGAATCATTTTTTAAGTCGCTCATTTAGATATCTAGAATTTAAAATTTGAAAAAAATATTTTGTAAAATCATAAAAATGGCTAAATAAAAATATAAAAAAGAATTTTCGTTGCGTTCCAACGATGCATACTTCAACATCATTCTTTCATGGCGCTGAAGTTTGCATCGTTGGAATGCAACGAAAATAATTTTTTTTCACTTTCATAATTTTTCTTTGGCAGAGTTGAACTACTGAAATGACGCAAACATTTTTTAGGATTTTTATTCAGCGATCTGGAACAAATTTGCGTAATTTGATTTTGGATAATAATAAAAGTGAGACATTGAAAGGAACTTTCGTTGCATTCCAACGATGCAAACTTCAGCCCCATCAATCTTTCTTCAATCCATTTATTTCGAGATCTAGTAAAATGATAAGAATAAGGGAATACAAATATGTAAAAAACTTTCGTTGCGTTCAGACGATGCAAAATTCAAGACCATACGACAGAAGTTGTACCGCGTACAAAAAAAATCCCAATACTCTGCCAGTGCTTCCGCCTCTCTATCGACACGGGGCGCGCACATATCGGGGAGGAGAATGAGATTGAAGTTTCCATCGTTGCAAATGCAACGAAAATGATTATTTTTCAATTGCGCGAATTTATTTTTTCGAATATTCCTATGGTACTAAGGCGGGATATACGTTTACAACGATCGAAAAATCGATTCCTTTTTTTTCTTCTTTAAACGATACAACGATATATGTATAATATTTTCCCAAAGTTTCAAAGCGAAATTCGAAAAACTTCAAACGTTACAGCCCGTCAACGCTGTGCCTCGCCGCTCGGATTCGAAGCGGGCGTGAACTTCAAACGCGTTTTTCTCAAAACGGCATTGTCGAAATTGGCGTGCAGGATTACTCAAAAACTATTAAGCCGATTGAGTTGAAACTTGGTAGAAATATTGATAATATTGGTACCTTCTACTTGCCGGGAATTGTTTTTGAAAAATTGGAATAAAAACTACTTTTTTAATCCACATTGTACAGAAATGTTGCGTGAAATGTTAATGTTTTTTGTAAATGCGTGCCATTTTCTCAAATTTGCATTTTATTCGTGTTAATCACCGTCACATAGAAACTATACATGTTCTAACTGAAAAAATGTTTGAACTTTTTTGCAAATCAAAGTCTACGGGAAGCTAGACTGCACGCCGATTCGCAACTCCCGCGGCGACCTTGCTGTAACACTCTGCCACAGTTCCGCCATTTTGATGATGAATTGATTAGAAAAAATTGGTTTGTTTAATTAAATATACTATTAAAGTATACCTGAAGTTTGATAATTGTAAAATAATTATTTCTTAGTTTAAAAAATCCCTCAATATTGCTTATTTTTTTCCTGTCTAAATGTATATCCCGCCTTAAGGGCGGAGTAGGGTTAAAAAATAATTGTTTGCATTGCTCTGTATTTGAAAGTCCTGTACTTTATGGACCTGGCATCGACGACTCTGTGTGAGTATAATAGAATTATCGACTTTTATTTTGCATTTTTCAGTGTGCAAAACTTTGAAACGTTTTTCTGAAACTTGCCATTTTTTAAGTCGGTGTACGCTGTAACTCAAAATCTAATACACCGATTCTTTTGAAATTCTGTATACTAGTTCCACCCATAAATCACCAGGTAACGCTGCCGAGTTTTTTTTATTATTTATTTCCTTACAATAACAATTTCGCCGATTTTGTAAGCAAAAATCGCGTTTTTTGACTCCCAAGTGTTACGGAAAATGAAAAAATCGATAAAAAAAGAAAACTCGGCAGCGTTACCTCGAGAAACATCTCACCTAATAAACGCATTTTGATTTTTTTGTTCCAGATGATCCCGTGACGAGTTGTAGGGTACACCGCAAAACAACTTTTTTCGCGGCGCCTGCGGAGATTAGCTCCCAACGGCTTATTTATCAATATTTTGCAATACAAATTTAGTTAATATAGAAATATAAGAAATATAAGAAATATAAGAAATATAATTTAGAAAATATAGTTCAGATGTTGTATTATTATATGGAAATTAATTAAATAAATCAGCATTACCTGTATCGTCTAACAAAAGTCTCGAAAATATGCTTTTTTTCACCGAATTAACCTTACCCCGCCCTTAATGTTTGCATCGTTGGACCGCAACGAAAATATATTTTCTTCGTATCGACGATTTTTGAAGATACATTTGCACTACGAAAATTACTGGAACGTTTTCGAGCGTCCTTTTTGAAAATCTATAACTGAAACCTGCAAAAAAAAAGATTTTAGATAATAATAACAATAGAGAAATGAAGAAAATCATGAAGAATTTTCGTTGCATTGCAACGATGCAAACATCAGCACCATATTTCTTACGTAAAGCCCACAATCCTTCTTCAATGCGCTCATTCCAATATCTAGAATTTAAATCTGCACAAAAAGATATCGTAAAATCATCAAAATGATAAAATAAAAATACAAAGAATTTTATACGAACTCCAAGACCATGAAGTAGGATAGAAACATCGAACCGTTCTATCGTACACATACGGTTTATTCGTGCAATATCGTTAACCAAGTTTTACGAAATACAACCAGTGAATTAAAGAAACCAACTTCGTGCCACATTTGGGTATCTCGTTACGAAGGCTGTTTCTCAACAATAAAGCAAACACAAAAAAAAAACACAAACGCTGAGTAAACGGGGAAATGTAGAAAGCCCACATGCGGTGATGTATATACGAGATAACGAATATCGAATGAGAATTTGACGATTGGTCGAACTTAACATTAGGAATGAATTACCGATGGGGAGTCCTATGACCGATAACTAATTGTAAACTTTAAGAAAGTTCGTAAAACCGGAGAAATTGTGTTCGTCACGACAGCCCCCCCCCCCCCCCCCCCCCCCGAGCCACTCACCGCGTTACACAAAGAAGCAGTTGAACGGCTTTTTTACACGTTTCGCTGTCAAGTCGGAATGTCGTTCATTCTACTTTCGCAAAAAAAATGGCAAAGTATCACACGCGCGCTTGCATGGAGAGAACACGAGAAGAGCAAGCGAAGAGTGCAACGTTTCGCGCGTTTGCAAAATTACGCAGGTGAAAAAAACAGCCGCCAGGCACGCGTCGGGACCGTGCACGTTGAAGGGCTCCGTAGGTCGTCGGCTATGCTCACAATTGTAATGTTAAGGGGTGTTCTCACTTTAGACGCTAAAAAAGGCGATTTTCGTATTTTTTTATAGGTTTGTATTATAGATATTGATGTAAATGTTGTTACATTTAAGGCCTTAGGCCACAGTAACGGGTATAAAATAATGTGCGAATTTAACCATTTTTTTCGTATGAAAAAGTGATTCACTCCTAAAATTAATGACACATCTATTTAGTATGAATATCGAGCTGTTAGAAAATATATATATTTGTTTTCACTGTACAAAATTGCCGACTACTCGAAACTTCTCGAAACAGCTTTTTTCCAATTGGCGTGACAAATAACTTCAACAATTTTCACTCGATTTACTTCAAATTTAAAAGTTATGTTCCTAATTGCATTTCGCAGAGAAGTACGTACGGAATTTCTTATTAATCGAAAACTTTCCATTTTATGAGCAGTTATAACGAAATTTTTCACTGAAAATTCGTTTCGTAAGTTAAAATACCTACAACTTTTGAATAAAACAATATTTTTTAAATTCCGTACGTAATTCTCTAGGTATTTTCATGTAGATTGACGAGAATTTTTGTTTTTTGTTCTAGGTCAAAAATTGCGGATGCAAAATGTCACTCCGCGGAGCGCCTAAAAAAAAGATAACAAAAGAATATGTTAGTAGTCGGACATTTTGTACACCGGAAAAAAAAATTCGAACAGCTTGATATCCATACTTAATAGATGTGTAATTAATTTTATGAGTGAATCACTTTTTCATACGAAAAAATGGTTAAATTCGCATATGATTTTATACCCGTTATTGTGGCCTGAGGCCTTAATAAGTCCACTTTCGAAATACATTTAAAATAAAAAATTATTCATTCGAGTCACTATTTATAGACGAAAATGGTAGTTAAAAAAATGTCCCAAAAAAATTGTAAGTCTGCGCTATTGATGAAATCTCGGAGATGCATCATTCGAAACAAAAAAATCAAACGCTTTTAGATTCGGTATGCGCATAGCATACGATTTTTGATGCATGCAAAAATAACAAAATGCCGGACATTTAAAAAGCTTGAATGCAATGGAAATTATCATTTTTTAAGTGCTCGAATTTCTTGTAGCTAATCTTCATTGCGAAAATCCATCAATCATTTTTTAAGTCGCTCATTTAGATATCTAGAATTTAAAATATGAAAAAAATATTTTGTAAAATCATAAAAATGGCTGAATAAAAATATAAAAAAGAATTTTCGTTGCATTGTAACGATGCGAACTTCAAGACTGTTGCGTTCAATCGACCCGAAAATTGAACGCCGCTGAAGTTTGCATCGTTGGAATGGAATGAAAATTCTTTTTCATTTTCGTTTTTCTCCTTTTCCATTGTTATACAAAATCACTTTTGATAGATTTAACTTGTAGGTCTCCAATAAGCACCTTAGATAAGTTCACAGGAGCTTTAATTTACCAGAAAAAAATTGGCAATTGGAAAAAAATTATTTTCGTTGCTTTCCAACGATGCAAACTTCAACATCATGAAAATTGATTAAACACTTGAAAACGGACTTTTTATCGAAGAATTTTTCTTAAATTGAATATTGGAGCCATTGGATCCTAAAATGTATAAAGGATTTGAAAACGGACTCTTTATCGAGGAAGCATCGGCACAATACAAATTATTGGAGACAATGGACGAATTTTATTTACGCGACGTATCAAAAAGCCGTCAAACAAAAAAGTTTGTCAAACAATTTTGGTTTCATCGATACATCAATACATTGTCAAGATTATGTTTTTATAAACTAATGTTAACATTCTTTACATTTAAAAAACGGACATTTAAAAAAACGTGTTTTTTCACCGTTTCTGGCAACAAAAAGAAATAGTAAATATCAATTTTTTTTAAATCCTTGATGTGCGCTATAGCTATAGTTGCAAAGAATATGTGGCTAAAATTTCATAAGGATCGGTTCAGTAGTTTCGAAGATTTGATCAACAAGCCGTTGAACAACATTGTTTCAAGAAAAACGCGTTAAAGTTTGTTTGGGTTACATAAATACATAATTTTTTTTTACGTCTTTTGAAAGTGTATTTATTAAGGGTAGAAGTATATCTATAATATAAACCTATCAAAAAAATTCTTGATGATAGCCTTTTTTTAGCGTCTGAAGACGGGCATTTAGACAGGAAAAAATTGAGGGATTTTTTAAACTAAGAAATCATTATTCTACAATTATCAAACTTTAGGTATATTTTAATAGTATATTTAAGGGGGATTGTCTTTTTTTTCGCAAAATTTACCGCTTTTTGGGAATTTTTTTGTGAAGAAAGTATACAACGGAAAACTTGTGAAACTTGGCATATAGTTTTATTGATCTGTTTACTACATACAAAAAATTTTTTAAACAATTTCATCAAAAAATCCGCCTCCCACCCCCCTCGACGCGCGATGGTCCTTTTTTGATGGTGTGCACGATTTCTCAAAAACTATTCAACCGATTGCCTTCAAATTTGGACAGAATGCTCAGCTGACATCCTTTTATCGTTTGATGAAGCAAAAAAGCAATACGTTTAATAGTTTTTTTTATTTATAACAAAAAATCGATCAATTTTTTTCGAAAAATCGATACTTCAAGTTCAAAACGTCACCAAATCGTCAATTTTTTTTTCCCTTCATCGAACGATAGCTATATGTGTCTAAAGTAAAATGCTTTTTGGGTTTTTGTTGCAGGATGAACGTGAAGGCTGTAATAAAAAAAGGACCATCGCGCGTCGAGGGGGGTGGGAGGCGGATTTTTTGATGAAATTGTTTAAAAATTTTTTTGTATGTAGTAAACAGATCAATAAAACTATATGCCAAGTTTCACAAGTTTTCCGTTGTATACTTTCTTCACAAAAAAATTCCCAAAAAGCGGTAAATTTTGCGAAAAAAAAAGACAATCCCCCCTTAAGTATACGAAATGATTTTTGAAAAATAAATTCATCCTCAAAATGGCGGAGCCGCGGCAGAGTGTTACAGCAAGGTCGCCGCGGGAGTTGCAAATCGGCGTGCAGTCTAGCTTCCCGTAGACTTTGGTTTGCAAAAAAGTTCAAACATTTTTTCAGTTAGAACATGTATTGTTTCTATGTGACGGTAATTAAAATGAAGAAAATGCAAATTTGAGAAAATGGCACGCATTCACAAAAAAAATCAACATTTCACCCAACATTTCTGTGAAATGTGGATTAAAAAAGTAATTTTTATTCCAATTTTTCAAAAACAATTTGCGTCAAGTAGAAGGTACCAATATTATCAATATTTCTACCAAGCTTCAACTCAATCGGCTTAATAGTTTTTGAGTAATCCTGTACGCCAATTTCGATAATGCAGTTTTGCGAAAAACGTGTTTGAAGTTCACGCCCGCTCCGAATCCGAGCGGTGAGGCACAGCGTTGACGGGCTGTAACGTTTGAAGTTGTTCGAATTTCGCTTTGAAACTTTGGGAAAATATTCTACATGTATAGTTCTATCGTTTAAAGAAAGAAAAAGGAAGTCGATTTTTCGATGGTGCTAAATGTATATCCCGCCCAAAGTGAGAAGACCCCTTCGTGCACCCTTCGACTGCACACTGGGTCATTTTGGCCTCATTGTTTTTTCAACTGCCTGTATGGCAAAATGGGATAATCTATTCGGCCGCAGTGCGGCGCTCGAATGTTCCCCCACTCCTACTCTATAAGTGGACACTCGGCCCTTTACATCCGGCCTGGTACTGAGGACAGCTGTCGAAAAAGGACCTGGGTCCAATCGACCCCGGTTATGCAGTAGTGCGGTGAGAGTGAAAACATTTTCTTTGGGTGAAATTTGGTGTTTTCTTACTCCATGTCAGTGAGTTACGATAGAAAATGCTCATGGATATTTTTTTATTTTGCACTACTATGGTAAATTATGTATTTAGAATCCCGGTCATAAAACTAAAAGCAAGCGTCCGTTATGCAGGGGAGCTATGTGCGACGAGCACCGAATGTACTTATGCGTCGATTGCGGTAAATGTGAATGATAATAAGTCATTGAAGTAAAAAAATGCGGAAAATATACGTTTTCAACAATTAATCTGCCGTCGAGTCGATTTTTCCATTGTTCGCTATCCCGAAAATGCTCTGATTCAAACCTCCGAATAAATATACTTATTGGAAAGACGGCCGACACGGTCTTTCTTTTCGTATCTACAAACCTTCCTCTTTAAAAACCTCCAGGACTTTTTTTATATTTAAACAAAAAATTGTGATCCTTTTCGTGCAAGTACGTATTTTTCAACGCATTTCCACTTTGAACGAATGTTTGGGCACTTAATTTTTGTTCTTCTTAAATGATAAATTTTGGGCCGTGAAATAAGGATCATTTGCTACAAAAAACGTCTTCACATAACAAAAAAACAAAATGCATATTTACCGAAATACAACGATCTGAAAAACGTCTGGGGTCAGATTGACCCCATGTGCAGTCGGAGGTTCGTGGCGGAAGTGCGCAGTCGAAGAGTTAAATCGAAATATAAAAGCTCGAAAAACTTTGCTCATCAACATTTTCTCTCCATTGAACAAAAGTATTTTACACGTCGAATGAGAAGCTATTTTTCGTATTTTTGGCCCGAAACGAATTGAGCAGTAAGCGCAGCAATATTACGCGAGAGTCGCTCGCCGTGTGTAATATGCCCGAATTATTCCAGATTTTCATGGAGTTGAAATTTGCATCGCTGGAATGCAACGAAAATTTCATTTAATTAATTATTTTTATCGTTATTCAAAATCGTATGTAGCGAATTCGTTATAGACCACTAAATAAGAATATGAAAAAATGTTCGCATGATTTTCGTAGCTTAAATCTGACAAGGGGAACTTGGAAAGTTAAAAAAAATCATTTTCGTTGCATTCCAACGATGCAAACTTCAACGTCGTATATTTTCAACGGGCTACATCTACCTGGGTGGGTCAAAAAAAATTATGACGTTGAAGTTTCAATCGTTGGAATGCATCGACTTTATAATTCATTTTTCATTTCTTTATTTGTATGTTTATCCAAAGCCTTCTTCTTTTTTTGCAATTTGAGGTCGTGAATCGCCAATAAAAATACGTAAAAACATTCGAGTGATTTCAACAACCAAAGAAAAATAAAAGAAGTCCGTTAAACTGGAAGGTATTGCTTGTAAAGTGCCGTAATATTGTGGATAAAAATGAAAATTCAACAAAATGGCGGAGTTTTGAAAAAAAAGTTCCAAATTGCGTTAAAGAGTGTGTTGGTTTTTTGCATGGCAAATTGACATTTTTTATCGAATCGAAAAACTGGAAGGTTTCTACATTATATGTAGAAACAAATACTAAATACGCTAAAATAAGACTCAACTCGATCGGATTATTTGTATTCCAGTAATGACTGCAGCAAATTTGAAAAATGCCGTTTTGAGAAAAACGCGTTGAAAGATAAAAATATTGATTTCATTGTTATAAATCGATAAAAGTATAAGGTACAGTATAGTAGTGAGGGATACTTGAAGGTATCGAAAAAGCAACAACAAAAAAACGATTTTTTTAAAGTCACACTAGTTCCCTAAACGCGTTTTTCTCGAAAAACCGTCAAATTCGGTGAACATGACGTCTCGAGAACCACTCGATGGATTGTTCCCAAATTTACAAAAAAATACGATAAGAAACATTCAAAGGTCGTTGACGATCTCACTTTTTTCATCGATCTTCATTTTTTAACAGTTACGTAAAATTACGACTTTTTTTTCATCGCTTTGCATGCTCCGGTGTCAGTTCGTCGCCGCGTTATCAAAAAAAATTATTTTCAAAATCGACGATCGTCAACGACTCGTATTTATAGTTAACTTGAATAACCCGTTTGGTTTTTAGATTTCGGATGGACCGTTTAAGCTGGAGAGTGTCCACCGCCAAAAGTCGCGAAAAGATGTTTTTGATCTACCGGCGGCCATGTTTTTCTTTTTCTGGATTTTTTCTTAAGGGCTCTCAATATGTACCTTTTTGTTTAAAAAAATGCGTTTCTATTTCACCAATCGTTTCCCCGAAAAAAAAATGGAACGTGGCCATTTTTTTCAGGCCTCTAGGTAGATGTACCCGACAAAGCAAAGGAATAAGAGAGTGGGCGCTCTCCTCCGAAAGGCGTCGGTGATGAAACAATCCAGTGGCTACGAAACGCTACAAACAAAAACACGGCAAGCACGTTTCCATATGTTTCGCACCGGGTGTCTCCCGCGCGCAACACGTTCGCGCAATCGAGTGGCTCTCCGTGGCCGCGACGTTCACGCGAAAATCGCGATCGCCGGAAGTTCAACGAGTTCCTCGCTCGCCCGCTTGCTTTTTCTTCACCTTTGCGTAAGAGCAAAATCGCTCGCGATGTTCCTCAATCGCTGAGTCGGCGAAATTCAAAGCAATCGTAGCACCGTTTTCGGCATAGGGGGGGGGGGTAGGAGCAAGGTAACCGCAGCTGGGGTCAACGTAGTGTCCGCAAGCAATGCGACTCTGCAGCGTCTGTACTATGCGCGTGCAGATGGTAAAATCGGAAGCCACGAGTGAGCTGAACGTCGGAGAATCCGCAGAATGCAAAAGGCTGCGTGAAAGTCCAGTGGAAGATAAAGATTCGAGGAAGATAAAGTCGAGGTGAAGAAAAATAAAGCATGGAAGCCTCTTCCACTCCCCCCTCCCTCGCGCCTTCTCCCAGCCGTTACAGGGTGGATGATAGTGATTCGAAATCTAGGCTAATACGTTTCGAAGTACACGTTACATCCAGACGCCCAAGAGTTTCCGTGATTATCGAAAAAAGGCCTATCCAATGGCCGTGTGCACGCATCCCGTGCCACTCCGTTAGATTGCTCGGTTTCGAATGTTCGCAACATAGCGTGCAGCGTGGGGAGATCGGGCCGCGCGCGTGTAGCGCCTCTGTGGGTAATACAGGAGACCATGCCCGTAGACGATGCGTTTCGCGGTGGGAAATGGGTGTGCCGTAGAGCCGTGGGAGCGGCACGAGGGTGAGAGGGGCGGAAGGAAGGCCGAGGGGGAAGACCGCGATGTTGACAATCGGAATCTTCATCCCGTTAAGCCCTATTCGCCGTGGCGATTACGCGCGCGCGATGGGGGAGGCAGCGAGAAAAAAAAACCGACCCAAGCTCGTTACGTCCCGCGTCGACAGGCACGTATATGCAAAATCGAACTTGCCATCCTCCCACAAGTGTGCGTGTACTCGGCGCCAAGCCGAAAATGCGGGTAAAAGCAACAAAGCGAGCAGGTATTAAACTGACGAAAAAATAAAATAAAATAAAAACACGTTTTTCGTACTCACCGTCAGCGCGTGCCAGGAGTATTTTCTCGATTTATCTCCGATCAGGAGAACATCGCGTTAATCCAATTGTACACGACTACGCAGGGGCTCTCGAAGCCACCAAAGCTTCGCGTTATATACTTTCACGATACTCGATGAACACACACCCCGCGTATCCACTTCTCACACACGCGAGCCTCGCGCGTAAAGGACAAATTGACGGAACGCATCAACGCAGCAGACACTCGTATGCACGACACATACGCGGGCTAGCAGCAGCAGCAACGGACGCGGAGCGAAAGATGCTTCGCGCTTTCAATGGCTGGCTGTCACTGCCTCTGTCGCGCGTTATCACGCTGACTGGTAGCGATGCTGCCTCTCCTCCTCCTCCTTCCTTCTTGCGTATCCCGGTTCACCGAGTGCCGAGTCCAACAAACACTTCATAATAACGCAACACCAGCCAATAACCGCACGACCCTTCAACCCGAACTGTCGTTATTGTTATAACACCAAAATCGCGTTTGGTTCTTACGAGTTTTTCGGCTGAGCGACGAGGCCAGTCTAGGTGGCGGTGGCCGAGCAACGACGCACCGTGTTTCGTGATCGAAACAAAGTTTAATCCCCTTTTTTTCCTATTCCCTTGTATTGCGACGTCTCCGACGCGACGAGAATTGCGAGAGCCTGGCGACTGGTCGTCGATCCTCGACTGTTTGTAGCATGACGTACGATCCCTCTCGTAGACTGGCCGCTCGGATGTCAGGCCTGCCAACCCAACCGCCAACGATTCTCCGAACGAGAGGGATTTTACCAGGAACGTAACTACGAATTTCGAAGCCTGCGTGCCGCGCCCTCGAGGACGCGCGACGCCCCTTACGAATCGACACGAAAAAGTGATGACTCGACGCGATTATATCGGATTGTTCTATTGAGGAGCTCGCTATGTGCGATATGATATCTCGTCACGGGCTATAGCTAGGAAAACTGTATATGTTGACATCGCGTGCGAGATGGGGCCTCCACCCATCTTGAGCTACACGAACCGTAGGCTTTGGGTCAGGATGAAAGGAGCCTCGCAATAAACGTGGCGACTCAGCACCCGTCCACTCGACTCGTAAATTCATATCGTGTGGGCGCGTCTGAGTCGTGAGTGCATATTTGGTTCGGGGAACGAATGAATAACTTCTTTTTCTCATGCAGTCGTTCAAGGACCATTAAATCCCAATCTCACGAGGCTATGCGTGCTTTCCCTATTAGTCATCGTTTTAGCTCGCCTCGACGAGATATTCAAGGCCCACTTCATGCTTCGCCTTCTTATCTTTATTCGATACATTTACGTAAAAAATAAGGCCTCCAATGGCAATTCGTAGAATTATCCGCTGTGCGATCGTGTCCGATTTTATTTTGAAGATAGCACGGAAGTCTCGAGTTACGTTGCAAAACAAGTGAATCCGACACTGTGGCGCATCAGCGTGACAAACAATCGTATGGCTGGATGATGACAACGATATTCAAAGGAAAAGTAATGTGTTGGATGGTGCCAGCTGTCCACAGGAGATGGCGACGTATCGCGATTGTGTCACGTGATATCGGGAAAGTTCCGAAGATAACGAGACGCGGTATCCCTACCTTACCGACAGGGATTTTGGAAGAATATTATATTTGAGTCACTTGCAGTACTACACTTTGTGCTCGCACGGACGAGTGGCGACATCTGACAATGTTTTTTCGAACTAGAGAAGTAGCTCCAGTTACGGCTATGTATCAGACATGGAGACTAGAGTAAAGGAGCCCGAACGCAATGCTGGCGAAATGGTTGTGAAAGTGATGAATGATCCGCGGATTGTACCCGCCTGGCGGCGCCACCACTGCTGGCTCCGTCCGCGCGGTGATTTCGAATCGCAATTTCGTATATTTCTTCGATCCGCAATTTGTCGTATATTTCTTTCTTATTAGCGCGGTTTATAATACTTAAGAGTAATATTGATATGCTTTTGTTTAAATTATGAAATGATAATATATCAGTAATTTTTTACTTGGAGGTGATCTATACTGTAATTGTTTTATTTGTATACGGTGACACGTACGATTAAAGAGCCATAATGTGAATATTGCATACTGGATTTTCAAGAAAAATATTTTTTCCGTCGCTACAAAAAGAAATAATAAAATGTATAATTTACATCAAGCCTCAAATCAACCAACAAACAAAACTGAATCTAAACCCCAGGCGGGGCAACAACTTAAATATTAGAAAACTACCTATTCTAGTGACGGAAGGGACATGCGGGGTAAGCGCAATATTTACCCATGGCGAAGTGAAATCAAAAAATAAATCCAATTGAATGTTATAGGTAATACATTATAACGAAATGGGAGCGAGGGGGATTTATATTAAAGGATTTGCATATTTAACCTAAAAAACTTTTTTTTTATCCAAGCACCATGCATTACATTTTTGCTGTATCAAAGGAATCTCTAACAGCATTAAAATTGATGGCAATTATAATTAAATTCGGCGAAGATAGCATGCAATAAAAGAAATACAAACGATTTGGCAAAATGAATCAACATGTAGTTGCACATGCCGATGTCAATATTTTCGCCAATTCGCGAATTAATTGCATAAACATAATATTAAGGTTCAGTTCTTACCTTTATTGGATCGTCTTTTTCTGTTTTGATTTTATAAATACTTTTAATACCGAAATATCACTCAACGATGCGTGACAGCGTAAACTGTATGTAACTGACATACATATAATACTCACATATATAGTAACTGACAGTAATACGTCACTGTATGTATGTCACAAACACTGCTAAGCCGGTCCTCACGCACCTATCCTATTCGGTACCAGGCGCTGGTATCGCTTGCGGATATTTTTCGAACTACAAGATCTTTCATCACTTTCGCGATCCACTTTTCGACGATTCCGCCATATGCGTTCGGGCTCCTTTACTCTAGTCTCCATGTCTGATACCATGGAGACTAGAGTAAAGGAGCCCGAACGCATATGGCGGAATCGTCGAAAAGTGGATCGCGAAAGTGATGAAAGATCTTGTAGTTCGAAAAATATCCGCAAGCGATACCAGCGCCTGGTACCGAATAGGATAGGTGCGTGAGGACCGGCTTAGCAGTGTTTGTGACATACATACAGTGACGTATTACTGTCAGTTACTATATATGTGAGTATTATATGTATGTCAGTTACATACAGTTTACGCTGTCACGCATCGTTGAGTGATATTTCGGTATTAAAAGTATTTATAAAATCAAAACAGAAAAAGACGATCCAATAAAGGTAAGAACTGAACCTTAATATTATGTTTATGCAATTAATTCGCGAATTGGCGAAAATATTGACATCGGCATGTGCAACTACATGTTGATTCATTTTGCCAAATCGTTTGTATTTCTTTTATTGCATGCTATCTTCGCCGAATTTAATTATAATTGCCATCAATTTTAATGCTGTTAGAGATTCCTTTGATACAGCAAAAATGTAATGCATGGTGCTTGGATAAAAAAAAAGTTTTTTAGGTTAAATATGCAAATCCTTTAATATAAATCCCCCTCGCTCCCATTTCGTTATAATGTATTACCTATAACATTCAATTGGATTTATTTTTTGATTTCACTTCGCCATGGGTAAATATTGCGCTTACCCCGCATGTCCCTTCCGTCACTAGAATAGGTAGTTTTCTAATATTTAAGTTGTTGCCCCGCCTGGGGTTTAGATTCAGTTTTGTTTGTTGGTTGATTTGAGGCTTGATGTAAATTATACATTTTATTATTTCTTTTTGTAGCGACGGAAAAAATATTTTTCTTGAAAATCCAGTATGCAATATTCACATTATGGCTCTTTAATCGTACGTGTCACCGTATACAAATAAAACAATTACAGTATAGATCACCTCCAAGTAAAAAATTACTGATATATTATCATTTCATAATTTAAACAAAAGCATATCAATATTACTCTTAAGTATTATAAACCGCGCTAATAAGAAAGAAATATACGACAAATTGCGGATCGAAGAAATATACGAAATTGCGATTCGAAATCACCGCGCGGACGGAGCCAGCAGTGGTGGCGCCGCCAGGCGGGTACAATCCGCGGATCATTCATCACTTTCACAACCATTTCGCCAGCATTGCGTTCGGGCTCCTTTACTCTAGTCTCCATGGTATCAGAGCTGCAACATTTCGGCTCGGTCACGACGGTATTGCAGAAGTCGTTGTTTTTTGCCACAAGCCGCCGCGAACTACCGCTAGATGTCGCAGCAACTCTCTGCTACTCACTAAAACAGACGGCTACTTGGGCCATTGGATTTCAAAGCCTTATGTACATTTTGTGATGTCAATATAAAAAAAATAGTTTAAGGGGAGGTACCTGAGTAAATTTTCCAAAAAAATCGATGTTTTTTCTTGCAGTTTGTAGTTCAAAGAATATTGTGTATAAATTTCATGTAGAAATTCGCAATATTGAAGAAGTTGGTTATTCTGCAAAGGGCGCAGAACGCCGAGCGCGCGGTCGGTTGGCTCTGCAGCTGTAGGCCTTTTGTTATAGCGAGCAGGTATACAAGGGTAGGGTTTTTCTCGCCGTTTACTCAGGTGCCTCCCCTTAAGGCGAAGTAGAAGATCTTCCACGTGACATATGAGTGCGAGAGAGATAGCCGAAATTTTCGAACAGAGATTTCTCAGAGATGAGTAATATTTAGGGCAAAAGGAAATCATCAAGCTCTGCGTCAGGAAATTCTCCAGAGCCCGATGCTTTGTTTTTCATAAAAAAATTAACGATTTATGAGAAAATTGTACTGGGAAATTTGTGCGATTATGTTGACCTTGTACATGCCCTTAAGATGATAACGCATCTATAAAGAAGTACGATAAAAAAACTAAAGCAAATGCCCAATAGGAGCCGGTTGCTGCAAGTTCGTGTGTGATGCGTGTTAGGTGTACACTCTCACCATGCGGGATAGCCGCCAGTGAGAAAACTGATGCACTAGATTTTTAGGATTGTCGATAATATTTTGAGCTTCCTTGGTACAATTTTGCTAGTTTTATGTCAAAAAAATTCTTAACCCCAATTTTTTCGTCATTTTTCTATAAAATCAGTTTAAACAACGCTCAAAGAGTGTTTTTTTCACCTTCGAGAGCCTAACGGTCTTGAAATGTACACGAATTCGGTACATCAGTTGGTAATCCAAAATATCTAGGGCAAAAGAATATTGTCAAGCTCTGCGTCAGGAAATTCTCCAGAGCCCGATACTTCGTTCTCCCTAAAAAAAATTCCCCATATATAAGAAAACTCGTTACAAAGTTTTTGAGGTTATGTTGATCTTCTACATCCCCTTAATACCGGACTGCGAGATACGTGGTGTTATAGAGTATCATAGTTACGAGTTCTTCGCCAATACATATCGAGAATTATATTTCACAAGAGTAAAGTTTTGACATCCTCGACGAAAATACGTAGGAATTTCTCGATTTGTTGAAAACTCACCTTGTTACAAATTATTCTTCACGAAATTTGTTTTTGAAAATGTCACTTTTTCGAACTCTTGCCGTTTCTATGAGAACCAATGTTTTAAAAATCTTTAAAGCATTTCTCTAGTTATCGCCATAAAGGTTAGGAAAAAGTTGGTTTTTGTTGAAGTAAAAGCGCGCGCCCCGAAGCGCCTCCCGCAAATAAAAAAACACGGTTACATGGCTCCAGTGCCGCCAGTTTGTAGAAAAAATAATTTGTCCAAATGGTTTCATACACTCCAAAATATGTACAATAAAGTCCTTGAAATCGATTTTTCGATGTACTTTTTTACGTACAAATGATTCTTGAAGTTACATCTATTTTTAAGGTCTGTGGAGTCGTCTCGAGTGGAGTTAGGGTCCCCTTAAGGACCCTTGAAGAATTTCAAGTACAGAGGAAACATTCAGAGTAAACACATTAACAAATTATATTTTATGATTGACAATATTTTGCCCATTTTTGTGCAACAATTCATTCGCATACGTTCAACACATTGTATTGTGTGAGAAAAAAATGTTCCTTGCTCAACTATCGTTTCTTTCCGCCTTTCTTCTTTCCCTTTCCTTTCTTCCGACCGTTTCGATTTCTCTTCATTTCCATGAGTTTTCGCGCCTTCAGTATCTGCTCGGGTCTTTTAAGCTCGGCTCGCGACTTGACTTTCTCCTTGATCTTCTGATTGTGACGTGCCCAGTGGGTATTTGCCGTTGTCCTCACTGCGAACATGTGTCAAATATTTAATATTAGGCAAACAAAATGATGAAACTTTTCGCTGGCTATTTCGGCAAACTCGCTGCTATCAAAATAACCGGCAAGTTTGTACTGGCAATCGACCTGTTGAGCCAAAGTCCGTTCCCTCTATTTTCAGCTTGGACGTACTTCAAGCCAGCTTTTGTTTACTTTGCTAGAACTGCTCCGAAAGTTTGATAAATTTGCGGGGCGGTAACGATAATAATGGCTCGAGGAAAGGGCAAAAGGTAATTCGTGGCACGTGAATGCGTACGTCAGAATTATAAAGAAGTTGGTGTTGGTAAAGCGAGTTATTTAATTATTAGGCGGGCTCCGTTCCAACAGAGCTCGTTGCGAACGGACGGAAGCGATGGACGTAAGCCCCCTATCATAACTGGCGTAGCAGCTATGAAAAGAATTCATTGATTTTTCTAGACCCACAAAAACACCATAACCATCGGATATTCCTATCAGACCGATCATAATAAAAATAAAATATACATGGTTACAAATTTCTATAGAATTTTCCCCTTTTGCTTCCTCATGGATAAAGTGCGTTGCTTTAGAGATTATTTTTCTTTCAATGGAATCTCTCCACAATGATCCAACCTTTCAAACATCACATTTATATAAAAAATCCCCGAAACTTTTTCTGAATGGTTCTTTTCCGTGCTAGTGATTCCCCAGATTTTACCATATCAAGATATATATTCTTTCCCCGTAAACAATGCAGGTCAAGCACTGTCCATATAGAATTTAGCGAGAATCGCCGAAGACGTTCGAATGTGCCGAAATTTACCATTTTTCGAATGCCAAAAAATCATCAAATGCCTCATCATTTCAAGTTGACCGATAACTTGGTTACCGATGATTGGTAAATTGATTTTTTCCCCTCTCGGTGAGTCACAAATATTGTTCATCAAACTTACGCTTTTGCGACTGCGACGGAGTCTGCTCGTCGACGTCGTCGTCATCGGCATGTCCCACCTTCGTCTTTTCTTTCCATTGACTGTAACGATTCGTCTTGTAAGTAGCGGGAATCCATGCGCCCGATTCCGTTCGAATTTTGCCCACCTTGGAATTCTACAAAAATGGAGGCGAATTATACAGGCGCTATGTGACAAGAAAAATGCAAAGCGCCTACAGGCGATTGAGTTGATGCGCGTACGTTATTGAGGGTAACCATTTTCTTCTTTTTACGGTCCCATTTCTTTATCTGCGTCTGCAGACGTCGGGAATCTTCGTTATCGGCGGCCATATCAACCGTCGCCCTTTCAGCCTGCGAGGTGAAACTGTTTACCGCGAGACTGCAAAGAAATATCAAGAGTTCCATGGATTTCAGGATACTTTCCAGGTATAATGGTAATCATCATTCATATAAAAATTAAGGGGTAAGGCCACTGTAGAAATTTAAAAAAAAAGATTTTTTTTCCTTAAAAGATGCCTTAATGTCTCAAAAATTACATACTCAAAGGATTAAGGTGGGAAAAACGTCTAAATACTGCTATTTTGAATGTTGGCGCAGCCCCTGTCAGTCCAATGCAATCCGTACCGAAAACTTTAAACGCGTTTTTCTCGAAACTACATTTTTCAAGTCGGCCGGACTCATAACTCGAACAAATCTTGACCGATTGACATGAAATTTTAACTGCATATTCACAATGACATTCTGCCCAGAAGTACGTAGGATTTTCTCGATATATTACATAGTTTTTTTTATAAACAATTTTTGGACCATGTTTTTTTGAGAATTCTGAACTTTTATTTAAAAAACGCGCTGTTTTTGCAAAAATCGATATATCAAAAAAATCCTACGTACTTCTGTAGCTATTCACATGTATAATCGAAAAGAAAAATTTCATTCAGTGTAAATTAAAAATCGAGGTGCCGTTGGTCCGGCCGCGCGCTTGTGAAAAAAAGGTTTCGTCGAAGAAAAGCTGTGCAGCCGCCATTTTGTTTTATATTACTCTTGAAAAAATACTTCATGAAGCTTATGACATGTACAATAAAGGACCCTTTTCAGAATTTTGAATTATTCCATTGTCCCGCTAAAAAAGTTCCCAAAATATACTTATTTTTTCCCCGCTACAGTGGCCTTACCCCTTAATGTTTGTGTGTTCGTCTTCTATGCGTTCGCGCATCGTTCATTCGATTGAGTTGAAACTTTGTGCAATTCTTGTTTGCACTTGTGTGAAAGTTTCTGACATAGTACCATCAACGTACAATAGGTGGCGCGCGAGTCGAATCGGATAATTGTTCGTCTTTGATCATTGAAAGCGGCATTGCAACGCATGCCGGGCATCAGCTAGCTTTGAAATAAAAAACTTTTGCCAATCATTCTATTGTTTGTTGAACAATATTCTTTTACAAACACCGATAATTATCAATACGTGAGAATTTTTTTTTCGCATGGTGTCGAAAATACGGCAGATGGAAATGTTTTCTAATTTTCTTCGGTAACTGGTTCTTTTACTGGTGCTGCAATGATTTTTGTTTGGGCTGGGGAATCCCAAAAAAGGAACGTGGCAATGAAGAGTTGTCTCTCGCAGATCTTACCCATCCTCCGTGTGTTTATCCGGCGCTGCATACGGTATGTAAACTTCCTCGTCCCGTTTGTTCATTTTCTTTTGCTTCTTCGACGGCTTGTAGAGATCATCGAGTTTCCTTTTTCTCGGTACGACGACCTGGCTGAAAGCCGCGTTTATCTCGTCCGCGCTGCTCGACGGTAACGACGATTCGGTCGCTTCGGTTTTGCCAATTTTGCTCACTCTGTCCTTGCTGTCCTCAATTTTTTTCTTGAAATTCGTAATGCTCTGTTTGTGAAAGGCACGTGTGGCTTTCATGACTTTGTAATCGACGGCGGATGGTTTCGAGCCGATTTCGAAGATCGTCTGCAACAGGAGAAAATAATGATTCGAAGCACGTCCCGATCGCATAGTGCCGGTCGAAGGAGTCGATTGTTCACTCACCCCTTGGGGTCTGTAGTTCTTCATCTGCGACAACAGGGTGACGGCGGCAGAAACGGTATCACGGTATTCAGCGATAACGCCCGCCTCGGAGATTCGCAATTCTTTGATCCTCTTGACACTCTCGACAGACGCGCCTGATCGCGAACGTATGTATTGCTGGTAACCGTTGTTGCAAACTTGTCGCATATTTTTCTGTCAATGTAAGGGCGTCGGTTTATTATGAGTGCCTCATAAAAAATCTTTTTTCATACGTTATTTTCGGAGATTGTAATGTGAAATCACAATCACCAATATTCATAATATTCATCAATATTCCCTTTTTGATCAGGAAATTATTAGTTTGTAGACATAAATCCGATTATTTAACCCTTTAAATGAATTTTCCCGGAGTCGCCTGGAGACCTGACTGGATCGCTTACTTACACCCACAAACAATTCCATTCCATCATTTCGTCGGATTTCTTAGGCCCGGTTACGGGAAAATATTAAAAAATATATATGAATGGCTCGTTTAAAAAGTTTGGACCGGACCAGGCGAGTCAAATGACGGTTTATGCATTTTTTTTTCAATGAACCTCAAAAAGATTCATACGAGCTATAGATTTATTCCATAGATGCAAGTTTTTCATAGAATATATTATTAAGGAGCAAAATTATGCGTTTTTATATTTTTATTACGTGAATAAGAAAAACTTTTGTGGTACTATCCACTTGGAAAGTAACATTATCGATGATTATTATGAAAAAAACTGCGTCACTGAATGTTTCATATAACTCAGAATGAAATTTTGAGTCATTAATAATTATACCTAATATTCATGTCACGCGATTATTTATTATTAGCAGATGATAGCAGAATTAAAAAATAGTGTGACATTTCAAAAATTAGTAAACGCCACTGTTGATGATTTAGTATGAAGGTATTTTTAATTTTTTTAAAAGTATTTTTTGTTCCAAATAAATAAAAAATGAGTTTTGTTCAGACCTCTGAAAAAGGGACCAAGAACCCTTTGATTACTCCGCATTGAGCATCGACAAATGCGCATTTCTTGCTTTCGACTTGTTAAATACTCACGAGATCGGTGCTAGTATCGTGCCAGGATATCAATTCCGCTAGTTCCGCCTCCACCATCGATTGCGGCATTTTGCCTATCGCGCCCTTTTCAGCTGTACCCGACGGGGGAACCACGGCAAAAGGTTTTCCAAGAAAGAGATGAAGATCCAACAGATAGGCAAATTCGTCAGGAGAAACGATGCTGTAAGCAGTACCGGTTCTACCAGCTCTGGCGCAACGACCTTCGGAAAAAAATCGAAGATGTACTTCGTGACATGTGATTGCAAAAAGGAGGGCCGAAGTTTCGGATATTTCTTTCGCAACATTCATTAGAATTTCTCTTCACTGCTGAGAGGTCAAATTTGGTATACCGGAAACAAACGGGGTGGCTATCTGGCGCAGCCACACTGAAAAAAGAAATTCGTTCATCCATCCAAAATTTAGTTGGTTTAACAAAATGTATCTTCAAATACTTTCGACTTGATTTTTGACTGGCATAACAAAACAGTATAGTTGGTGGTAAAATAGTATAGTGGTGTGAACTGTAGCTTATTTAGCATGTCTGAGCAATTGTTAAAACAACAAAAATTCCAGACAACCAAATGCATTTTGCACATTCAACGATTCTTTTTTTTCAGTGCATGCGTCAGAGGAAAAAAAATATACACAAGCCTGTTTGGATTAACGGGCCACATCTACCTAGGTGGATCAAAAAATTATTATTACATATATGGTAATTTGAAGGAGTTGGGATACTCAGAAAATTAAATGTTGATGTTTGAAAAATCTATTAAAATAGACACGAGCTTTGGCAACGTCGCAAGGTTCTGTCGTAATGGGGGGCTGTAAGGTTGACTGCAGTGACTGTCACAGGTCGCAGCTGTGTTACGCGCGTTTCGTGCCGGTCGGCGTTTTCAGAGGTTATGTCAGAGCAAAAGGAGGCAACGAATGATTTAGAAAAAAAGATTAGTGCGCCGCAAAGTTTCCGATGGAAAAGACGATTTGTCAGTGCTCGTGCCCACAAGCATCGTACTATGCTCACCGAAGCTAGAAAAACGGGAATACATCATAATGAACAAATGAATAAGTTCCCCTAGACGCATTTGACTTTAACGTATTTGAAATTCGCGCGCTAGGTTTTCGATTGGTTCTGCTATTCCCATAGTTCCGACGTTGCCACATTTTAATACATAATCCTCAATAAGCCTCACTTTTTCGTAAACTGGTCGCATATTTTTCATACAATTTTCATTAATTAGATCGGTAATCTGTCTATTTTTTTTTCGCTAATATTGTTCTGTACACTATCCTGCACACAGTATTCGTTTTTTGGGTCACTTTCTTCATAAATGCGGAAGGTATACGTGAGAAACTGAAAGGTTAACGACGTTGCCCTATATAAGCAATGCGATCAAGTGGAGATTGATGTTAACTTTGAAATTTAGTATTTAATAAACGAGTGCGAAAACCTCCGTTCTCCTTTTGCCAGTATATTCAGAAAATATACCATAACGATTAGTAAAATTTTCATTAATATCTATTTACTCCAATATTTTTAAGCAACAACCTTAAATATTCGGGTTTGTGAAAGGAATACCTTAAGGGGAGATATACACCTGGATGGTCGAGGTCGACGATTTAGAAGTTATGAACATTCCGTCGACCGTAGAAGACCTACAGTATTGGGCCTGGTATCGATGATTCCATGTAAGTTGACAAATTCCATGATTTATTCATTCCCAAATTTTCAAACGCGTTTTTCTCAAAACCACGTTTTTCAAATCGGTACCCAAAATTTCTCGAAAACCAATGAACCGATTGCCTAGAGGTTTTTTGTGGTTATTCTATACACCATTATCTAGTACTTGTCGTAGGATTTTTTTCCCGTTACTTAGTTTTTGTTTTATAGGCAAAATAATAACTAATTTTTTGCCCAAAAATCACTATTTATGTTCAAACGTTCGCCATTTTGTCATAAATCGATATTGTCAAAATCGGCTATGACAAGTACTAGATTATAGTATCTAATTTAATCATCTTTTTGGTTTTTTTTCAGATGATTTTTGAAGAAACGCCGGTGGGTACCGTATACGCAGATTTTTTTACGACGCTCCAAGGATCATACAATATCCTTGTATATTTTTGATATTTTTAAATAAAGAAAATTAAACATATTTTTGAATGTATATACTTTTAGATAATCAAACCCCAATTCGAAATTTCAAAGTTTTCCTTGAAAAATTCACAAAAATGACCTTTTTTGCGGCTCCCAGGTGTATATCTCCCCTTAATCCTGTGCTTCGTATCTGCGAACTTACCGACTCTGTGCACGAACAATTTGGACTTTGCCGGAAAATTGTAATTGATGACGTTGTCAAGATGCGGGATGTCGATACCGCGAGCGGCGACATCGGTAACGATCAGAACTTTGGCTTTGCCGGATTGGAATTTCGCCGCGTTTATTTTACGCGCGGAAGGATCCAAATTCGAGTAGATGAAAGTGTTGCTGATATTGGCTTGATCGAGTATCTGTGAAGCGTCGTTAATCGTCACAAAGCGTCGGAGCACTTCTTAGACGCGAGATATATCGAGAGAATCGCGATGAGCTCGATCGCTTACCATGTGAATGTATTCGACGTGATGCATCGTCGCGGCGAACACTATCGTTTGCGATTCTGGCTTTACAACGTGTTTGAGGAGAGATAGCAAAACGGCCAGTTTCTCTTCGGGACGACAAGTTATGAACGACAGCGTCAACTCGTCCGGCAGCTTGCTCTCCACGTCGAGACGCACGAGAACGGGGTCGGAGAGGCCAGCCTTCGCGAATTCCACCAATACTTTGGGCAACGTCGCGGAGAACAAGAGCGTCTGACGCGACTCCGGCAACCTGTTGGCTATCTCGTGAATCTGCTCGCCCCAACCCATCTCGAACAGTCTGAAAACGGTGTCCAGTTGTCGTAAGATCGTAAATACCTGACGATCGATTTCGCAAATACAATAATCAAGAAAAGTTTTTTAAATCGCCTCACAGAATGAACAAATTACTTGAAACGTTTCCGTCGACGTCCGATTATTAGTGGAAGTACCTGTACTCCCGAATATTCGTTAAAAACAAAGGAGCTCAATGTACCAGAGAAAACTGTGACTATAAACGTTTAGGAAATCCACTTTTGGTCGTGATGATAACAAATCAAAGACAAACTCGACTTAGCTGTGATAGAAACACATTTTGACGCTCGAGCCTTGCCTTTTTTCGGCATTTATTATTTTGTCTTGAGGGGAGGTACCTGAGTAAACGGTGAGAAAAACAGGTAAACTTGGGGAATTTTTATTTCAAAAAATAATGTTTCGATTGGTTTCGGGTTTTTTTATTGGAAAATATGTACATTGATGTATGTTTAGGAATTTTTGAAAATAAATTCGTTGACTGCAAGCGATTCAAACGCGTTTATCTCGAAACATAGTTTTCAAAGTCGGTGCCAAATGTATCTCGAATACGGCTTGTCCGATTTTGTCCAAATTTGGATACAATATTTTTCGACAGTTTTTCTCGATCGCCACGTAGGGTTTTTTTGAAATTTTCATTTTTGACGGAATTGCGACCGTTTAAATTTAACATTCGTTTTTCGTTCGCAATTTCCGACGATTTTGGATTGCATACACATTGCATAAAAAAGTAATGGTTCAATCAAATGAAAAACCCCTACGTAGTGAACGAGAAAAACTATCGAAGAATATTGTATCCAAATTTGGACATAATCTGACAAGCCGTTTTCGACATACATCTGGCACCGACTTTGAAAACTATGTTTCGAAATAATCGCGTTTGAATCGCTTCCAGTAAACAAATATATTTTTAAAAATTCCTAAACATACCTCAATCTACATATTTTCCAATAAAAAAACCCGGATCCAATCGAAACATCAGTTTTTGGGATAAAAATTCCCATAGTTTACCTGTTTTTCTCGCCGTTTACCCAGGTTTACGCCGTTTACCTCCCCTTAAGGCGTTACATCTGAGTAGAAAAAAGTGTGGACCTTTTCTAGCGGCTTAAATGATGTGTAAACATCACAGGAATGATATGCAAAAGGGATTATACACGAAAAAATGAGAAAAAAATTATTAGAGCTCATTTTCTGAAGCGCCAGCCAGCACTTTAAAACGCACGAAATAGCCTAGAATGTAAAAGTAGTAACTCGGAGTCTTTTGGTTCAGTTGTTGTACAAAAAATATTTATACAACACCCTAACAACCGAAGACCTACTGTCGAAATGCCTCGGCGGGTACATGCAGAATTCAAACGAGAGCTCCAACTCTGTCATGTGGACAATAGCTTCTAACTCAGTTTTGAAACTTCTAACGCGTTTTTCTCGGAGCCACATTTTTTTAATCGGAAGAATACATAATTCAGACAGTTTTCACCCGGTTAACTTGGAATTTCAACTACAGCTTCTTAGATGGATTCTCTAAAGAAGTACACACAATTTTTACGATTCATCAACAATTCTCGTTTTCATAAACAAATCGAGGCAGATTTTTTCACAAAACAAATTAATAAATAATCAAAATGATGTCATTTTGCAAAAACACCATGTTTTTAAATAAACATGTGTACTTTTCTATCAAAACTAATGTAAATGACGATTTTTTTTTTCTAGGAGCTGATGTATAAAAGTTCTGCATCCTTCCACACAGCACCTAAAAAAATACTTTAGTCTAGCTACCCCTGAGCTCTTTTTTTTGTTCTCTTCAACACTCGTAGACCTATACAAAACTCTCCGAACATCATTTTGATTATGTACTGAGTATTCTACGAAAAATATCCACAAAGGTATAATTTTTCTGTGAGCCACATAGATGTAACGGCTTAATGCGAAGCTTGCCTCGAAAAGCCAAACATACCTATCAGCTTCGTCGAATACTACGTATTCCACTCCATTCAGATTCAAGTCCATTTCTACACAGATGTGAAGGAAGCGGCCAGGGGTGGCGACTATTATATCCGGATTACCGTGAACTGCGCCGAATTGATTGTCCATGTTGTCACCCCCCAGTATAACGGCGGCCTTCAAACCGGTGAACTTTCCTATTTCTTTGATGAATTTTAAAGTTTGCAGGGCCAACTCACGAGTTGGCGACAGTATCAGCGCCCTGATGCCGGGTTTGGCTTGTCGCGTTTTGAGCTTCTCCAACAAAGGAATCAGGAAGCAAGCTGTTTTGCCGCTGCCCGTACGAGCCATGGCAACGACGTCTCGTCCTTCCAAAGCTAGCGGTATAGTCTGAAAATGCAGAAAAGTTCGTTGGCAACGAACCGTGTAATTTAGAGAAGTCTTCCATGATCTCGAAATCGCGAATGTAACGAAAGACGCACTTTTCGTTGAATGGGCGTAGGAACTTTGTATCCGCGTTTCAAAATGCCCTTGAGCACGGGAAAACCAAGGGCCATTCCTTGGAATCCTCCCGATTTTTTCGACCCTTTTTTCTTCCCGCTCGAGAACTCGTCGTCATCATCTTCGTGATCTTCCTCGGGATCGGCGAAGCCGATCAATTCCGGTTCACCGCTCATTGTGCACTTTGGAGGACACGATTTCGAGGTTAGGTTCGCGTTCAACGCGGTGTGAAAAAGGTAACAATCGGAACAAAATTACGAGAGCTGAGCCCTTTGAATAATTTTTTTCGTATTGATATTCAACTTTTCTATTTTCAAACGTAAATACATTTATTGCGTTGAAAGTATCGAACGCACGTGTCGCACGCGCTGCAAGAAGCAAGCGTATGACAAGTATTGAATAAAAAAACAAGGTCTCAAGTTGTTGATTGGCGTTGCTGAAACCCCGTCTTATGGAAGGTGCACCAGCCATTCGGCGGTTACCACGTGCGAGAATTTCTCCGTGCGCTGCTTGCGGCAATGCATGGAACCTGTTCAATACCTCAATATATATATTAAGGTAACCCTTTCGCGGAGGGCCGTATTTTGTGGGGACATAGGGAGGGCCCTTCTGAATATGAAAATAAGTCACAATCAATTATAATACCCAACGATGAAGAGGAAGACAAATTTTCGTGCAAATTTAGTGGACCTTCTTTCTAAAAAGTTGCAACTACGAAAATTCTTCTGCTAGTCACATTTTTCTAAGCTTTTAACATTATTATTTTCTTCAAACATTCGGTAACCCCCTGTCTTAAATGTCCTTACGGAAATTTTAGAATTTTTGACACGCGTGAGCAGTTTATATCATGCATCTGGATTTATTTAGTGTATAAATTATTAGTTAGAAACGTGGCCATAATTTTTCGTTAAAAGTTAGGTTACTTGGCTTGATATTTTGCCAGTATACTGAGATGTATTTTTACTCGATTATAGGCGAAAATCTGTTAATTCTTAAATATTCAGGTTCGTGGAAGGATTTCGTCAGTCCCAAACGAATCTACTACTAAATGATACATCCAGGAACGCTCTACTTCAATGTTTTCACGAGTCCGACTCGTCCACTTGCAGCGACAATGAAGCCATGTAAAACGTTTACGTGGCAAACGAATGATGAAAAATGATCTATTCTAAGGACGTTTCCTGCACGAGTTTGAAGCCTCAAACGACATCGCTGAAGGGCGGAACCAACAAAAAAAATGTGTGATAACGGCGTGATCCGTGTCGCAGCGTCTAGCGTCACGGCAAAATTATAAATAATTCCCCAATGGCGTCATAGCCAGAGCTTTGTGAGGGTTTTTTTTTCGTTATTATTTATACCGACTACCTAGCTTCGTCCCGCCATGGAATAAGCTCGGAATTATGTTGTCCCCTCGTAACGAAAAGTATCGAACGATCGTAACTATGTGACATAATTGAACGTGAAATCGAGCGCCGTTCGTGTGTCACACATCGTTGCGAGTGCGCGTTCACGATTAGAGTCTCATCGTGAAGCAATTTTTCACAATAAAATATTCCATTCGTTGACGATCTTCCCCGGGCGCAAAGCAACGCTGAAGCTTCGAGATGGCTCGCCCCAAGTACAAAGTTGCGTCGGATTTGTGCGCTGATTGCGGAGCCCTCGGTGCGTTCGCTCAGTCATTATTCCTCGCGCAATTGTCTTCCAAATGCCCGAACGATTTTTTGACCATTGTTTTTTCGTCATCGCGACAGGACCGGGATGGGCATCCCTCAATAGAGCAATCCTCTTGTGCGACGAGTGTTGCAGCATACATCGTAGTCTCGGACGTCACGTGTCGCACGTCAAGTGTCTACAAAAAGGCGTCTGGAATCCTCAGTTGCTCTCGGTTGGTTGATGCTCTTTTACGTTTTTCCCATGGGCAAGATAGCTCTTAAAAGTCTTTGTTCTTTTGTTGCTTCGTAGATGGTGCACACCCTGAACGACAGCGGAGCCAACAGTATTTGGGAACATTCCTTATTGGATCCGAGCAGTTCAAAGACGAGCCGGCGAAAACCGCAGCCCAAGGATCCCCTCCAGTATATTTGCATTATTATCATTTCCGTTGTACATTCCCGACGGATCGGCATTTTTCTATCTTGTTTTCTCAACTTCGCTCGCAGCCCGGTCAAGGCGGACTTCATCAGAGCCAAGCATCAACAACTCGCGTTCATTCTGAGACCCAGCAAAGACGAAATGTGCAGCGAGGAAGAGCTGAGCAGGCAATTGCACAGCAGTGTGCGAACGTCCAATCTCGAGACGTCACTGCGCTTGCTCGCCCAAGGCGCCAACCCCAATTATTTTTACAAAGTATTAGATCTTTAGTATCAGAATATAACATGTAGTCCCATCTCTCGGATAGCCTGAGAAAATCCTAAGACACGCAGTACAATGTTGTCACGACCGCAGCTTTGGGCCAAAACGTCACGAGTTAGAGAAAGAGAACTTTTTTCCAGTTATTTTTCCACACGGTCTTGTAGAAAAAGGGAAATGTAGCTGCTCTGCGGAAAGATCCAGGTCGAGTAACCGCCATGTAAATTTCCTTTGAGAAATATTTGGCAAAGGATTCGTGCCCGTAGTATGTTTTTTTTGCTGTGAAGCAATGCACAAAAAAGCCCAACAATTCGTACTTTCTGTGGCACTAGCGGGTGTGCGGTTGGTGTGCAGCTCTGGCGACCTCGCGATTAAAATTGTGTCATTTCACTTTCTGGATTGCTACTTTGGGAGAAAGAATGTTTCGTTTTTTGTATACTGCTTCTGTAACACTCGTGGTCAAATTCCAGTCTGGGATAAAGTGCTTTAAATCGTTGCCATCTTGGGAGAGAAGTATCCGGCTGAACGACACGGACTTTCATTTCCGTTCGACAGATCGTGCGCGACATTTTTCCTTTTCTAAGCCCGAAGACTCGTTTAGGAATTGCTCGAACGTTCGTCACATCCTGGAAAGTGTTTGCCATCGCACGTGTTCTCTGAAAGCCAAAGAAACGTTGATGCAGCATTGTCCCTTTCCGGACAGTGTGAATTTCCCTGTCAGGGTCTACAGGCTACCCGGATGATGTTCGTTTTTTTACAACATGAAGTATTTGCATTGTGGAACGATTGTAATTGTTCATCAGGAAAAAGGTACGACACCGTTGCACGTTGCGGCTCGAGCTGGGCAAGCCCTCCAGATCGAGTTGTTGATGGTGAACGGTGGAAATCCAAGTATGATCGACACGAATGGGCAGAGTCCCGCGGACGTCGCTCGAATGGCCGGTCACTTGGAACTGCACGAGCGCTTGGTCGAGTGCATGTACGAAGTGACTGATCGTTTAACCTTCTACGTGTGCTCGAAGAAGCCCGATCATCGTACGATGGAACATCTCATTATTCCCGAGTGGGCTGCCACCCTCGAAAGAACCGAGCTTGCTTTCGAAGCTCGCAATCGTCTGCAGATGGTTCGTCTTTCATGAAATATATCGCTAGACGTTCGTGTCGCGATTCTACGTCCCACTCTCCCATCAAACTCAAGTCTGATCGACGGTGTATTTAAATTGATATTTATGAATTTATCACAGTTGCCGAATTATTTGCTGGAAGAGCTCGCGATGGACGTTTACGACGAGGTGGACAGACGTGAGACAGAGTCCAGTGAGTAAATCATATCGCAATTCTTTTCTCTTATTTTCCATCGCTGACAATATCTGCCGGAGGGAGTCGAAACAACAAAACCATGTTTTCTTTTTTACTGTTTCGGTCTATTAGCGTACAATGTTAACTAGAGTTGTTTCGTCAATCGTTGTACCCTCCTTGTACATAGCTTCATTATCTCTCATCACGTTATAATATATACATACTATATATGTACGTTACAATATATACGTACTATACATATCACTCATTGATTCATACGTACCTCGTCATAAAGCAATTCGGAGTACTCGCTAGATTTATATATCAAACGAAATAAATGTGCCGTTTGGAGTCTCGAAGCCATTTAACTTGAATGTCATTAATGTGCATGAAATGTTTCATTGCCTAATCGAGGAGCGGTAAGTTTATCCGGAAGAGATCGATGATTTTTTTCTTCCATCGCGGGGTAAGTCGTGTTATAATCGTTAGTGTCACGCTTCGAACTAGATCAGTTAAGGAGGTTCGGTCAACGATCGGTCAGTCGTGAATGTATATGGAGAGGCGAAAAAGATAGCGACTATAACGGTGGCCAAGCTCCGATTTTTTATCATCAGTAACGTAATTTAATGCACACGTACCCAGAATCAAGCATGTTGCACGTTGAGGTTCTTATCCAGTTTTTTGCAGTCTCGTCGCTATCGGCATGAATTTATTTTTGAACGAGCAATACCACGATGTTGGACCGAAAAAATACATGGGGATTTTGAGGTTGAGCAAAAATTTACGCACTTTATTGAGAATTTACAATTAGTACTTCAAAATTGTAATTGGCGGTGGATTCTGTCTAATTTCTAGGATTGAACGTAGAGAAAAATACTGAAGCTTATTTCAATGTAGATATGAAATACTAAGTACCAGAAATCACACCCTGTAATTACTTACACCCCGTGCACACTGTAATATGATGTAGCAACATATCACGATTTTTGCTCACTAACAATTAGCTATGGTCTTGAAGTGTGCATCGTTGGAACGCAACGAAAATTCTTTTTCATATTTTCATTATTTACAGAATATTTCCGTTTACATTTAAATTCTAAAATAATAATTTCTATAAAATACAGTAGAATCCCGCTTATTCGAGGTAATATGGGGAGAGTGTACCTCGGATAAGTAAAATCTCGGATAATACGGAAAACACACACAACCCAAAAATGTCTACTATTTTTATTGCATACATATGTATTTTTAGTCCATACATATTGTACTATTTTTATTGGATACGTAGATATTTCGTTTTATCCGAGATACCCTGTATTATCCGAGGTGTAACTTCGGATAATGCCTATCACTCGGATGAGTTGGGTGACTTGGATAATGCGGAACGTCGGTTAATCGAAGGTCGCATAAACGAGGTTTTACTGTAAAACCCTAGAAATAGTGAATATTAGGAAATGAAACCAGAAAAAGAAATTTCTTTGTATTCCAACGATGCAAACTTTGAGACCATCATTAGCACTTTTTGTACGGACCATCGCCTGGTCTTCCAGGTACTGCTCTCTGGATAATTCGACAATCATCGTTCCTTGAAGATATTCCTGAGTAGTTTGTCTTTCATGTCGACATTTATTCGGCAGTTTTCCACGAGTTTTTTTCACAAGACTTTGATGCAGGGATACTCAGTCCATATTGTATGCCGATGATAACACTGGTCCTATGACGTCCCACATTCGGATATGAATTCTGTACTCAATTGAGCAACGTAGATTTGATAAAACACATAGCAAAATAGCAAAAAAGATTTTCTTTTACGATTATCTGATCCATTTTCGCACCTATTATACCTATTTTTCTTCGTTACGTTTTCATTTTCATTATTTATAATAATAATAATAATTATTAACTATTGTCTATATTGTCCACTCGCAAAATGAGCAAACTTTTTCGACGAAAAATTCAGTCGTCAGGAAGGGATACGTCTTTGATCCTGAAGACTTCGCCTACCACTTGGAAAAAAAAGAAAAGAATACAAGGAATGATACTCATTTCTAGACACTGCGTGAACTGAAAATGTTTTTCGAAAATAACACATTACGTCCTATACCAAGCTCGATGACCGAATTTACTCAACGAAAACAACAGTACTCGTATCGATCAACCATACAAATCGACTACGCACACATAAATACATCAATTCATGCATGATTCGCCTTTAAAACTTGCCCAAGAGACTAGATATTTCGTTAGCCACACCGTTTGATCGTGTATTTCGTTTCGAATCGTAGATACAATATTTTGCTCTCAAAGAAACGAATGCAATGAGTGAGTGAACTTTTTTTTCACACAGTTTGGCTGTCAAGTGCAACGCTACCGGAGAGATGTACCGTCCCGTTTTTGCCGGTCAATCCGCAATTGTCGTCAACGAGGAATCAGGGGAGGCAAAAACTCGCGCGTTTCACGCCCAAGGAGTTCGCGACGCTCATCATAGATCTTCTCACGGAAGCTGGCAACAGGCACAAGCTCGCGAATTCGACGCCCCTGCAAGGTTCGGATAGACGCGTCGTTAATTTCGCGACTCTTTAAGAGGGCAGAAACCTTTGGACGGGGAAAAAATGGCTGATTTTCATGATTCTTTTTTTTAAAGAAAAGACTTCTTCACTATTTTTGAGACTTAGAGTATGTTTATGCCTTTGGCATTTTTGAATGCTAATTATATATGGCATTTTGTACTTATCCCATATTACATATTATGTATGGCATCTTTCAACTTATTCATCTTGAAAAATGACAGAGGTATGGCACGGTCTTCTAAAGGCGTCGGCGGGATCATTCTGCAAAACAAAACCAACGATGATTTTTCTTCGACACTCATACGCCGAATATGAACCAAGAAAAAGTGAGAAATGATGAAAATCGATGAACTGCCACTTTGAAACAAAAAGATTGAATTCTCCGTAAATGGCTATATTTTGCAATAGAAAAAATAAGTTTTTTTTAACTTTCAGAAACATTTTGGGTTCTAAACATGGTCTGTTTCAGACAGTAAGGTTAGAAAGATTCATGTCAAATTTATTCTGAATCGGTGGATTAGTTTTTTTTATATCGTCATGCCAATTTTGAAAATGCAGTGTAGAAAACCGTGTCATACTTCCGCCAATTTTGAAGATTAATTTAAAAAAACCAAGTAACAGCGAAACGTAGTAATAAAACATACCCTAAGTCTCCAAAAATGGCGAAGAAGTATTTCGTTTAAAAACAAATCATGAAATTCAGCAAATTTTTTCCCCGCACAAAGGTATCTCGCCCCCTTAAAACGAAATGACACACTATAATGTCCGTTCGTGAAGAAAATCCATGCAAAGTTTCCGGAACTTTTCTAAAAAACGGGTGATCCAAATGTCTTGAAATTGTTACAGCCGCCGTTTTATTCTTGAAGGATAGACCTCTCGGTTTTTGAGCAAAAAAATGCAGGGCAATTTGCCTCGGGTAATCGTAACCAAAAAACCTTCGGAAATTATTTTGCGGTTGAGCTACTCGCCAATCGAAAAGAACCTCGACCACGATAGAAACACGCACTTTCACACTCGAATCGTTGCCTTCTGTGAACAAAGAACTCAAAAAGTTCCGAATTATGTCGACCAAACTCGACCGAGCATTTCGGCGAAAGCCGCACGTAATCGAAACATTTCAGTGTGTCGTATCGTCTTAAATCTCGGACACTTCGTACACGTAATTATTTCCGGTGTGTCAAAGTAGATCCGGTCGTTTCGATGCTTCGAAAGGAACAAACTCACGGCAAGCACGGGTCACAAGTTTCGGACGACGAACCGCTCTACGACAGCGTCGCCTCGGACGACGATTACGCGGCCCTCACGTCCAACGAGGCTCCGGGCTCGCGATTAGCCTCCGGGCTCAACGTCGACCACGAGGTGAGGCAGTCGGTCGTGGTGTCAAATAAAAACCGATTTCTCGCTCCCGAGCGAAGGTTTCCCGTCAGTGCGACACGCACGATTTGTTTATTTCTACCTAGCACAATATTAGCTGCAACTCCGTACACTAGATTTACTCGAGAGTTGAACAACCAAAGTGGAAAAGTTCTCGTTTTCGTGTATGAAAGTTGATTGAAGTGAGAATTTGTAACGTTTTATGAACGACTCGTTGAAGGTACCAGCGATGGTGCGAAAACGACGTGTAAGGAATTGTCTGGGCACGTGGCTCTGCTGTAGGCAATGTTTATAGGCAAGTGCACCGACCCGCGTGTACTTGCGCATTTGTATACCGTTGCGTCTGGTACATTGAGAAATCACGCATGTTAGAGATCACAGGTACCAAGTAGAGTATTTTCCTACCGTAGAGCATGTTCATCTTATCGTTGCTTCGGAACAGCAGTCCGCTAGCTTTTCTTTCGTAGATTATACGTCCCGTTTCACCGACGCGACGTTTGGATAAATATCCACTGTAGACGCAATATAGGTGGCCCGAAATTTACTGTAACATCAAGGCCGTCGTCTAGTGTGAAGATAGAAAAACGCATTCATTCTTTGAACATTTTTTTCTCGAAAACCATCAGATATAGGACATTTCGGGTTTTTGTGGTTTATTAAACAAGATATTACGAGCACATACGTTTTTACCGAATGAAAAAATGTTAGTTATTAGTTAGTTTTTTGGGGTTGGTATCTCAACATCCAATGGCCTGAAGCAAAAAATAGAAAAGTTTTACAATCTGTAAGCATGTCGCCATTACGCTTACTAGAATGGAAGAGAAAAACAACATTTTGAAAGAATGACGACGGTGTAACCGAACATAACGATTTTCCATGCAATAATTATGAATTAAGATGCATGTTAAAAATAGATTATATTTTTATCGAGTCGATTCTAGTATACGTAATAGACACCACTATACATTACATGTGGTTTAAGGCGGGATATACATTTAGCAGGGAAAAAATAAGCAATATTGAGGGATTTTTTAAACTAAGAAATAATTATTCTGCAATTATCAAACTTTAGGTATACTTTAATAGTATATTTAAGTATACAAAATTTTTTTTTAAAATTAATTCATCAAAATGACGGAGCTGTGGCAGAGTGTTACAGCAAGGTCGCCGCGGGAGTTGCGAATCGGCATGCAGTCTAGCTTCCCGTAGACTCTGATTTGCAAAAAAGTTCAAACATTTTTTCAGTTAGAGAAATTTGCAGAAAAAAATCAACATTTCACGCAGCATTTCTGTAAAATGTGGATGAAAAAAGTCGTTTTTTTTCTTAAATTTTTCAAAAACAATTCTCGTCAAATAGAAGGTACCAATATTATCAATATTCCGAATCCGAGCGGTGAGGCACAGCGTCGACGGGCTGTAACGTTTGAAGTTTTTCGAATTTCGCTCTGAAACTTTAGGAAAATATTCTACATATATAGTTCCATCGTTTAAAGAGAAAAAAAAAGGAATCGATTTTTTGGTCGTTGTAAATGTATATCTCCGCCTCAAAGGATCATTGCAGTGTAACGGGTCGAAAAAAGCTGATTGTCGCAATTTTTTTATTCGATGGTTCAGACGCTAATCAGTCTGATGTTTTTAAGTCAAATCTCAGGGTCAAAAACGGAAACATTCGGAAGACATTATACTTCCAGAAAATGCAATAAAAAACATTGATTTTCTCGACGGATCACACTAGACGACGGCCTTAAATACTAAAAAGCAATGGGGAATGATCACAGGTAGTTTCCTTAGCAAATCATAGAACGTTATTGCTATCGCACTTCATTGTTTACCTCGAAACTAATCGGAATTTTCTTTTAGCCTCGGAGCACACGAAATTCATTTCAATCAACCTTTGAATTCGATATTCGTGAACGGGAGGTTCAGTTTATTGACGATTCAATATACCGTGCCTCCTTAGGGGTAACACTAATCCCGAGGCTCGAAAAATTGGTGTGACTTTAAGAAATGTTTATCGTGAAAAAAATCAACGTAAAAGCTACTCGGAGTAATTTATAGTACATGTTTTATAAGTGTTTTTTGCCGGAGATGTTCCGGGGCGTGCAGCGTAGACGCCCAAATTATGATCTTGACCAAACAACCGACATTTTCCACAAGCCGCATGGTAATAGCTAGAAAAATGCATAGATTTGTAGTTGCTTCTCATAGTAATAGCAAGAATTTGTCAAAGAAATGAGTTGTTTTAACGAATACAAGCCGCTATGGCTTGAAACAAGAGCAGTTTTTAACAAATCAACGAACTTCAAACTATTTTTGTGAAGAATTTAGTTCCGGTGATACCTTGGGAGTTTAAAGTGAATCGAATAAAATTTGTTGAAGTGCTGCTGCGAGCTAATTTCAAAGACGCTGTTTCGGAATCTAACGCCTGTAAAGTACCGCGTCACATCATTTTCAGTTTGAAAGCGAACATTTGGTAGTACAAATAGCAAATTTTCGGAATCAAACCAATCGCACCTTTTCAAGATCTTAAAGTATGATTTAAAGATTAAAAAAATGATTTTTCCTCCGAACTGCTGTTACCCCTTAAGGTCACACGATGATCTCATATTGTAGAAACCGAAAAGTTATTTTGTAAGTAGTAAGTCAATTAAGGGGAGGTACCTGAGTAAACGCCGAGAAAAGCAGGTAAACTTCGGGAATTTTTAGCTCACAAACTAATGTTTCGATTGGATCCGGGTTTTTTTTTTTATTGGAAAATATGTACGCTGAGGTAGGTTTAGGATTTTTTTTTAAATTCGTTGACTGGAAGCGATTGAAACGCGATTATTTCGAAACATAGTTTTCAAAGTCGATGCCAGATGTATCACGGAAACGGCTTGTCCGGTTTGTCCAAATTTGGATGCAATATTCTTCGACAGTTTTTCTCGTTCGCCACGTACGGCTTTTTCATTTGATTGAACCATTGCTTTTTTATGCAATGTGTATGCAATCCAAAATCGTCGGAAATTGCAAACGAAAAACGAATGTTAAATTTAAACGGTTGCAATTCCGTCAAACTATCGAAGAAAATTGTATCCAAATTTGGACAAAAACGGACAAGCCGTTTCCGAGATACATCTAGCATCGACTTTGAAAACTATGTTTCGAGATAATCGCGTTTCAATCGATTCCAGTCAACGAATTTATTTTAAAAAAATCCCTAAATATACCTCACTGTACATATTTTCCAATTTAAAAAAAACTCGCATCAAATCGAAACATTAGTTTTTGAGATAAAAATTCCCGAAGTGTACCCGTTTTTCTCGCCGTTTACTCAGGTACCTCCCCTTAGGAGGCTATACCAGTGTGAAAATTTGGGTGATTTTCGGGAATTTTTTGGAAGAAATGTACTTAATTAAATGTTTCGGTAAATTAGCAATATATTTGGCCGTATTTAACCTATATTACATAATTTTTTCATAGCAAAATATTGAGTACCAAGCGACGTATGCGCTGCCTTTGGAGGCGCGAAAAAAAAGTTCCTTCACCGCTGACATGATTCCGGCCGATTGAGTAGCTGAAACCGAAAATCGAAAAAATGTCGTTAAACTGAAAGGTATTCCCTGTACAATGACGTAGGATTTTCGAAAAATATCACGATCTAACAAAATGGCGTAGTTACGAAAAAAGTCTGTTTCCTTGCCTATAAAATGGTCGTTTTTTTCAATGCCACATCGTCAATTTTCATCCAAACAAAAATATCCTACGTCATTGTAGAGTAAATATATTCAAGCGTACTCAGTTCAAATTTCAAGTCAATCGGATAATTGCTCTTTGAGTTACAATGTCAGCAAATTTGAAAAATCTCATTTCGAGAAAAAAGCGTTTAACGCGGTCCTCTAGTTTCTCGGCTGTTTTTTTTACGGCTTTTTCAATAATTTTTTACGGGCAAAGCATCGAAATAATCAATCTCATTGTTTCTGCTTAATCTTTATTAAAGATTAAATAAGCTTTACAAATTTTTTGAAGTCAAAATATATCATAGAATAAAGGTTATAGTGGCCGACAGGAAGACATCAAGTAAAAGAGGTGCTTGACGGTGACCAAGATTGCGGCTGTTCTGCTTATCTGAAATCAAAAAACCAAACGGCATTTTAATCTTCATATTTAAGACTAGCGATTGAACTAGAGTGAATTCTAAATTACAAAAATTGACTTTTTTATACACTTTTCAAAATTACATTCTATTTTTTACGCATTTTTCCTTAAGTTTTTCACTCGTACAAAAAAAAACTATCGAAGTAATCATGATAATCCTAGTTCAATCGCTGGCTTATAACATATTAAAGATGCTGTATAAATTTGAACAAGATCGGTGCAGTAGTTTCTGAAATATCGTGGTCACCGTTTCGAAAAATGGTGTTTCGAGAAAAACGCGTTTGAAAGTATACCTGCTCCGTATACCTGCTCCGTTCCAGGGCCGTAACTTGTGAACCACTTCGAATATCGAAAAATCCTTTGGCACACATTTTCTACACATGTTGTAGATGTGATTTATGAAAAAAAATCGATTTTTTCGACCCAAGAAACTAGAGGACCGCCTTAAAGATTTAACTATCGACTTCTGCAAGATAAAATGATATTTACCATAAAAACTGCTAATCAACTATACCTGGCCTATACAATGGACCCTCCTCTCCCTCGAATAATGCCTGCTGAGAGGCTGAAGCTTTTCACACTGGTATAGCCCCTTAACTAACGAAGACATCGTTAGGCAATGCTTCTGAACGTGGAAAAAATTTACCTGCAGCGTTCACCTGTCCTGGAATGCCTCGAGATCAATTCACTTTCTTCAACGTTCACTCAAACGCGCTATTAAGGCGCGTTTTTTCGCTTCTTTCCCGCTCTTATTGACTCGCACTCTCTGCTACTCGTGATGCTCGGCTTGCAGAAAGCACTGGCTCCAATGGCCAAGGGTTTGCCGTCCGTCGTCGAAGTACTGAAGAAGCAGCTGAATCTCTCGGAAGCCACCATCAAAGATTTGCAAGAGGAGATGCGCGGCTATCAACGAACGGTCGCACGGCTCACTCACGAGAATCGTGAACTGAAAACTATGATTCAGGTAGAAACGTGCGAAAGTAACGCCCTTTGCAAATTCATTTTGGCCCTTTCAAGCTTTACGAGAGAGTCACGGGCTTTTTTTAGGGTCACATCAGAACCAAAGTCCCGAATAACGACATCGTAAACGGCCATGCCACCGGAGAACAGGAGCCCGAGCTAGAGCCGGTTCTCGACATCAAAACGTCCGTACCCCGGGGAAGTCAGAGGCCAGCTTCCATGTACGAGACGCGAGAGGGCTTGCGAAAGTCAGCACCCTGGACGACGAATATTTGTCAGGTAACTTTTCGATTACGTATCTTTTTTTTGCCATTCGCTAGGACAATTTCAGAAACTTTGGAATATTTGAAGCAAAGAAACCGATTTACATAAAGTGTTGATATTTTTCTCTAGTTCCGCTCTCAATTGACAAAATAATTTATCAGATTTTCTTTTCAAGTGGCAAAAATGGGTTTTTAAAGGTTACAATTTTTAGGTATCACGTTTTTTTATCTTCGCATCCCCTTACCACCGATGAGACACAATATAAAAGCGAAATGATGCACAATTTTGCTCATAAAGAAATCTATGAAAAGTTTTCTTAAGGGGCTACGTCTACCTAGAGGCCCGAAATAATGGCCAAATTCTGATTTTTTTTCTAGAAACGGTTGGAGAAAAAAAAACGTTTTTTTTAACACAATGGTATACATATTGAGTCTTAAAAAATTACCAAAAAATACAGAAAAACAAGAAATACATGGCCGCCAGCAGATGATGAAATTTTTTTGCGACATTTGACGGTGGACACTCCCGCTTGTACAGTTCATCCGAAATTTAAAAACCAAACGGTTTATTCAAGTAAATACGAGTCGTTGACAATCGTCGATTTTTTAATCTTTTTTTTTCAAACAACGTGACGACGAATTGAAACTTGAGCATACAATATCTATCAAAAAAGACGTCATTTTCACGTCACTATTAAAAAATAAAGATCGATTTCAAAACAGTGAGATCGTCAAGGAGCTTCAAATGTTCCTCATCGTATCTCCTGTGAATTTGGAAACAATCCATGAAGGGGTTCTCGAGATATCATGTCCACCGACTTTGAAAACAGTGTTTCGAGGAACCGCGTTTGAAGTTCGAAGTACAGTGCTGTTACCGCTCGCCTGGCCTATTGTTAGAAACTGTAACTCATTCAATTTTAGAAATATTTTAACGAAGTTTTCAGGGAATATAGCTGAACGGTCATACTATCGAATAAAAATATTCTTGGAAAATGCGATTTTTTGACCCACCTAGGTAGATGTAGCCCGTTAAAAACGGCTGGACCGAATGGTTTGAAATGTTTACATCCGCCGTCCAATTACCCGAGGACCAATGCCTCCCGGAAAAGCTTTGAAAAATGAATTTTCGATTAAGCGATCGTCACAGTGTAAAGTTTTTCGTGATTTTTTTCGATGGTTAAAATACGCTAATCAGTCTGATTTTTTATGTCAAATTAAAGCACGCATGAGAACAGAAAATAATTTGTTAAACGTTTATTTTAATTTTTTTTACATGTTTTTTTACGGCTGAGAATGTCTTTGAAAAAGAGGAGTCCTCACGGTGTACACGGTTGTGGCCGTAAATATTATCTAAAGCAAAATTTGTAGAAAGATTATTAATCACTATAAAAATTTAAAAGCAAAATAGCTGCTCTGACGGTTTTATAAAATCAAAATTGACAAAATGACGGCGGTTTAAAAAAAGTCTCGAATTTGGCCTATTTTTTTACAGTTTTTCGTTAAAAAAAAAGATGAAGATTACAAATAAAGCTTCCGTAGCAAGATCAAGAATGGCGTGAGGAATGTTACGTCAAATCTTGAGACGGATAGCCTGAAAACTCTTCCTTTGAGAGTGTACACCATTTTGAAAAACGAAAATCGAAATCGTCCACGTACGATCAATCGGAGATGCCAGGTCCATGTTTATAACCGTCTGTACTATCGGATACTGCAAAGAAATCGTTTTTTTGACAATTTTACACCGATGATCCCTTAAGGCAAGATATACATTCAAAACGATAAAAAAATCGATTTCTTTTTTTTTCTTCTTTAAACGACAGAATATATATTTTCCCAAAGTTTCAAAGCGAAATTTGAAAAACTTCAAACGTACAGCTCGTCAACGCTGTGCCTCACCGCTCGGATTCGGAGCGGGCGTGAACTTTAAACGCGTTTTTCTCAAAACTGCATTATCGAAATTGGCGTGCAGGATTACTCAAAAACTATTAAGCCGATTGAGTTGAAACTTGGTAGAAATATTGATAATATTGGTACCTTCTACTTGACGGGAATAGTTTTAAAAAAATTGGAAAAAAACTAATTTTTTAATCCACATTTTACAGAAATGTTGCGTGAAATGTCGATTTTTTTGTAAATGCGTGCCACTTTCTTAAATTTTCATTTTCTTCATTTTAATTACCGTCACATAGAAACTATACATGTTCCAACTGAAAAAATGTTTGAACCTTTTTGCAAATCAAAGTCTACGGGAAGCTAGACTGCACGCCGATTCGCAACTCCTGCGGCGACCTTGCTGTGGCACTCTGCCACAGCCATTTTGATGATGAATTAATTTAAAAAAAGTGTTTCGTATACTTAAATATACTATCAAAGTATACACAAATTTTCATAATTGTAGAATAATTATTTCTTAGTTTAAAAAATCCCTCAATATTGCTTATTTTGTTCCTGTCCAAATGTATATCCCGCCTTAAGCCAATCGCAATTCGATTCAGCCATGCCAGCATCGCGCCATTTTTAAACTCCAGCCATTGCATACAGTGACAAAATAGCTGAGCAAGTTCAAAACACGATGACGTACGATTACTTTCTAGTCGAAACGCGAGGGCGAGACCTCGACGCGTCCAAATACGACGCAGAGTCTCTGGGGTTGCGGAGCTTCGAATCTACCGCCGTGCGACGAGGTCACTCGTCGCACGGAGCAGGTAACGCGAAGGATCCAAGAGTTGTGGCACGCCATGCAAGATCCGGGACATCGTGAAGCTTTCGTACCTTGCGCCGAGAGGATTCGCGTCGCAGTTGCTGAGCTAACTGCGATATTTCCGCAGGTTCGTTCCATCTTTGCGTAAAATATTTTGCCGCGCGCGTACATCACTCGAGGCTTGCACGGATTTTCAATCTTACGTTTTTCTTTTTTTTTTCACGTTCTTCGAGTAGAATCCAATCGACGACAATATAAGATCGGCGCTGCGACAATTGAACGGTAACACGGGAAGGCTTCAAGCCGAGTGCGCCGGTCTTCAGAGATGCACCAATGATCCCGAGCACATGGATCGTTGCCTCCAACAAGTACGCTCGTGCGCTTACGACATAGCCAAAGCAACTAAACTCCTGGTGACGCAGTTTCAATCCTCCTAGGACCAACTTTAAACGAGAAACAAGCCACGAGAGGCGCATACTTGTCCCGATTACGAGGGTCTGTCGCGCAACGACGACAGCGACGAGTGGCCTCAATGTAAATACAATACCTGTACATTGTCGTAGAGGTAGATCTGATTTCCCGGGGGAACAAGGAGAGAAAAAGAAGGAACGTAAAAGTACGAAAGAATTGCGCGATTGCGACTTCGAGCGCGTAATTATATACATTAAAGACTTTCGATGAGCGGGGCCGCCCGTGGCGTGTGTCTCTGTTACCCGTTTAAACGAATAAAGACTGAATAGACGTAGTTTTTATTGTCAGATTGGATTAAACGATCGCGAGTAATGCCAGAGAACGCGGAAGCGATTCGATGTCCTCCGGTAAAACACGACGATGCGACGGTAACATTTCTGGTTATTGTTTTTAGATCGAGGCCCACCCTGTCTTCGATTTCTTTTATTTTGTCAAACGTCATCAAAGTCCACTCCGCGACACTCGTTTAAATATTTTTCTACTTGTTAAGTTGCACAATCGAACGTTAATTCGTCAAGAAAGAAAGAGGTGTCGAGCATTCGTAGCCAAAGTGCTGGCTTTGCTACGTATTTTGTGGTTCCATCTTTTGACGCTAGGTTCGCTAGTAGCGCCTATCGGTAAAGATTAACCAGTAGCAGTTGAGGTAGAACGAGCGCGCAATCTTGATTGCTATAGATTTTGTTCAAATTTTAACCAGATATTGTTCATATCATTATGTATGTTTGAGTGAAGTTCAGAACAGTCGACTATTTAAATTGGGAGATAATGGGATTAAAAATTGCAACTTTTAACACTGCAGGGTCTGCATTGACCGAAAGTCAGGTCGCATAATTCGTCGTACCATTGTATTGTGTTTATAATTTTTTAATAAAAATTATGTTTAGCAAGCAAATTAGTTAAGGAAAGAGTGAAAAACATTGGATTGCCGTTACCATTCAGTTTTGCTGAAAACGTTCAGTAAAGACAGAATAATTATTCGTAAAAAATATTTGCCCCCTATAATAAGAAGACATATGGCAACACTGCAGAACAGTATTGTTCAATATTTCGAGAAAAAAATTATTATCGTGTTCTTAAAGTTAAAAATGTTGTCAAAATATTTGCATTATAAATATTAATATTTTATATTGTTTATGTTATCTTCATAAACAAATAAAAGTGTCGGTTCATTCATAACTAATGAAAAACTTTGTTCGATTAAAAATTACTTCCTAATAAAAATTTGTGTTGCAGTATTATTTTAAATATGCCGCGCGAACTCACGTCATTGGATACGTGGAACGATGCGGTGTCGCAATATGTCTTCTTATTATAGGGAACAAATCGTTATTACCGAAAATTATTCTGTCTAAATTTCAATGCAGACCCTGTAGTGTTAAAAGTTGCAATTTCAAAACCCATTATCTCCCAATCTAAATAGTCGACTGTCCTGAAATTTCACTCAAACATGCATAATGATATGAACAATGTCTGGTTAAAATTTGAACAAAATCTATAGAAATCAAGATTGCGCGCTCGTACCGACTTAATGCGTCTGACTGGTGTAATTCTCTTCGAGATTATTCGTCCGATCCTGCTCTACCGACAATCGTAACCTCTGAATGTGTATACATTGTGATAATTATCGCAAGGGGTACTAGCCTCGTTTTCAATTCAGGCAAATTTTACCGCGAGCGGCGCCATCCTCGATTCGGCGACGGCCACGTGCTTTGGATGACTCTTGGGGAGATATTTAGCAAAATATACATGTACTATACATTACAATGTACGTGTACATTGAATTTGTACATATTTACTAAACGTGGTAGTTTCCACAATGCCCGACAAACCTAAAACCCGAACAAAAATTAAATAAACCCAACCAACGTGTACGTGTTTATTGTATTTCGCTAAATATCTCATTAAGACGTTGCGGGCGCGCCCACCGCGTTTATAAAAAAATGATCCTGACAGCGTACGTCAAGAGCAAAGAAATCGGAGGTGGAGTCCTTCATCGATACAATTTCCACATTTTAAATAGAAACGAACGAAATTCTCGTTTACCCGCGAAAGCTGTCGGTACTGACGAGATAAAAAAGAAAACAAAAATGTGAATGTGCAATACCAGAAAAACTCGGATTCATCCAATTACATTAATTTTTTGTGCTCGCGCTGTGTAAGTATTATAGCTGTAACGACGAACACGTAACCGCCTGATGATACATTCGCATTATATAGCGACACGCTTATCTCGATACGAAATATTTATACGGAGGTCTGAAACGTTTCACGGGCGGTCCAGACACTTTCGTGACTTGTATCAATCGTAATCCTCCACGACTCGCTCTACGTTTTTTTTTCGTCTTCACATCGCGGTAACATTTGAATTGTACATAGCACACTGTTAACGGTATCGTTAGAACAGAAACCAAACCAGTTGCACAAATATATTATCCGTTACATAAATCGATCCATTGACGTTGTAACGAAAAATCAATCCATATCCAATATAACAAACGAAGTACTCAATCGCGATATTCAGTTAGGTCGTTGGCTCTCATCGAAATTTCAACAATTTCGTCGTTAACATGTCAGCGGGAGAGGTGAAGAAAGAAATTCCACCGTTGATCGTCCATACGTATCCGTTGTGCAAGGTACGAACTGGCGAAGATCGCTGAGAGAGGGAGAAAAAAAATGTTCGATACGCGTGCATTCGAGTAAGGTACACGCGAGAGTGCTTTCCAGTTGACCGACATGTCCGAGGACATGAAGCAAGAAGCGTTGGACCTTTGCGTCACCGCTGTCGAGAGATATTCCGAGAGCAACGAGCACGCAGCTCGTATGATCAAAGATAGTATGGACAAGAAGTTTGGCTCGCCATTTCAAGTAGTCGTTGGCGAGGCGTACGGCTTTTCCGTAACGCATCAGGAGAACACCTTGCTCCACATGTACACCGGTGGCAACGTTGCTGTACTTATTTGGCGCACGGTATCTGCTTTTCTATGATTTCATTCAGCTTCGTTGCTCAAAGGTGAAAGTTAAAAAATAAAGAAAATAAAACAACAACAAGAAACGAAGGCCTGGAAATTGTGCAAGATTATAGAAGACACGAGTACGAGCATTGTTAATAAATCTATTGAACAGATAAGTTACATGGCTTTTATAACAACGTATAAGCGTTTGGATGTATGTTTTATATATATATTTTGTATATTATATGTTTGTATGTATGTATGAGGTATTCCAAGTGTTTTTTCCAATCTTTTTCAAAGCTGGTGATGTTTTTGTATCATATATTTTGAGTACGTGGGATTTTTAAAAAAATTTTATCGGCTCGCTAATTCGGCTAACTCGGAGATAAGATTTTACACGTGATAAAATTTCAAATGATCGTATCGTAGTGATCTTCTCGTCGTAGGAAAAATGTCCTGTACAAAAAAAGATGCGTTTTTCTATGAACTATTTTAAAAACAAAACTTAGAATTTTCCAAGTACTACAACACTAAAAAAAAAGAAAAACCTTCAATTTAAAAATTTTTTAACCCCAATGACTACGTTGATCCTGCTGAAATTTACACTGAATTTTCTTTGATTAGTGTAAAACAACATGTGTAAGTTTCATTCTGGGCTGGGCTTGCGTTCAGTTAATGTCGTCTTAAATTTAATGGGAAATTGTTTTTGTTGAATAACTCGGCGATTTACAATTTTGAAGTAAAAATGGTAATGGTTAAACTTGTAGGAAATCGAGTGCTTTACAACTTTGGTCATTACAGTTTTTTCTCTACCATCGATATTTTTCGAATTAAACCTGAAAAAAGCGGCTATTGCGTTATCTCGTTTATTTTTAACTTTAGAGCACAAACGATCATGAACAAACTTGTAGAGAATGAAATTTTGGACAATTTTCGTTTCCACCTTTTTCCCCTAGAATCAATATTCAAGGTCGTATGCCAACGGTAAAAGAAAAGAGCGAATGATTCGCGAAAAAATGTTTTCACGCCTCTCGTTTTTTTTTACCGTTGGCGTTCGCGTTAAATATTGATTCTACGAAGAAAAAAAAAGGTAGAGACCCAAATTGTCAAGAATTTCATTTTCTACAAGTCTGTTTATGGTCGTTTATGCCCTAAAGTTAAAAATGAACCAGATAATGCTATAGTCGCTTTTTTAAAGTTTAATTCGAGAAATATTGATGGTAGAGAAAAAACTGTAATGACCAAAGTTGTAAAGCACTCGATTTCCTACAAGTTTAGTCATCGCCATTTTTACTTCAAAATTGTAAATCGCCGAGTTATTTAACAAAAACAATGTCCCATTAAATTTAAGACGACGATATTAACTGAACGCAAGCCCAGCCCAGAATGAAAATTACACATGTTGTTTTACACTAATAAGAGAAAATTCAGTGTAAATTTCAGCAGGATCAACCTAGTCATTGGGGTTAAGAAATTAAAAAATGAAAGACTTTTCTTTTTTTTCAGTGTTGTAGTCCTTGGAAAATTCTGAATTTTGTTTTCAAAATAGTTCATAGAAAAATGCATCTTTTTCGTGGAGGACATTTTTTCGTACGACGAGAAGGTCACTACGATACGATCATTTGAAATTTTATCACGTGTAAAATCTTGTCTTCGAGTTAGCCGAGTTAGCGAGCCGATAAAAATCTGAAAAAAATGCCACGTGCTCAAAATATACGATACAAAAACATCACCAACTTTGAAAAAGATTGAAGAAGGTCAGGCTTTTGAGCCGTTCGAAAACACTTGGAATACCTCATATATAACTGAACACATGTTTGTCTTCCGTTTGTTCGAATTATTACGTTACATTTATACAATACACATTTATACATAGACGATCGCGTTACAATTTGGGAAACCCGCTTGAAAATGCGAACACGATTCGGTTCAATTTACCAAAAAAATGTACAATCTAGCTGATCAAACGTACGGATCGGAAATATCAAAAGTCCAAATGGCAAGCGAGCTCAATGCAGAATCGATTGCGTTTGGTAAATTCCAACGGTACAAAAGTGACTAGAAATAATTGCGACGGATTCGCTGCTAAGTTAAACGAGTGCCGTTGTGATCTGTACAATTGTATTGCGTTTAAAAACATGCTTATGCGAATAATTACGGGAGCGCAAGATATCGAGGGCGACAGGGTTTGATATTTTACAGTTTTCATGAAGAAAGACGAGTTGGAATGACTGATTCGACAAGCTTCCGAGATATCGGTATTTTTCGATACGTCGCTTTCCCAATGACCTAAGCATTGTTTGAAAAATGGAGCTTGCGTGAGGTAGGGTTGCAATATTATAATTCTTTTGAGCTTTTTTCTTTGATGCGATATTTGTGTTCTTTAGAAAAAATCCATTTAACAATTGTTCAAATTAATATCACCATGCTAGGCTGAAAACTGAAATATGGATTTGAAAGTTGAAAAAGAATTATGAATTTAGTTGAAATTCGCAATTGGTTCCTCTAAATGTAAGGAAAAGAGAGAATAAACTTTGTAGGTTTTTCTGAATATAAAATGACGATGCACAGCAGTCTATGGAAAACCCTCTCGATCGCTGAAGCCCAGCAGTTGAATTCGTTCAATGTTTAGGATTCAGCACGAAACAAAATACCAAACCATTTGTTAACGTAGATATAAAACTAGAGGAGTGCCAAAGATTTTTTGCAACACGCTGAAAAATCTTTGTGCGATTTAACATTTTTGTACTTTTTTTTCAATGCGAGTTCACGTTGTTAATTCCAAAACCAATATTTCCAAAGAATCTTTGGCCCTTCTCTAATGTGTTATATTCACATTGAGAGACGCTGTCGTATTTTGCCCTCGATTTAATCTTAAACGTTGGAAAATTTTTACCGTGGTCTTCAACGACGCGATGCTGAAGTTTGCAACGTTGGAATGCAACGAAAATTCTCTTTCTTTTATTTCTTTATTTTCTTCATCGTCGAAAACCGTTTATTGCAAATTTGAGGTGTAGATCTCTACTATAAAAATTACCAAAAACGTTCAAATTATTTTCGTAGCCCAAATTTACCAAAAGAAAATCGGCTACGAAACTTTCGTTGCGTTCCAACGATGCAAACTTTAATATCATTTCAACGACAAATATAATGTCGGCCGGACTGTTGGTGTACCGGGCACTTTATATAGAAAAAAATTTCAATTCTTTGTACTTTTTTTTTAAATATACGGTACCGGTTAAAAGTTTTCTAACCTTGGATAATTTCAAAATTATATTATTCTAATATAATTAATTTTCTAAAGCTGTATAGTATCTTCGTAAAATTAGAAATAAAATGAATTTTATTATTCTAATGTAATTTTGCAATTATCCAAAGTGATCGAAAACGTTTGACCGGTACTCTATATTTTACGAAAAAAAACGGTGATTTTTCAATAAAGTGGATTAATTTTCTACAAATCAACATAAAAGATATATGTTTTCGGCATAACGTAATAGTGTTGTCCCTTACGTCGCTCCGGAAACTGTACACGTGCAAAAGTTGCAATCGCCGTAACTTTTTCGATCTAATACATATTTCGAATACGAAACTTGCGCACCATGCGAAACGTATTTATCGATGCGTCAGGCGTAATCTGTGATTCAGGTGGACGCGCTTCACGTTCGCGAGTAAAACGAGTTGTAAAAAAGGGCAATTGTGTTTTTGAGCGTCGTTTAAAATTCGGAGCCACTGAACGCGCGCGACCGCGGAGTTCGCCACGCCATCTGTCCGCACGATGAATAGTTACGAGTTATTCGCAGTGATAACGTCGTGTGAGAGTTACGAGCGCGCTCAATCGAGATATTTCATATAATCTTTGGTCTCTCGCTACGGAATTCTTCGTATCTCTTGCGTGCTCGATGGACGGTACGAGATCCGTGAAAACTTCGATATTCTCACTGAAGTTCTTTCTGCCCATTGTTTCGCTACCTCGTTCCTTTCAACGAGTCCCACAGGCTAAACGGACTTCCATATACAAATAGCCAAATTACCCGCGCAATACATGTACAGAAGATGCTTGAGCTGATAAGTAATTTCGAAGCCGTAGCCCTCGCCTACGACCGTGTGCCACGACGCGCCGAATTTCTTATCCATCGTTTCCTTTATCATCCGCGACACGTTCTCGTAATTGTCCGCATACTTTTCCGCCGCTGTGACGCACAGTTCCATCGCCTCCTGCTTCATCTCGTCCGTCATGTCGCATTTCTGCAAATGATAAAACATCGCGAGATCAATTTATGGAAACGGCGTGAAATAAGGAGGTTAGCGTCGATTGGAAGGAGAGACGAGACGGATGGAAGCGCGTCGCAATAAAGGAGGCATTCTCTTTCGCATCAGGATAGCTCGCGTCTCGCAATAGTTCGGTAAACAGAGCTCATTTTCCAACAACAACGGTGGACGAAGAATCCGGCTGTACGTTCGAACAGCTTCTACCTCCGATTCAGCTGAAATTTCGTACGGATTTTCTTCTCGATAGTATAAATTACTACCTAAATGGATTTTTGCCGCATCGTGATAGTTTTCGGAATATGGAATTTTGAAAATGGGCAAATTAAGGTCTTAGGCCACAGTAACGGGTATAAAATCATGTGCGAATTTAACAATTTTTTTCGTATGAAAAAGTGATTCACTCAAAATTAATTACACATCGATTTAGTATGAATATCATGCTGTTAAAAAATATATATTTTTTTTTTCGATGTACAAAATGGCCGACTACTAATATTTTCTTTTATTTTTTTAGGCGCTCCGCGGCGTGACATCTAGCATCCACAATTTTCTACCTAGAACAAAAAACAAAAATTCTCGTCAATCTACATTAGAATACCTAGAGAAGTACGTGCGGAATTAAAAAAATATTGTTTTATTCAAAAGTTGTGGGTATTTGAACTTAAGAAATGAATTTTCAGTGAGAAATTTCGTTATAACTGCTCATAAACTGCTCATGAAATGAAAAGTTTTCGATTCATCATAAAATCCGTACGTACTTCTCTGCGAAATGCAATTAGGAACGTAACTTTTAAATTTGAAGTAAATAGAGTGAAAATTGTTGAAGTTAATTGTCACGCCAATTGGACAAAAGCTGTTTCAAAAAGTTTCGTGTAGTCGGCCATTTTGTACATCGAAAAAAATATATATATATATTTTTTAACAGTTTAATATTCATACTAAATAGATGTGTAATTAATTTTATGAGTGAATCACTTTTTCATACTATTCATTTCATTGCGACGCGCCAAAAATCCTTTCAGGCGAAGACCCATATTGTCAAAAAAAGGTTGTGCAAAATTCCACCTAACTCGGAGGGAACAACTATTCGGAAGTTCATCAAAAATCCAAGCCTGTATGAACATTTCTGTGAACAAACTGCCATCTACATTCGGTCAATTTTCGCGAGAGAGAGAGAGAGAGAGAGAGAGAGAGAGAGAGAGAGAGAGAGAGAGAGAGAGAGAGAGAGAGAGAGAAAGAGAGAGAGGGAGAGAACAGCGAAAATATTATGAATGATGGGACTTGGGGCTTAATTCAGGGCAATGAATTTAATAGTAAAAATTATAACACATTGACAATTTCTGTATTTGGAATGTTTTTGCTAAATTATATTACTTAAAAATAAAGATGTGTAAAACGCCATAATTTGACTTGACTTGAACACATATCGTCATTTAAGTGACCATTCATCACATTCCATATCATTCTTCTAGGACCAAAACAAACTTTGATAGAAAGACAAATATTTCCCTCTTTGAATACCAAAAAAAAAACGAGCTCGTACAAACGAGACTCGAAACTCATGTCGGCGGCTGTAATATTCCTTGAAATGCCCTCTACGCAACGAATTTATTGTTAAAAACATACATTGAACCGATACGCTTCACAAGACCAACGTTAAAAATCCAATTCCGAACGAACTAAACTTACGTTGTTGAAGTTTGCATCGTTGAAATGCAACGAAAATTCTTTTTTCTTCGTTTATTTTTATTATTATCGACAATATTTTCTTGTCAATTTATATTGTAGATTTTTTATAGAGATCCTGAAAAATGTCTGACGGCCTTTTGTAGCCCAAATCCGTGAAAAAATTGCTATGGCTTTGGCAGTCCGAAAAAAAAATAATTTTCGTTCCGTTTCAACGATGCAAACTTCAATACCATCTAAAATTCTGCTTCGAACGGTCGGTAAACGAGCTGGAAACTCCCCACGAGTACGCGATTCTCACTAACCCAAACAAAGCCGAAGCATTTGACTTTCGGAGATACGTTTTGCCAGTGTGTCATCGATTTGAACGAGAGGGCAGTTTCGCCTCTGCGGATTCCTTTATTGATCAATCGGCTCGACTCTGTTTACTACCCACGGATTCCCTTCGTCCGTCAACGCGTGCGCGATTCGAAAAAAAAAGAAAAAAAAAAATAAGGAACGCACAATCTTCCGCACTTACGCGACAGAGAGGATAAGTGTGAAGGATCTTCACGACGTCATCTTTCTTCACTTCGGTCATCCTCGTCGTTTTTCTTCCGCGGAATTAAAACGGTGGACTTTTCGTTCCTCAAGCTTCGCATATATATATATATATGTAGATATAGATTTCAATGTACTATATATAGGTATATAGGCACGAGTATGGGAACGTGTTCGCACGTAGAGCAATAAGATCGCGCCCGATGGATGGCAAACCTCCAAACGCCTCTACGAGTGGGGTGTGTACTGTACGGCTGACTTATTCGCACTGTCACTACACTTTTGTGACTCATGTATACGTTGACGCTCCGGGAGGGGGATCCTCGAGGTTAAGGGGATGAGGGAGGGGCCGTCAGAAGGGTGTGTGCAGGAATCCTCCGACATCCCCACTATGATCTCCTCGTTTCACTGATGTTTACGGGCTGGCAGCGTGGTCTGTGATCTTTTCCGCAGCTCGCCATTATTTTCAGAACAAACGCGCGCTGACAACAACACCCTTATACGAGACGCAGAAATTTATTTTTAAAGCAAGATCGAACGTTTCGACGATCGATATTAAATGGTCAAAAAGCTGAACCCGGTTGAGGATTTCACTATATCGTCTTCGAGGGCATAAAATATCGGAGTCTGGGTAATGTAGTATAGTTTTTTTATGCGCATTCGGACATACCGGTGGGACTTACAAGGAGACGACACGGCCGTGGGGTCGGGGATTTGGCCGAATTTTTTTGTGGTGAAAGAGGACCCCTAGCACCTCACGTGGTTAAGGCGTTACCCCCACTTGTAGCGCAAAAAAAGGCCTTTTTCATGAATTTTTTTTAAAGAAAACTACAAAACTTTTTTAATCGATCAATATACCATCTTAAAGAACACATCTTGAAGAACTTTCAGTAATTTTTTTATTGAAAAATATTACATTGTTTAGTGGCAAATGGCCGTCAATGAAATAATGTTTTTATATACACGGTTTGCAGTGACCAACATTGCGGCGAAGTGGATCATCTGAAAAAAAATGCGGATGGATTTAGTCAAATATAAGTATAAACTAGTCTTTAATCGAAGGATTTTAAAAAATATTCATTTTTCACAAAATGGCGGACAGTCAAAGTTAATGATTCGATTTTAACGGAAATAAACGGCCGTTTTTTGGCTACAAAACGGCCATTTTTTTTCGAAAAAAAAATCGAACGATTAAAGACTACATTTTTATGTATTAAATAAGCCTGCAAAATTTCAAGAAGATCGGTTCATTAGTGTTCGAGTAGTCTTGGCCACCGACTTCAGAAATGCCATTTTGAGAAAAACGCGTTTAAAGTTTCTCTTTCAACGCTCTTTCAACGCGGATTCTTCTCTTTCAACGCTCATATCTCAGTCAATTTTGTTCGGATCGACTTGAAATTTTCAGGACATATTCTCAGATACTTACACTGTAAAAAAGATCTGTATTACAATTAATATAAAAGTGCAGGAAGTCTTTTTACAGATACCGTTTATGAATTTCAATATTGTCGTTTGAAAATCAATGCACTGCTTTTCGAATGTCTAATAATCGTTCAGTAATATCGCAACACTTAAGTACTGGAAGAATCATATACGTATCGCAAGGTATCTATTATAAGCGTATTCAAATTAATATGCACAGATTGTATTTTTAAATAAAAAAAGTAAATTTGTCATAGAAAAGTATATTCATTTTACGGTGTTAGGTTAGTGTTATTGTTATTATTTACTTTCTGCGTCTTTAATAAACTCTGTATGAATTTTAATATACAAATTCCGGAATTCTTTTTACTGATTCAGTGTGTGAAAACTAATAATCGTAATTTAAAAATTAATACACTACGTTTTGAATGTCTAAGTAATGTGTAGTAATGCTGTAATACCAAAGTCCTGGAAAAATCATATACCTATTCAAAAGTATCAGTTGTGGATATATCAAAATTAATGCGCAAAGATTTTAGTTTGTTTGGGTTTAATTAGACTTGGCTGCTTGTTCGATTATTCACCACTTACTTATTTGTTCTTTCCTCAGGTACAACGCTTTTCGCGTTTGTTACCCTATCTTCCCCTCATTGTGACCGCTTCTTTACTCTACTGTCACTCCTTTTTTCTCCCTGTCCCCCCCCCCCCCCCCCTCTTGCGGCCGCAGCCGACTTTCCCCTCTGTATTATATTCATCATGACCTAGTCTTAGTATGAACTAGTCTTATTTCGCCGCGAAATGCCGAAGAAAAACATTTCACGACGAAATCTACGCGACTGGGATTCGAACCCGGGACCTCCCGGTCCGCTGGTTCAGTGGCGAGCACGCTAACCACTAGACCATCACACCGGGTGTTCACCACTTACTTTAGATTTGGTGTTTCTTGATACATTTTTTATGATTTGTTTTAACATGCGGACCGAAGTACGAATTTCAAGTTTTCTGCACTGAATTATATATTAAATCAGACAATCAGAATAAACATATACTAAATCTTACTTAATTTTCTCCAGTCTATCATATTATCCAGTGCACAAAAAATTGTATACTCCTGAACCAAGTATGGTAAAAATTCAGAGTCAGTTTGTAATTTTCTTACCTTGTCTACATTTTATATATTCAAAACGCTTGTTGTATTTTTCAACCAAGAATATTTATTTTTCTATTCGACGCCTATTCGACGTATCACGAAATGTAAAACCGTATGAAATGTAGGTCCGGTATTGAATTTTACAACACTGAAGCCTAAATATTCATTCATATACTATGTTTTGAAATTTCATTTGTCATAGTATTGTAAAAGTATTTTAAATTTCATTATTCTTTAAACAGCGTTTTGTAATATTTAATGTACAAGGTATTGTACTTTTCAACAGAATGAAGTTTAAAATAATAGTCGTATTGCGATTTTAATATTTTTTGTGTAAATAATGAAATCATATACGTTTGTTGCATTAATCAAACAAATATTTGTATTATTATGATGCGCGTTGAAAAAATCATACGCAGCATACTAATATTCAATGTCCCATATATTAAAATCTATACGAATCTATGAAAATTCATTTACATTACTCAAGTTTCCATTACTGAAGTGCGAATTTGCGTTTCATATTCCGAGCTTAGACATTTGCAATTATAAAAGTATAGTAAATTTAATGACTTTTTTTTACAGTGTATACTTCAAAAAAATGCAATAAAAAAAATCGATTTTTTCAAAGTCGCAAGTGGGGGTAACCCCTTAAAGAAGTAGGACGCACTACTCTGAAAATTCCGAGAAAAATCGATTCAAAGTTTCTTAGGCGCCTTCTGAGTTCGAAATGTCAGGCACTTGTCGAGCCGCCGTCTAGTCTAGACGGTTAGGGCTCGGTCTTTTGCGCCGGAGGTCTTCGATTCCTCCTTCGGATCTTATTTTTTTGTTATCCCGACAATTATTCAAAACGTTTCTTATCCCTACTTTATTTTTTTGAATTTATTTACATTATTTTTAAAAAATTATTTTCATTTTTTTTCCCGATAAAACAATTCATAACGGTGGTTTTTTTTTATTTTTCATTGTAAAATATACGAGGAGGAACATTGGGTTTTTAATGAGAATAACAAAGTCGATTAGGAAAAATTCTATTTTTATTCATATAATAATTATATACAAAAACCGCAGTGGTAATTATCGTAGAAACAAACAGAGCAATAATTTTTACGACATCTTGCGCAACATATAAAAGCGGATTTTTTACAATCGCGGGGAGTTTGCAATACATCCGTACAAAAACATGTGCCATTAACATTCATGAAAATGTTTCTAGTAACTGATAATTTTGAGGCAAACCAGGCGTATTGAATCATGTCTCGGAATATTGGTGACGATAATTGATGGTGAATTATTGAATGGATTTTCATACAATCTTCCCGGGAATTAATTTCACGATCCTGCTCTAACAATTCGCTGCCATTTTGCAAGCGCTTTATGAAATTTTTAACTTGTCTGTAAAAGTAAACGTCACAAGGTTGGACCAAGGGAGTGCATTTTGGAGGAATTACTTTTACAGAGCAAGTTGGCATATTTTCGACATCCTAGAAGATTTCATCATACATCTCTGGATTTGAATTTTCATGAATGTTAATGTGACATGTTTTTGTACGGATGTATTGCAAACTCCCTGGGATTGTAAAAAATCCGCTTTTAAATGTTGCGCAAGATGTCGCAAAAATTATTGCTTTGTTTGTTTCTACGATAATTACCACTGCGGTTTTTGTATATAATTATCATATGAATAAAAATTGAATTTTTTCTAATCGACTTTGTTATTCTCATTAGAAACCCAATGTTCCTCCTCATATACTTTACAATGAAAAATGAAAAACCCACCGTTATGAATTGTTTTATTGGGAAAACAAAGAAAATTATTCTTAAAAAATGAAAATAATCAAGAAAAATAATGTACACAAATTAAAAAAAATAATGTAGGGATGAGAAACGTTTTGAATAATTATTGGGATAACAAAAAAAAAGAGAAAAAATAAGATCCGAAGAGGAATCGAAGACCTCCGGCGGAAAAGACCGAGCCCTAACCGTCTAGACTAGACGGCGGCTCGACAAGTGCCTGACATTTCAAACTCATAAGGCGCCTAAGAAACTTTGAATCAATTTTTCTCGGAAGTTTCCGAGTAGTGCGTCCTATTACTTTAACCACGTGAGGTGCTAGGGGTCCTGTTTCACCACAAAAAAATTCGGCCAAATCCCCGACCCCACGGTCGTGCCGTCCCCTTGTAAAACGTCAAGGACCGTAGTCGATATGTCTGCAAGAATATTAAGGGACTACATCTACGTAGAGGCCCGAAAAACTGGCCAAATTCTGGCTTTTTTTGGGAAACGCCTACACGGGAAAAAAATTCTGTAAATTTTAATGGAAATCCCACCAAAATGTATTGTGTCTCACATCAATAGCACCTCTCCGTACAAAATCTTCGATATTTGCTACGTAAGACTCTAAAAAGTGCTCGCCACGTTTCACACAAAGAACTGTAGAACTCTTGAGCTAAGCGATCGATAAATTTTCGCAGTGTGAAACTGTGAACAGTAGATGAACCGACTCACGACTTTTTATAATGTGGACCTGTGAACAGTAGATGAACCGCCTCACGAATTTTTACAATGTGAAACTGTAAACAGTAGATGGACCGATTCACGAATTTTTACAATGTGAAACTCTAAACCGTAGATGGACTGACTTTCGAATTTTTACTATGTGAACTGTAAAAATGAACGAGCGGACCCACGAATTTTTCATTTAAAAATGTTATAAAACGAACGACTCCATTGACAAATTTTTACACTGTGAAATAGCAAATAATGCATATAGTGAATAGCTTTATGTACATATCATGTAGAGGTTACCATGAGTTGCCCAATGTTACGGTCAGGCCAATATTGGGACCATCGTATACGCCAACAAAAGAGAAATAATATTGGCCCATTACTGTTCCGCTCTCAACTGAAAACTGGCACAATATTGGCCCATCCCTAAAGCCTGTCCTGGCCCATCTTTAAAAACTAATAAACAGCCGTGATAGTTAAACTAAATTTGCCAATTTACAAACTGGGGATACTAAAATACTGACAATTCCATTGGCCCAATATTGTTCCGTTATAAATTGAAAACCGGCACAATATGGGCCCATCGTTTAAAACCAATAAATAGCCGTGATGGTTGAACTATATTTGCCAATTTAAAAACTGGTAATGCTAACATACAAGCAATTACATTGGCCCATTATTGTTCCGTTATAAATTGAGAACTGGCACAATATCAGCCCATTACTAGAACCTATCCGGGCCCATCTGTTAAAACTACTAAACAGCCGTGATAGTTCATCGAAATTTGCCAATTTTAAAACTGGCGATGCTAAAATAGTGGAAATTACATTTAATTAATCTAAGCCCTTTATTGGCTAAGTGGGTCAGACCATATCTGCTTTTATTTTATTTAAGCCTTGGGTTATTCATTATCTGTATATTGTGCCAGAATAGGCAAATAACTGGCACGTCATATATTAATCATCTATATTTTGTAGTTCAGTTTTTGTAATCAAGTCCTGGCCTATTATTGGCATTTGTAAATAACCAACATAAGTAAGTAGTAGTAGTAATCTCTTTATTTCGTGTACACCCTTGCGGGTTTTTTACATCTCCTTTCTTTCCTTGCACATTTTCTTATTCCTAGGCTTCGAGTCTTTACATCTACTCTGAATCTTTATCTCTCCCGTTCTGCCCGCCCTACGTAAAATAGAATGAAAATACCTTATACTTTCGCACTTATTCCTTCGCAGTCAAACCCTTCTTTCTGGCGATTCTTTCAAATTGCCTCACTATTTCGCACATCTCTTCTACTAGCTCTTTTCCCTCTAGCGCCTTCCTCCACCCTCCATCTTGCTTCGTTCTTTGCTCTTTGCGCCAGACCTCAAAATTTTTTAGGGCCTGCTCATCCATCTGCCTTTTAGCCTCCTCGCATACCCAGATGTGTGCCAGCGTCTCCTCCGCTTCCCCGCACACTCTGCAACTTGTCTCCCTGAACCCTTTTTCTGCCTCTCTCCCCACACTTCCACACCTCATTTTCGCCCCTATCTCTTTAATTTCCCCCCTTGTTGTTCCTTTGTCCCAATATTCCTCCATTCCCACCTCCCTTTTTCTTTCTTTATAATCCTTACAGTAGTTGGACCTTTGAATTTTTCCCCACATCCTCTGTATTTCTTGTTGCGTCAGTTTCTCTACCGCCCTTCTCGTCTTCATCTTCCATTCTTCCTTGTTCCCTCTTCTTATAGTTTCCCCTATCTGCCCCTCTCCTGCTTGCTCCATTGCTGCCTTCAATTCTTTGCCCCATTTGCTTTCGTCGTTGTTCGTCAGTCCCCTCGCCTCCTCCATTAGGCACTTCCTCGGCCATCTTCCTTCTTCCATCTCCATGATATTGCCGATGTAATCCCCCGCGCGCTTTACCATGATGATGCCAATTCCTCTGCACCCTGCCTCCATTTTCCAGATATACTCTGGCGTGTTTTTCCTGAGTCCCATCGACATTTTCGTATATCTGGCCTGTGCCCTCTCCACTCTCGCTCTCCTTTTCCACCCCCACACCTCTACTCCATACAACAGTCCACTCCTAGCTATTGCTTCCGCTATCCTCAGCCGATCCGTCAACCTCCCGATTCTCGCTCTCTTAGCGATGCCCCAAGCTCCGTTTGCTGCCTTCCTTATTTTACTTTCCACCATCTTGATGTGCTTTTCGAACGTGTTTCCCGTCGAAAAGTGCACCCCCAGGTATTTAAAAACGTTTACCACCTCCACTGTCTTCCCGTTTATTTCCCATCCCTTTTCCTTCTTTAGCTTCCCCCCTTTCCTGAAGATCATCACTTTGGTTTTTTCGATGTTGATCTCCAGCTTATTCCTGTTGACATAAGTAAGTAAAATATGCCAATTTTGACACCTGTCATATACGCAAATCACAATTTATTTCAAGGTTATTCCATGAAATATGTATCCATAAGTACCAATCTCGGGCCAATCTTGGCCCGATATAGGTTGAATATTTATCACGCACCCAAACAAACTCACGGCCCAATATTCTAGATAGACTAACTTCTAGATAGCCCAACTGTGAAGGCTCATCATAGAGCCAGTGGTCAATTTCTACATAGGCCCTTTAAGAGGGCCCACATAGGGCCAAGTGCAATCACCAACATTGGCGCTACAATGAATTAAATCATTGGCCCAATAATTGATGGCTCTGTTGGCCGATATAGGGGCCGTTCTTATCATTTCTACAAAGGCACCTCATTGGTAAATACTCACGGCCCAATATTCTAGAAAGACTTACTGTAAAGGCCCGTCCCAGGGCCAACGGTCAATCTCTACATGAGATCAAGCATCATTATACGTGAAAGCGATATAGAAAAGTACAAATACAATACTCACTTCGTTTTTTCGTCCTCGTTTCAGCAGCAACAAATCTTTCACGGCACTTTTTCTTCACTAACAGTTTGTCCTTGTTCACTGTGTGTGTGTCCGTTTTCACATTGATTATAAATCATTGTCGTTTCTCGAAGACACTGCGCAAAACTTTACGCCACGAGATCCAAAAGAGCACTGAGTAGATGTCGAGACTGAGGGCGACCACGGGATAGAATTTTTCTTTGTTGATTTAGGCATGCAGGTTTGAACGCCTTAACCCCCGAGTTGACGCGGTCACGCGTTTACAGTGCACATTGTAAAAATTCGAGGTAAACGCGGTGTACCGCGCAATGTCGGCTGTAACTTCTACTGATTGCTTTGAAATTTTTTTCATGTATCACACTAATAAATTTAAATATCCGTATTAGTATTCAACAAACCATTATCAAAATATGCTTTGCCCGATTTGTTAAAAAATGACAATTGACTCTGTAAAATTTAAATTTGTACGTATTGAATAATACCGAGCTACGATACAATTTGTAAGGTGTGCACTACAGTTTTTAATTTAAACTCACACCACATTTTTCAGAAGACAATACCAAATTTGAATAGAATTTAATCTCATTTTCAACATTTGCTTGTTGAAGAATTTTATGGTTCAAATCAGTTATTACCTGTCTAATCTCACTTTTTTTTAAAGGTACTCCGTATATTTTACGCATTGAGTACCGCGATATCTTATATTTAATTTGTAAATTCGACAGTTTACTTTATCGCGGTGATCATTATGATTTGTTTACAGTTTAAATCTGCATTTCCATCGGTTCGAATAGTAAAAAAGCCCGTCTGATCCATTATTTTTTCCTAAAAGCGCTGTAACATGATTGATTTACAATGTGAAACTGCATTATGTTCATCTTTCCTCAGTAATTTATAAACACCAACTATTAATTTTGACGAATCATTTTTTTCCGTGTGGTGAAAAAGAAACGCATTTTTATTTACAAAGGTACATATATTGAGAGACTTAAAAAAATTGCCAAAAAATACAGAAAAACAACAAAAACATAGGTGCCGGCAGATGAAGTTTTTTTTCGCGACGTTTGGCAATGGACACTCTCCAGCCTAAACGGTCCATCTGAAACCTAAAAACCAAACAGGTTATTCTAGTTAACAATAATTTTTTTAAAGGGGTCTTCTCACTTTAGACGCTAAATAAGGCTATTTTCATGATTTTTTTTTGATAGGGCTATTTTATAGATGTTGATATAAAAGTTGTTACACTTAATAAATACACTTTCGAAATAATTTTTTTTTAAATTTATTTATTTAAGTCACTATTTATAGACGAAAATGGTAGTTAAAAAATGTCCTCAAAAATTGCAGGTCTGCGCTGTTGATGAAATCTCGGAGGTGGATAATCCGAAACAAAAAATCAAACGGTTTTAGAGTCAGTATGTTAATGGCTATAGCGCATATCGTACGATTTTTCATATATGCAAAAATAACAGAATCGCGTACATTTTTCGAAAAAGTGAAAAAACGTTTTTTCCACCGCTTCTGGCAAAAAGAGTAAATAAATATTTAAATCCTTGATGTGCGCTATAGCTGTAGTTGCAAAGAATATGTGGTTAAAATTTCATAAGGATCGGTTCAGTAGTTTCGAAGATTTTATCAACAAGCCGTCGAAGAATTTTGTTTCGAAAAAAACGCGTTTAAAGTTTGTTTGGGTTACGAAAAAATGAATAAAAATAAATTGTTTAATGTATTTCGAAAGTGTATTTATTAAGTGTAACAACTTTTATATTAATATGTATGATATAAACCTATCAAAGAAATTCAAGAAAATAGCATTTTTAGCGTCAAAGTGAGGAGACCCCTTAACAACGTGGCGATGAATTGAAACTCGAGCATACAAAATCTATGGAAAAAGTCGTCATTTTTACGTAATTTTGAAAAAATGAAGATCGACTTTGAAAAAGTAAGATCGTCAACGACCTTTGAATGTTTTTCATCGTATCTGCTGTGAATTTGGAAACAATCCATCAAGTATTTCTCCCGGCATCATGTGTACCGACTTTGAAAACAGTGTTTCGAGGAGAACGCTCGCCCGGCCAACAGTTAGAAGCTGTTGTTCATACGATTGTAGGAATATTTCAATTAAATTTTCAGCGAATATAGCTAAAAGGTGAAACTATAAAATAAAAATATGCATTTTTCCCCCACCTAAGTAGATGTAACGTTAAGGCGGGATATACATTTAGACGGGGAAAAATTGAGCAATATAAAGCGATTTTTAAAACTAAGAAATAATTATTCTACATGTATCAAACTGTAGGTATACTTATATAGTATATGGAAGTATACAAAACCATTTTTTTTAATTCATTTATCATCAAAGTGGCAGAGTGTTACAGCAAGGTTGCCGCAGGAGTTGCAAATCGGCGTGCAGTTTAGCTTCCCGCAGACTTTCGTTTGCAAAAAAATTCAAACATTTCTTCAGTTAGAACGTGTATAGTTTCTACTCGACAGTAATTAAAATGAAGAAAGTTAAAATTGACGAGAATAGCACGTATTTACAAAAAAAATCAACATTTCAGGCAAAATTTCTGTAAAATTGGGATTAAAAAAGTAGTTTTTAAAAATAGTTTTTGAAAAACAATTCTAATCAAGTAGGAGGTAGCATTATTATCAATATTTCTACCAAGTTTCAACTCAATCGGCTTAATAGTTTTTGTGTACTCCTGCACGCCAATTTCGAAAATGCAGTTATGAGAAAAAGGGGTTTGAAGTTTACGCCCGCTCCGGATCCGAGCAATGAGGCACAGCGTTAACGGGCTGCAACGTTAAAAGTTTTTCGAATTTCGTTCTGAAACTTCGGGAAAATATTTTACATATATAGATCTATCGTCTAAAGGAAAAAAAATCGTTTTTTTATCGTTGTAAATTTATATTCCGCCTTAATTGAAGCGAGATTGAAGATTTTTCATTACAAACTAAAGCAGATTGCCTTGATTCAAAAAAATGTTTTCACAAACGTAGCATTTATGGATATGTTGAGGTCGGAGTTTCATCCATCGTGGCTACCAAAATGCAAGCACCAAATTTAAGGGGAAAAATGCCTCTAGGCAGCCGAAAATGAGCGAATTTTCTAGATTTTTTGTGGCGTATATTTATTCTACATAATTAAAATGTTATGTACATATCATTACATCGCTCAATATTACGAAAAAAAATTCTTTATAATGAAAATTTTCGGCTATGCGACAATTGGTTCATAGACGATTGCCGCCTAAGTTGTTCCACGGCGTACCGTCTGGCATCTCATGCATTGATCTGAAACATGAGAGCCAAGAAGTTTTAGTTTTCTAACACCCACACGCTCTATGTGAATCTAAAGAAGCCAAAGATAAATTAAAATTGGAAAAATGGTCCGTGATTGAAAAAAATGTTGTATTTTTTATGAAACGTTTACGTAAGTATTTGTTAATTAAAAAAATGTTTTTGTTTGAATCATTTTCAAGGAACTTTAGGTTCACATACACGGTAATTATGTTATCTAAAAATGTACAAAATTTCGTAACGGTCGGTCGTATAGTTTTTGAGTTATCTTGTACGACTTTAACATAAAAGTAGTTTTCAGGAAAACGCGTTTAAAGTTTCAAGACTCAAAAAGGTTGTAAAAAAATGACCTTTCGATTGATCTACTACTCCGGGACCATAAAGTAATCCCTCGGCTTCCGCGTGGAGTTCATTTTCTGCCGTAAGCTCTTCTTTGGTTTATAAAGGGATCTCCCCCTTAAGGACACTTCAAGAATATTTTTGCACAATTTTTCCCGCAGTTTAATCTAGATTTAGGAGGAAAAATCATATTTTTTTATAAACGTGACGTAATGTTCATCATACGATATCGATTTCAATGTACAGTTTAGCTTCAATTATTTTTGAACGCTGAAAATCTTTATAGATCGAATCTTTCTTTTTTGCGAAGTAATCTGACTTTCCCTTTTTCGTTGCCTATCTTAAAATGCAATAAAAATTAAGCTTCTTTTTATTTCCTAATTTTGAGCTCAATTTTTATTTGTGTCGGTGCACGACTGGCCTATGTGTGTTTTTCACCCGTTATTTTGGAATTGGTTAGCTCGGAGGGTTTCGCGTCGCGAGGGCGCCCTCTCACGGACAACAATGGAAGAAATAGTCGAAAGCCATAATTATCGCAATAGCGGCTGTCACAGTTGACATGTGAAATTCGTTTGTGCCGTATGGGAATTTCGTAATTGCGGAAGTCGTACACCCCGTATGTGGTGAACTCATGCCCGGAGATGTTATTTTATCCGTTTCGATGATATGGTGAATTCGTGCGCAAAATTGTCCAATTCTGTAAATAAAAATCGCGCCAGTTCTCGCACACACGAGTATTTCAAACAAATCGTCAGTAAATTTATCCCCCGACGTAAAAATTGCGTCCAATGTGGCTCAGGAGAAACGCCCACGATTCGCCGCGATGACGCCGAGGTCATAAATGTCGAAACGTCATGAGACGGATATCCTCTGTCAAGAGTCAGGTGCTATCAGAGTTTTATTTTCGTTTGCGAATGTCCGTACAGTGAGAAGCAACGCGGTGAATGAAAAAAATTGCAGGAGGAGCTCCAATCCGATATACTTTGCCTGAAGAGGCAACTGGCACTGGCTCTGGATGAGAATCAATTATTGAAGGTTAAAATTCGCCGATTGGAGGACGAATTACGTCGCAAAGATAAATACATCGAGTGCGCCCAAACAGATCCGCAAAAAGTATACCCTTCGCGATCTTTTATATTTACGTATGCGCCGCAGAGAAATGTAGCCAACCGATGGGAATCGTTTCTGCAGAACCGACAGTTCGGTAGATTCGTCCACGACGCTGCCGCAAGTTTGATTTATAAGCTTCGAAGACGTAACGAGGAACTCGAGGACATGTTGCTCGAGAGAGACTCGCAGGAGAACAAACGTTACAAAGACTTCAAGACTATGTGTATCTACAATTCGGATTTTCAGGTATCCGTTGTAATTTGTTGGCGTTTGAGTTTCGAGACTTAAATCGAAATGCCTATGGACCATTGAAATTTATATCATTGAGACAGGGTTCTTACGCATTATTGACTCAGAAAATCCCTCACTTTTTCAGGTTCTCCATACAGGTTTTGGAAATGATTCAGATTAGGGTCAAATAAGGAACACTTTGTTTTCATCAAATATATATTTTTTTAAGGGGTTACGTGGGATTCGAAGTAACAAAAACCATATTTTCTCTATTAAAAAAAATATATGTAAATTATTTTATTCAACATGTTAAGCACATAAAAAAGCAACATAAGAATTTAAAAAAAATTCATGAAAAAATTTGGGAAATTCAGTCGGTGGGACCTGGTTTCCGGAGACCCCTAAAAAAGTGTCCTCGTGGTGGTTAGGATAACTCACGATAGCTTTATCCGAAATTAAAAAACCATTTTTTTTCTGTCAGTGGATAAGTATAGCTCGTGATTGAACTAAGGATTTAAACAAATTGTAATTTGAATTTTTGACAGAGTTGTATGCAAAATAGTTCAATTTTTGGTACAGTTTACACTACGTGTAGCCTCGTAAAATTAGTCGTAATCGAAAAAAAAACCTTCGTTCAATCACTAGTCAATGCTATTTTGATGTGCAAAATTTCAATAAGATCGGTGCATTAGTTTTTGAAAAATCGTGTCCACAGACTTCAAAAATAGTGTTTTGAGAAAAATGCGATTACCCGTGTCGCTCCCGGCCGATCTTTCCCAACGGAGCGAATTCTTAAAGGCTCTCTCTCCTAGACTTTTACTCCTTGACTTAAAACTTTGGAAGAATACTCTAGACATATTGTACTATTGGATAATAAAACAAAATTTAAATGGATTTTTTTGCATTTTCAAACTGACGTAACGACCACAAGTTGAGACCACAAGTTAAAGACCACAAGTTAAGGCTCGTTTCAACTATACTAGTATTTGTAAACATTACAAACAATACGGAAAAAATAATATACGTAAAAAAAGCAATGAATCATTTTTGTGAAAAAACATAACATTTTTAACCGACTTGAAAAAACAAAGGATATTCTCAATTCAATCGTTCTATTGAAAAATTATGGCGAACTGGATAACATAATTTTTTTAAGATCAAATATACAGAAATGTTGAAAATTGAAATGAAATTTAAAAAAAACTGAAACTCGTAGAATAATTAGAGCATTGTAAAGTAAAAAAAAATACATTAAAAGCCAATATAGAACCTGCTCTTTATTATAAACAGACATTTTTATGCCGGTTATAATAAATAAAAAATAAATATAAACACTTATCTATAATAATAATGATATGGTTGTGTATCGACCGATCGAATGCAAATGCTTGACAGTATATTAGGTTTCAGTTTTCAAAATTATCAATGGTTGGCACTGACAACTTTCTTTTGTATATAATGAAGAATAATATAAATTTTTTAAATATACAAAAATATTTATTTTTATACTGTTCAGTTTTTTGTCAAGTCGGTTTCATTTTTCGTAATTTCTGCTAAAAGTAAATTCTGAGAAAATTCAAGAGAATTTCCAAAATTCCCTGACTTTTCCCTGATTATTCAAGGAGGAAAGAAATTCTCTGAGTTTTCACTGTTTTCCATATGCGTAACAACCCTGCGAGAGATTAACTAAGGATGCATCGATTTTCCAAAAATTGATCCATGTCACAACATACTTTCGGAGATGTTCAATGTTCAAGTTGAACCTTTATCCATTTGGTAATATACATGGCACCTCGTAAGCACGACTTATAGGGTTGTAGGGGATGAAATAATAATTGGATTTCAATGAAAAACTGAACAAACCGTGATTACAGTGTTGGAAATGTCGTGCCAAAAAATTAAGCGGTTCTACTCCTTCTTTCATTAATAATACTTGAAAAAAGATCGGAATTTTGAGCCCGAACGATTTGTTTTCGCACATTAAGAAAACTTGTAGGTTAAACGTGGCACCACCGCGTTAACTGGCGTTGCCGAGTGCGCCAACCACAGTTAAACATTAAGGGGCTATAGCAGTGTGAACGCTGAAAATTTAGGTGATTTTCCGGAATTTTTTCGAAGAAAAGTACTCAATTAAATGTTTAGGAAAATTAAGAATATATTTGGCTATGTTCGACCTATATTACATAAGTAGTAGTAGTTTTATTTGCATGACCTTCTCAGTCTTTTACAAAGGTGTTACAATTCCGCTTTTCTTTTTACTTAGCCGCAGTTCTTCGCTATTCCTCGCATTCACCTTCATATTTATTTTCGTCCTTACATATTGTTTCTATTTCTCTAAAGTATTTACATAGGTTTATATCCACTTCGCCTCTTATATTACATAATTTTTTCATAGAAAAATATTGAGATCCAAGCGACTTATGCGCTGCCTTCGGAGGCGCCAAAAAAAAAGTTCCTCCACTACTGACATGATTCCGGCCGATTGAGTAGCTGAAACCGAAAAAGGAAAAAATGTCGTTAAACTGAAAGGTATTTCCTGTACAATGACGTAGGATTTTCGAAAAATATGAAAATCTAACAAAATGGCGTAGTTATGACAAAAAAGTTTGTTTTCTTGCCTATAAAATGGTCGTTTTTTTCAATGCCAAATCGTCAGTTTTCATCCAATCAAAAATATCCTGCGTCATTGTAGAGTAAATATAGTCAAGAGTACTCAGTTCAAATTTCAAGTCAATCGGATAATTGCTCTTTGAGTTACAATAACAGCAAATTTGAAAAATCTCATTTCGAGAAAAACGCGTTTAAAGATTTAACTATCGATTTTTGCAAGATAAAATTATTAGAGATACGGCATTGAAACTTTTACAGGATATTCGTGCAAGTATAAACTGTCGAAGAAGGCAAAAAAAATCGATTGTTTAAAAGTGTCACACTGGTACAGCCCCTTAACTGGCGGGTATTTCAAAATCGCCGTGTGTTTAAAACGTACGTAGTGTTACAGCATTTGAACTTTATAATAAAATGTATTTATTTTTTCGCGCGACATATTTAACGTTTTCTCGACTTCGTCAAAGCAAAAACGTTGACATACCCTAGAGCCTACGACGCTTTAGCAATAGTCGGTCGTGCCAATGGCAGAAACGGCCGCTATTGCCAAGTCTATCGGTTATTTAAAAAAAATCCAACATATTTACGTTTAATTGCAAAGATTATTACTATTAATATCATTTCCGGGCTTAGAATGGTTTTTCGACAATATTATGAGCTAGACATTGCCCAATAATTAATTTTTACATTAAATTTTATTCGCACGACGTTGGCAGCGTCCTGAAAACTCTCTGTATTTTCATCCTCACTCGTGCAACCAAGGAACGGTATCGAAACTTCTTAACACATATATTTAGCCAGTTAGCAATTCCTAAAAAAGTTGTCGAGAAGTCACCTAAATTGATACCAAATGTCCGCTTCGAAGTAACGTAGAAGTTATGAATGTGTCGAAAGTGACATGAAGGCGTTACCCCCACTTGTAGCGCAAAAAAAGGCCTTTTTCATGAAATTTTTTAAAGAAAACTACAAAACTTTTTTAATCGATCAATATACCATCTTAAAGAACACATCTTGAAGAACTTTCAGTAATTTTTTTATTGGAAAATATTACATTGTTTAGTGGCAAATGGCCGTCAATGAAATAATGTTTTTATATACACGGTTTGCGGTGACCAACATTGCGGCGAAGTGGATCATCTGAAAAAAAAATGCTGATGGATTTAGTCAAATATAAGTATAAACTAGTCTTTAATCGAAGGATTTTAAAAAATATTCATTTTTCACAAAATGGCGGTCAGTCAAAGTTAATGGTTCGATTTTAACGAAAAAAACGGCCGTTTTTTGGCTATAAAACGGCCATTTTTTTCGAAAAAAAAATCGCACGATTACAGACTACATTTTTATGTATTAAATAAGCTTGCAAAATTTTAAAAAGATCGGTTCATTAGTGTTCGAGTAATCTTGGTCACCGACTTCAGAAATGCCATTTTGAGAAAAACGCGTTTAAAGTTTCTCTTTCAACGCTCTTTCAACGCGGATCCTTCTCTTTCAACGCTCATATCTCAGTCAATTTTGTTCGGATCGACTTGAATTTTTCAGGACATATTCTCAGATACTTATACTTCAAAAAATGCAATTAAAAAAAATCGATTTTTTCAAAGTCGCAAGTGGGGGTAACCCCTTAAAAATGTGTCGAAAAGTTAGCTTTTCGGACGGTTGTCCAATTGGAGGTAACCTTCGGGCGGCCAGTTGGTACTCATTTAGAAGACTTTCGAACTTCTTGAAAATTGCTACTTGGGTTATTGAAGACGTACCACGTGACAGTCGCGCGCAGTAGGGATGGCTGAAATTTGCGAACCAAAATTTCTCAGCGATTGTGGTATTTAGGGTAAAAAGATAATCGTCAAGCTCAGCTCCGGTGAATTCTCCAGAGCCTGGTGCGTTGTTTTTTCGTCAAGAACTCAATTTTCCATGAGAAACCGCTGTTCGAAAATTTGTGAGGTTATGTTGGACTTGTGCGTGACCTTAACTCAGAATGTGTCTAGAAAAGCGCTCATTGGAAGCACAATAAATATATGCGTGTCTCGGGGGCAAAATGCGCGCCGACTCGCCGATTATATACGAGAAATATTGTATATTTTTAAACTTTTGCAAAACGGCAAGCCTCGTTTACAGGAGAAGCCCCAGGAATCTGTGGACTTTTAATTACGTATACCCTGCAAATAATAACCTAAACAGATAATACGAATGACTAGAGTTGTAAAAGTTATTACGAAGTTAGCGAATGTTCGCCGCGATCGGTAAAACAATTGCACGATTATTATTTATCTCTTATCGGCAGTCTAACAGAAAAGGACCGAAGCCGTTGCTGCAGAATGTCGCACGGCTGAATTCTCGTCTTCGAAGCAACACCCCGTCTCTTAAGTCACTGAACAAAATCAACACTTCCGGTGCATTAGACTCAAGTAAGCGCTACTTCGCGTTCTCTCAACGACGCTTCATGCATGCGTATATGCGAGCATATATGCGAGTATGCTAAACACACATGAGAAAAGTGCGTAGAATTTTGAAACGGGGCATTTGAAAATTCGGTTGATGAAAGAAAAATCGTATGGTTTTAATGTTCGTACCGCAAAAATTTCGAACGGTGGCATGACTAGTTCAATTGAAACATTATCTTTAGACTGCAGCCATCGCCCATGTCCGGTTTATGTGCCGAGAGAGTTACGTTACATTTTAAAATGTGTTTAATCAAGTCGTTTAAGGGGTTAGACTTCTGTGACGAGCCAAAAACCAGAGTTATTAAAAAAAATTGAAGGAATAAGATAATTAAAAAATCGTTTGGACACTTATTTGTATGTACATTAATAAAGTTGTGTATCAAATTTCATTTGAAAAATATTAATAATTAAAGGAGTTTCGGCCATACGGTTGAGAAGAATTTTGAAAAAAACGAGTTTTCTTTTTTTCTCTTAAAGGTAGATAATATTGGATAAGACTTGAACGAGATTTTTTTAATCGTGTTTAAAAAAAAAGTCGATTTCGATTTTTCAAGAATAAATGACTACTATTGTTAATAACTAATGGAAAAAATGTTTAGAAGAAAAAAATCGGTGAAGACGGAACACTATTACACTGAATAAGTCTACCAAATTTCTAGTCAATCCGTTCATTAGATGTTCAGAAATCGTGTATACCGTTTTGAAAAATACAGTTTCGAGAAAAACGCGTTTTAAGGTTCACTAGCAGTTCTATTATTGATATCACAAGTTTACCGTCAATCTGCGATTCCTGCACCATATGTTGGGTCTTCCTCTTCAATTTGAGTTGCCTTAAGGGATTATCACATTGTCGAAAAATAGCTGACTTTCGCAATTTTTTTTCAATGGTTAAAACACGCTAATAAGTCTGATTTCTTAATGTCAAATCAAAGCGCTCATAAAGAGAAAATACATTACTGAACGTTTATTTTTATTTTTTTTTTGGATTTTTTTAAAGGTCTATACCAGTGTCAACGATGAAAGTTTGGGTGATTTTCGGGAATTTTTTGGAAGGAAAGTACTCAATTAAATGTTTCGGAAAATTAAGAATATATTTGACCTATATTACATAATTTTTTCATAGAAAAATATTGTGATCCAAACGACTTATGCACCGCCTTCGGAGGCGCAACAAAAAGTTCCTCCAGTGTTGACATGATTCCGGCCGATTGAGTAGCTGAAACCGCAAAAGGAAAAAATGTCGTTAAACTGGAGGGTATTTCCTGTACTATGACGTAACAATTTCGAAAAATATAAAAAACTAACCAAATGGCGCAGTTATGAAAAAAAGTCTGTTTTTCTTACCTATAAATCGTTCGTTTCTTACCTATAAATCGGTCGTTTTTTTCAATGCCAAATCGTCAATTTTCATCCAATCAAAAATATTCTACGTCATTGTAGAGTAAATATATTCAAGAGTAATCAATTCAAATTTCAAGTCAATCGGATAATTGCTCTTTGAGTTACAATGTCAGCAAATTTGAAAAATTTCATTTCATATTTTTGAAAGTATGAAAATCTTGAAAGTATAAAAATCTCATCTCACATTCTTGAAAGTATAAATTGTCGAAAAAGGCACCAAAAAAATCGATTTTTTGAAAGTGTCACACTGGTATAGCACCTTAACGGTTGAAAATGTCTTCGAAAAAAAGGAGTCCTCACGGTGTACACCGTTGTGACCGTAAATATTATCCGAAACAAAATTCCTTCCTTTTAATATTTAAACCTTCCTTTTAATATTTTAAGACAACCCCCAAAGGGATTTTTGGCGACTCGCAATAGTTTTCGAGATATTGAATTTTTAAGATTTTTTTTTAACGCGCGCCAACTATATTTAAATCTGCTACGTCTACGTTTGTATCTATATATTGATGCTGCTTCGAAACGTAGCATGTTTCAGAATTCTTACGAAAACAAGCACGTTCGATATCACCGCGAAAACTATCGTGTTTCGGCTTCCGACACGAAAACTAGCACGTTTCGGTTTTTGCCACGAAAACTGGCACCTTTCGATATTTAACGCGAAAACTAGCACGTTTCGGCTTTCACCACGAAAAGAAGCGAATTTCGATATTCACCGCGAAAATTAATATGTTTCAGTAAGACTGGAATTGTTTCCGACTTTTTTCCATGCTTCTATTTTTTTACTCCAATCCTTTAACCGCAATCGGAAATTTACGATTTTTTAGACCTCTCAAAACATTTTGATTGGACTTCAATTAAAATTGCAGATATTCGGGAAATATCCATTCAACCTTACGTCGATACAATCCACGTTAAATATGATTTTGCCCAAGGACGAGAGATGAAAATCTTTTTAAAAAAACAAAAACATGGATGATGTTCGAATGTTCCAATTAAAACAGACGTCGGATGAAAAATTGCCTCTTGCACCAAGAAAAAAAAAGATTTACAGGCCATGCTTGGCAGAGGTTTAATTCCAATCGAACATCAGCAAGATTTTTTAAACATATTCGACGATAACCATCTGTAAGATTACAGTAAATTTGTTGAATGATATTTTAAATAACGTAATTTTTTAAATCGAAAATCACAATAAACATTTTATTATATTTACAATTTCGATATTATTTTTTTATAAAAATTACTAGTATCGATTTTAATTGATAATTATTATCAAAATGTTGATAAAAGCAACGAGTATAAAATTAAAATGTCATTGCGCAAAAAAATGTCACATTTAAAAAAAAATACTGATGGTTTATTTTTCCAGATTTTTACCTGAGCACGAAGGACGTTAAATTCTCACCGAAACTCTTTTTGGTTAGATTGTACGAGCGATGAGATCCGTAAGGTTTTAAACTTACTCCTTCTACACTAGTTTTTACAGTGAAAAGCAAACAAGCTAGTTTTCACGGTGACAGCCGAAACATGCTAGTTTTCGCGGTGAATGTGGAAACGTGCTAGTTTCCGTGGCGAAAGCATAATCAATGCATAATCATGCATTTTTCTCAGCAAAAAATCTCCATCGCCACCATTTTTCGGGACTCTGGGCTAATTTTTATAATACACTAGTCACAAAAATTAAGGGATAAATAAAAATTCCGAATTTTTAGGTGATTTTCAACAGGCTGTAACTCGGAATAAAATGGTCGCACAGCAAAAAAAAAGCAAATTGGAGCTCCGAGTGTCTAGTTTTCGGATCTGGCCATGAAATTTTTTTATCATGGACGGTTTCGGAGTAATCCTAAGACAACTACCGAAAATTTTTTTTTCCAAATTTTTGCTTCTCTTCGTAAAGGTCTACGGGCTTCAACATTTTTTTTTAATTCCACTGCAAAGCTCTTTTAGGAAATTTGATGCCCTTTAATTTGACGTCCTCAAGCAGTGTGTACGATGATTTGCTGCGGAGATATCGTCGATCAAAGCAAAACAGTTTAACTTTGACAATCAATAACTCGGGAAATAATGATCGTACAGGGGATCGAAGTAGAGTTTTGAAAACTGCAAAACATTCCCAGATTTTTCAATATTTTTTCAATATATATTTTTCAATAATTAATCTTTTTGTTCGAAAGAATAAGGATTATCACCGACAAAAAAAAACTTTGGTTAAAAATGAATAAGAATCGAAAAATTGCTCAAAATTGTGGTTTCTGGCAAAAATTATAAATTTGAAGCTTCGGTGCACTAAGAAAAAAAATCACAGCGCTTTGAAATTTTCAGGGTTTTTCCGGGACACTTTGAGGTTGAAAAATTACTGACGATATCGTTCGTTCATCCATTATATCCAAAGTTATACCAAGTTATTCAAATATCCTTAAGGGGGGATTGTCTTTTTTTTCGCAAAATTTACCGCTTTTTGGGATTTTTTTTGTGAAGAAAGTATACAACGGAAAACTTGTGAAACTTGGCATATAGTTTTATTGATCTGTTTACTACATACAAAAAAATTTTTAAACAATTTCATCAAAAAATCCGCCTCCCACCCCCCTCGACGCGCGATGGTCCTTTTTTGATGGTGTGCACGATTACAGCCTTCACGTTCATCCTGCAACAAAAACCCAAAAAGCATTTTACTTTAGACACATATAGCTATCGTTCGATGAAGGGAAAAAAAAATGACGATTTGGTGACGTTTTGAACTTGAAGTATCGATTTTTCGAAAAAAATTAATCGATTTTTTCTTATAAATAAAAAACTATTAAACGTATTGCTTTTTTGCTTCATCAAACGATAAAAGGATGTCAGCTGAGCATTCTGTCCAAATTTGAAGGCAATCGGTTGAATAGTTTTTGAGAAATCGTGCACACCAGTTGTGAAAAAGCTGTTTCGAGAAAAACGCGTTTAAGGGGAGATTTTTTGATGAAATTGTTAAAAAAAAATTTTGTATGTAGTAAACAGATCAATAAAACTATATGCCAAGTTTCACAAGTTTTCCGTTGTATACTTTCTTCACAAAAAAATTCCCAAAAAGCGGTAAATTTTGCGAAAAAAAAAGACAATCCCCCCTTAAAAAGGCGAATTATGATCGTTTTTTCAGTCAAAAGTATGGCTTCGAAAAAAAAAATTCATCGAAAGCCACTGTTAGAGTCTTATAGGGAATGTTTTGCAGTTTTCAAAACCCTACTTTGATTCCTCGTACGATCATTATTTCCCGAGTTATTGATTGTCAAAGTTAAAAATGACTTTTTTTGCTTTGATCGACGATATCTCCGCAGTAAATCATCGTGCACACTTTTTGAGGACGTCAAATTGAAGGGCATTAAATTTCCTAAAAGAGCTTTGCGGTGGAATTTCAAAAAAAAATGTTGAAGCCTGTAGACCTTTTTGAGGAGCAAAAATTTGGAAAAAAATTTTTTCGGTATTTGTCTTAGGATTACTCCGAAACCGTCCATGATAAAAAAATGTCATGGTCAGATCTGAAAACTAGACACTTGGAGCTACAATTTACTTTTTTTTGCTGTGCGACCATTTTCTTCCGAGTTACAGCCTGTGGAAAATCACCCAAAAATTTGGAGTTTTTTTTGTTATCCCTTAATTTTTGTGACTCGTGTAATTTAATAAAAGATAATACTTCAATTGATTACGAAGATCCTAAAACCTTCGAAATACATTAAATGGCCTAGAAAGATTAATAATAAAAAATAGTTTCAGAGTTCCTTGAGGCCACAGTAACGGGTATAAAATCATGTGCGAATTTAACTATTTCTTTTCGTATGAAAAAGTGATTCACTCATAAAATTAATTACACATCTATTTAGTATGAATATCAAGCTGTAGAAAATATTTTTTTTTTTTCGATGTACAAAATGGCCGACTACTAACATTTTCTTTTGTTATCTTTTTTTTAGGTGCTCCGCGGCATGACATTTAGCATCCACAATTTTTTACCTAGAACAAAAAACAAAAATTCTCGTCAATCGACATTAGAATACCTAGAGAAGTACGTACGGAATACAAAAAATATTGTTTTATTCAAAAGTTGTACGTATTTGAACTTAAGAAATGAATTTTCAGTAAAAAAAATTCGTTATAACTGCTCGTAAAATGAAAAGTTTTCGATCAATCAGAAATTCCGTACGTACTTGTCTGCGAAATGCAATTAGGAACATATCTTTTAAATTTAAACTAAATCGAGTGAAAATTGTTGAAGTTATTTGTCACGCCAATTGGAAAAAAGCTGTTTCGAGAAGTTTCGAGTAGTCGGCCATTTTCTACATCGAAAAAAAAATATATATATATATTTTCTAATAGCTTGATATTCATACTAAATAGACGTGTAATTGATTTTATGAGTGATTCACTTTTTCATACGAAAAAAATTGTTAAATTCGCACATGATTTTATACCCGTTACTGTGGCCTAAGGCCTTAAGCATTAATATTCCCGAATTCGCGAATATTAATGTTGAATCGAATTATTCGCAAATATGTAATCCTCGAGAATTTTTTCCGTGCGTTTCTTGACGAAATAAATTCTGTGATTCGAGGTCGCGTGAGATCGTCGGATTCGTTGCACGATAACGTCACAGCACGAAGAGACACGACCAATCGTTATGTCCCTCTCGGTAGTGCGGATTGTCCAAGCCTCGAGAGATGCGTCGAGGGCGACAGCGAGGTTTGCAACGTCCTGGAGACTCTGGAACTGGAGAACATAATTTCGGACCGATTGTTGAGAATGAAAAAGTAACGAAATAACCGATTCTTCGCTGCGAGTGTTGTTCAAAGCGAACGCGCGTTTTCGCGTTACAGCGCCGAAATTAGTCGACTGTCGGCCGAGCTGGAGGACATCAGGACTCGTCTGAGGCGACAGGAATGCGAGAGATTCGAGCAGTCAACTTCCTCGACGCAGCTTGGAGAAACGTCGCAGCCGCAGGACCGCGGGACGGGACGTGCTCGCACGAATTTCGTTGAGGAGAACAAGAGACGCGTTACTCGTTCGCGCATAAAGCACAACAGCAATCGCAGAGACCGTGCAACGATCGAATATCCTGGGAACACAAAATTGGCAACGCTATACGAGCATAGCGAAGAGACGTGCTCGCTCGATAAATCGACGGATTCGCCACCGAATGTTTTAAACGACGGGTCAGTAGCACCGCGCGGACTACGTATCGATTTGTCCGGAGCACGTCTCAGTAACGTCAATGAAAATCATTTCTGTCGAAATAACTTTGATGAAAAACAAACCCAAACTGTGCTGTTGAAGGTTTTTAGTTTCTTCGCATACCGTTGCGGACGTTAAAGGCATGTACAAAGTCAACATAACCTCACAAATTTTCCTACCTAATTTTCTCATAGATGGTTAAATTTTTTAGGAAAAACAAAGCATTAGGCTCTGGAGAATTTCCTGACGCAGAGCTTCATGATTTCCTTTTGCCCTAAATACTATTCATCTCTGAGGAATCTCTGTTTGAAAATTTCAGCGATCTCTCTCGCACGCACATGTCACGTGGCACATCTACTTTGCCTTAAGGGGTAAGGCCACAGTAGAATTTTCAAAAAAACGACTTTTTTTTCTCGCTAAAACGGTGCTTTGTCATCATAAGAATAAGTTACTATTCGATTTATAGCAAGACATTTCTTTTTTCCCCGACGTTTTACATATCTAGTTATAGGCTAGACATGTAAAACTTCAAACGCGTTTTTCTCGAAACAGCTTTTTCCAAATGGCGTGACAAATAACTTCAACAATGTCCACGCGATTTACTTCAAATTTGAAAGTTATGTTCCTAATTGCATTTCGCAGAGAAGTACGCACGGAATTTCTGATTACACGGGAAAAAAAGTTCATGTCTGAGTGGATATGTTCATAGATGTTTCAGATATTGTCATATATGTTTCAGATATTGTCATACATGTATCAGATATATTTATATCTGACATTTTACAGTATCATATATGCTTAGGTCTGATCATATTCCACATCACATATGCATATAGAAGATCATATCTGATCAAATACAGTATCTGGCCTGACCATATATGAACTCATATCTGTTTATATCTGACTAAGTACCAAGGCGAGTTGGTACCGTGAATTCGTATCTGAACATACATGATGTGATATGTGAACGTATCTGTTCGTATAAGATCATATCCGATCAAATACGGTACCAGACTTCGCTATATAGATCTCATATATGTTTTTATCTGGTCAGGTACCAGGGCGAGTTGGCAGCGTGCAACCATATTTGAACATATATGATGTGATATATGAGCAGGCACGTTCATATAAAATTTTATCCCATCAGATACGATACCAAACTTGGAAAATATACGAAGTCTTATACACTCATACCTCATCGTATATGCAGTTCAGTTGTTCACACATGAAAAGATCTGAATATATGAAACGATATATGAGGATATGAGACGATATCCGATCAGATATGGCACCTCACCTGACTGTATTATATGTGATCATGTGAGTTACTATAATATTATTAGTTATTACCACGTCAAGTGATGACGTGTTAATAACCTCGCTCTATGTATGTAAACATTTTAAAATCTTCATGGCTGCATTAACAAGATTTGATCTGTTTCAACAGGGTAAGATTTGCTCTGATATAGTCGGAGTCATACCTGGTCTGATAGTTCAGATAAATTATGATTCCATCACATGGGCAGGTCTATTGTTCATAGATGTCCAGGTCTACTGGGATCCATGGTATTTTATTCTTATATGGACAAACAGATCTGGTCCAATAAGATTAGATTTGCCTGACATGATCAGATCTGGCCCAATAAAATCAGATCTGGTCCAACAAGATCAGATCTTGCCTGGGGATTGGATCTGGTCAGACCTGCTGCGATATGGACGGGTCTGCTGTCAAAATTATCAAAATGGCTCTGATATGATCATACATGATCTGTCATGACACTACATGAACAGATATGGCCATTTTTCTTGTCTGATCATGTCTGATTCTACAGATATGATTCAGATATATTCAGATATGAACTTTTTTTCCAGGCAATTGAAAACTTTTCATTTTATCAGCAGTTTATGAGCAATTATAACGAAATTTTGCACTGAAAATTCATTTCTTAAGTTCAAATACCTACAACTTTTGAATAAAACAATATTTTTTAAATTCCGTACGTACTTCTCTAGGTATTCTAATGTAGATTAACGAGAATTTTTGTTTTTTTGTTATAGGTCAAAAATTGTGGATGCTGAATGTCACGCCGCGGAGCGCCTAAAAAAGATAACAAAAGAAAATATTAGTAGTCGGCCATTTTGTACATCGAAAAATATATATATATATTTTCTAACAGCTTGATATGCATACTAAATAGATGTGTAATTAATTTTATCAGTGAATCACTTTTTCATACGAAAAAAATGGTTAAATTCGCACATGATTTTATACCCGTTACTGTGGCCTAACCCCTTAACGACCATCTTCGTTCACGCTTATCCCGCCCCTGTCACTCCACTGTTGCCAGTTCCGTAGAGACCTGCCAAAGCGTGGCCGACAGCCATCACTTCCTACCGCACTAATTGTATCTCATTTGCAAGTGGGCACGGGGAAACTGTGAAAAACCCGTGCCGATGCAGGCGGCTACATTTGACCGAGTTTCAGTTGTTTTACTACCGGAAACTCAGTAAAATAGTCTCCCGATGGGTAATCGGCGCTCGAGCCTTGGCTGAGCGTCTGCCCATCCAATCGGCCGATGGACGCCGCTTGCCTACTGTCACTGAGGCTTATCGTCCACCAAAGCGGAGATGAGCGGAACTAGAAAACAACAACAATCAATAGAATTGCTCTGCTCAGTTTTAACGGACATTAATTCAACGGTTGATTGGTTACTTTTTGCTAGCTCCGCCCATCTCCGCCTTGGTGGATGATGTCTCTAATGTCCGTTTGTTGGAAGTTATCGTGACCAAAGTTATTTCGCCGAAGTTATTCACGGGCAAGCCACTGCTTTTTCGAAGCCACACTTCAAGCGTCTCTGCCTTGTTCACAGAAACGGCCGCGACATGACCGTAAAAGCACGACCGAGAACGCGGATAGAGTACGTGGATGATTCCGAAGTGAGCTCGGACGGCGAGGAATACACGTTGCCGAGTAACTTGACGAATTTCCTCGAGCAAGCCGTCAACAAAGGGTCCAGCGACGACGGAACTGACGTTAACTCCGATTAACAATCTCCTTCGTGTGCCATCAGACACTCATTATTTATTCGTTTTCACACGTCGTGTACTGTTATTTTTTTTTGTTCTGCGTTTTATTATCGTGGCTCTACGCAAAATACAAATTTTTTTAGTAGTACGGTTTACGCTGGAAATAAATTAGAGATTCTGACGTTCTTTAATGCTAAAATGCGTTTGTATAAATATTCGAAAAGGGAAAACAAATCCAAACATACACACGCACGCACACACATACACACTTTCGCACACAAACCTGTCGCTGTTGTTTGCTTCCCTTTCGTAAGTCGATCGTTGGAAGATCGCGTTTTTGTTGTTTGTTTTCATACAGCGGACAAGTGCTCGCTACTTTTCTTCGCGTAAAGAGAGCAGCGTTCATACCAATAACAGTTATCGATTTTAAAAAGCGTGAGAAATGTAACACGATGAGTGATTTAAAAAATAATTTGAGATCATGTTGAATATGTCGAGTGCTTAAACATCAATGGCAGAGTCACAATAGTGAGAGTTATAAGTACACACGTCTTTACCTATACGTAGAAAAAAAAAAACAGAATATGGAAAAAGCTAGATTCGACGCGACGATTTTGGTGAATTCAGTCGAGTTGAAGTTATCACAAGAGCGTGGAAACCGAGAGACGAAACGAGAGGTAACGCGTGTACGATGTGAACGCGGGATGATCAGAAGTTTTGTTCATTACCACAATTTGCGACGCGTTATGTAATTGAAGGCATACTTCAGAGCGTACTCCCCTCGGCACTTGTAACGAAGCCCCGGCGTCAGGAGAATACCGTTAACTACAGAGACGAACAGAAGAGAAGAATATTGCTCGTACACTTTCGCAAAATTTGATTGCGTCGTGCATGTGCGACGAGACTCACCCGTCAGGTAAATCAGGAGAAGATTGTTTATCGCGTTTCCAGCCCAAGCGAGTAGGAGCAAGCACAAAGTTATGGAACCGTAGTACTGAAAGAATTATCGTTGTCGCAGATGACTCTCTTTCGACCGTCGCGGAATTCATTTGAAATCCATTATCGCAAAGTTGGATAAGAAAACTATCAGACTCACGATGTGCGGTCGATTGTTTCTCGCGTTCAGGATGGACTTCCACTCCTTTTCCAAATGTAGTATAGCCGTCGACAGAGTCTGGCATATTTCGTCAAATTTTCGCTCTTTCTGGCCGTTCCAGGCACTCGACGAAAAGAATGTGGAAGCGATAATGGGCCCGAGATAGTCGACCAGGGCGCACGTCAGAAGGCAGAGGGCAACGACCGTGAGGAAAGCTGGCTCTAGCAGCCAGATAAATCTGCCAAAAGGATGGTTAATTCTAAATCAGCGTTTGTGACTGAGAAAGACCCCGAAAATTTCCTCAAGCATAATCCAGCGATTTTCATTGGCTTTTCAAGAGTAGGGGTTAATAATAAGTGAAAATTGGATATCTGATACTCTTACAGATAGACGGATGTGGTGAGAGCCAGTATCAGGCCGGGGTACCAGGATTTTTCCCACACCAAAATGGAGTTGCCGTGCAGTACTATCTCTCGCCAGCACTCCATCCTTCTCTTCAGCTGCTTCATGTATTTTTCCTATAATAATCATAAAAGACCGACAATGAAATTGCTACGGAGTAAACGGAAGTACAAAGTAAAAGGTTGCAAAACTTTATATTCGTAAGTACGAATCGATCGACGTATAAGACAATAACGGGAGACGTAATAATCGGCGGTTTGACCGGCGAGCAACAATAACCGAGACACGCGTAATGAATTTTCGAATTGACGTACCGTTTCGGTAGTCGCGTTGTCGGGCATCTCGAATAATTTTGCGAGCACGGTGCAGAATCAAAGGAATTCGTTCAATCGCGCGTGTGTTGGTTGCAAAAAGAGGCTACAAACTCCGAGAATATAACAATATTATCTTGAGAATTGACAAAGCGCGTATCTCTTCATGTTATATTGGGAAAAAATAAAAATAAAATGAACGCCTGGTGTTCGCACACGCCGAATTCTGCGTTGAATTGATGACAGCAAAAAAAAGCGTACGCCAAGGCTCGTCAAATCGGCTGCTGCGTATTAATAAAAACCGAGGGATGACAGAGAACGGCGAAGGGCTTTCTTCGAGGAATCAGTCGATATCTCGTAACTGCTCGATTGTGCGTATGTGGGGGGGGGGGCTCGAGTTTTAGCGCACCCGCGCTCGCGGTGAGTGATTTCGGCGTCGCGTGTGTACAGCGGCGCGGCGTTACGGTGGCGCGTGCGAGGGGGCGACGAGAAACGCCAATTCGCTAGTGCGCGAAACTAGCAGTACAAACTTAATACGGGAGAATCGCAGAAATTCCAAAAATACGAGAGACCGGAAGTGGGAGAGGGAGAGAGAGAAAGGATTAAATATTCCTGTTTCGAATTAGGCACTCGATTGAAAACTTTGCTATCGAGGCTACGTTTTCTTGGCGAAAAGAAGCGCGTCGATTGGAGCCCGAACCGCGTTCAAAAATGTTGGTTATTGCGGGCGATGCCGTGCCGATGTTGTGACGTTAAAGATTTTTTTTCATCTCATCCCCGTCGAAGGAAATTCACGTGTATGTGCACGCTTGGCGTTATTTTTTACGCGCTTTCAAGTTCAGACAGGAGAATAATAATACAGCTATGAGCTCGGTAAGTTGTTTGCCGAGATATTGTTCGCGCGGCACTCGGCTTCTTTCCTTTTCGTCAACGACTTCATTCGGCCCGACGCACTTTTCACATCTCGTTTCCGAAATTTTCACCGTTCGAACGGAACAAAAAGGTACACGCTGCTCTTAACCCCAAATGCGACTTTGTTTGCAGATATCAAACGTGGAGAATCTGTCGCCTCAGATAATACGGCGAGTCGCCAAGGAGATGAGCGAACTTTCGGCTCAACCCCCCGAAGGCATTCGCGTTATTCTCAACGAAGAGGACGTCACCGATATTCAGGCGGTTATCGAAGGACCTGGTAGAACGCGGCGCAAATATTACTTACTTTTTCCACCCGATTAAGCATCTTGACGAAAATGGATGCTAACAATCGTGTTGAAGTCTGCATCGACGGACTGCAACGGAAATTAATTTTCACTATTTTCTTAAGTTTCTTTATCGGCCGATATCTCATCCTGCATATTTGGGCTGTAGATGTCCGGATTCCAAAGAACGGTTGAACGATTCGTGCCGGCCAAAATAAAATTTAAATAAGTTTGGGCTACCGAACTTTCGTTGCTTTCCAATGATGCGAACTTGAGAATCTTTACTAACAAACACCACGTTTGGCGAAACACCAATGACCTTTGGGGCTGTGTTGAAATTCCGAACTTTGAATGATCCGAACGCTCAACACTCCGAAAGAATACTACCCCGAAAGACCAAAACTCCGAAAATCTAAAGACCGTCAAAATAATTCGGCTATGGAAGTTTTGAAAGTTTTAAAAGTTTCAATAAACCGACGAATTATTTCGAGAATTTTTGTTCATTGAAAAGTGGTTTTAGGTCAATTTTGAAATTCGTCTAGACAATGTTATAGATTCTACATCAATCACAGTCAACTGTGTAGACTTTCGCTGGCATGATTTTGACAAAACTTGTAATTTCGGAACATTGAAGTTAGGAATTTGAAGCCGTCGCAGCATTCAAAGTTCGGAATTTCAAGCAAGCCCCGATCTATGGTCCGAAAACCTCCAGGGCGCAGAAGAGGACAAAACTCGGACAATTATTAATAATTTCGTTGATTAACAAGAGTTAATAATTAATAGATTTCCAAAAGTATATCACATACGTTCGATAAAAATATCATCTACGTTTTTTCTGAAACAACTGCTATCTCAGAAGGTAAAAATGATTTCGTTCAAGGCGGGATATACATTTAGACAAGAAAAAAATAAGCAATAACGAGGGATTTTTTAAACTAAGAAATAATCATTCGACAATTATCAAACTTTAGGTATACTTTAATAGTATATTTGGGTATACAAAACAATTCTTTTTAATTAATTCATCATCAAAATGACGGACCTGTGGCAGAGTATTACAGGAAGGTCGCCACGAGAGTTGCGAATCGACGTGCAGTCTAGCTTCCCGTAGACTTTGATTTGCAAAAAAGTTCAAACATTTTTTCGGTTACAACATGTATAGTTTCTATGTGACGGTAATTAAAATGAAGAAAATGCAAATTTAAGAAAATGGCACGCATTTACAAAAAAAGTCAACATTTCACGCAACATTTCTGTAAAATGTGGATTAAAAAAGTAGTTCTTTTTTCCAATTTTTCAAAAACAATTCTCGTCAAGTAGAAAGTACCAATATTATTAATATTTCTACCAAGTTTCAACTCAATCGGCTCAATAGTTTTTGAGTAATCCTGCACGCCAATTTCGATTATGCAGTTTTGAGAAAACCGCGTTTGAAGTTCACGCCCACTCCCAATCCGAGTGGTGAGGCACAGCGTTGACAGGCTGTAACGTTTGAAGTTTTCGAATTCCGCTTTGAAACTTTAGGAAAATATTCTACATATATAGTTCCATCGTTTAAAGAAATAAAAAGAAATCGATTTATTCATCGTTGTAAATGTATATCCCGCCTTAAGGGGAGGGTAGGGGTTTCAGCGTGAAAAAAAACTAGATAGAGTAAATAGAGAAAAATAGAGTTAATTTATTGAAACCTTTTGTACATTGTTAAGTGTCATTTCAAGAACATTCCGTGAAATTTGTACACGAAAATATCCACAAACAAGCCAGTGACAAAGCTTTTTCAAGAACGCCTTTGGAAAAACACGATTTGCGGTGTTCACTGTATCTCAGCTAGAAATTATCTGAAATTACGTACCATTAAAATTTAGTCAAAGTATCATCAAATCCTCTCCCCAACGGTCTTTGATAATTTTCTTTTTCATTTCTAAATTTTTGGTGGTCATGTAAAGTGAAAAGTGCTATTTTTAACGAAAGATTCCGCCATTTTGGGGGTGGAAAACGCCCTTCATGTAAACAAAAACTCAAACTAACCGTTGGGGGAGGTATTATATATGTGGAAAGTGTGTACCAAGTTTGAAATAAATTGGTCATGTAGTTTTCAAATGGCAGTGAACACGGACTTTGAAAAAGTGGTTTCGAGAAAAACGCGTTTGAAGTTTAGAGAAGTCGGAGCTACAGGAGTGGGATTAAATAGTCAATAACTTCGAAAGTTTTTCTCTGATTGACTTGAAATTTTGGGATTATATTCATGAAATGTTTAACTATAAGGAAAGACAAAAAAATCGATTTTTCAAAAGTGCAAACCCCTACCCTCCCCTTAACGGGTTACACCTACCTCGTTGCTGGAAAAAAGAGGAATTTTCGTGGGTTTTTTCTGGGAAAACGTGTGCAGGTTTTCAAATTTGTTGTTTTTTACACAGTAGAGTATTGTTTTCAGTATCTTTTACGATTTTTGTATTGAAAAGTATTTATAAATATGGTAGATACAGTGGTGTGTACAGACCGCTGTTTGAAAAACGTCCTTCGCAGTGACCAATGCTGTTGGAAAAAAAAATCATCTGAAGTAATAAAATATATTGCATTTAGTTTTTGCATGAAATTATCCAGTGCTTGGACAAGGGCATTGATAAAATATTGATGTTTGAAAAAATGACCGCCGTCCAAGGTGATAGTATCAATTTTCGGTGAAACAGAAGATCTATTTTCATTGATAAAGAGACTAGCGTCGAAAAAAAATGTCTTCGTTCACGCACTGCTTTTTGATATGTTAAAGAAGCTCGTAAAATTTGAAGTTGATCGGTGCAGTGATTTTTTAGATATCGTGGTCACCGACTTCGAAAATGTTATTTTGAGAAAACCGCGTTCAAAGCTCGCGGCTTGGCCGAACCTACCTATAGACAGCCATAACTCTTTTAATTTTTTAACAGATCACCTTGAAATTTTCAGAGAATATTTTTGAAACGTTATATTTTGCGAATCCGTCGGAAACGAATAATCGATATTTTGAATAATTCCAATTAGGTTTAAGCCCTTAATGCGTGACGAAAAAAAAGTTTCTCTTTCGTTTTTTACAAAACTTCAGTCTGGAAAAATAGTCAGAAGGTAGAGTCAGCTACCTTTCCCCAATCGTTACGTCTTCATATTTCGTGTCACTTTAAGGGTACCCTCTGATAAAAATAGCCAAAACATGCAAGGTTCCTTCACCCTTTCCTTCTCTGACGTTATGTTGGGCATCGGAGTAAAACCTTTTGGGGTTGATTCACACCTGTTTTAACTGCACAAAATGATGAAGAAAAACCTGTATTATTGAGCATTTTTTTCCACTGATGACGTGTAACGAAATCAGAAGAAGTAACTTCCTATAGAATCATCCGATCGGGAGAGTCCAAAACCATTTTATTATATGAGTGTAGTAACGACTTGTACAATCGAATTAAAATATCAATTCCATTCCTTTCCCGCGAGTGCGAATATGTTTTGAAAAAAAAAAATTGAGCCTGATATGTTCGTTTATAAGAAAACAACGGGTGGTTGTAAAATGATAGTACACGCAATAGTACCGAGACGTTGAAGTTTGCATCTTAGCAATGCAACGATTTTTTCTTGTTTTGTCTTTTCTTTATTTTTATCATTATCTAAAACCTTTGTTGCAAATTGAGGTCTTTAATCTCTAATAAGAATACGTAAAAGGTTTGAGTGATTTTGACAACGTAAATCGGCTGAACAAAATTTGTGCAATTAAAAAAGAATAGATTTTCGTTGCATTCCAACGATGGAAACTTCGCCGTCATATAGATGATGAAAGATGAAAAGGAGAATGAATTGTCTAAATTGGTTAATAAATGTAGCTATCGTGTCAACCGTTTTAAAAAGAGTTGTGTCCAAAAAAGTTTTCTATAATTTTTCTTCTCATTTCGCGTTGTTGGTACGGATCCGCTTGCCTGCCGGTAAAATCTAAAGAATTTAATATTTCGATTTGTAATTTCGACGCAACAGGCTCGAGATGTTATGGAAAGAAAATATGAAAAAATACGTTCTTAATTATTTTTTTTTTTGGGAGGGTACCCAAGGCGAAACCACACGCTGGAAGTCTTCTCTTGCATAATGACACTGTTTCCCGGTTTTTCTGTGCCTTCATTTGAAATGTCACTTGATTGGCGAAAACTTGGGAACGTAGAAACAGCTTTCAGGCAAATGATGAAACACGATATATAATATACAGTAGTGTGGATATATAGCGCCAAAAACGAATCAGATAAGGAGAGAGATGGAGGAAGCGAAATGGTGACCGTATTTTAAATTCATGTTTGAAAATAAAATTATAATTAAAGAATTCATAAATTAATTAATTTTAGTATTACCATAAATTTATTCAATTTTTTCAAACAAATTTTAAACTGAAAATTAATTTATAATTTTTTTTCTTTCTCCCGCCCCTCTCAAGGTATACCTTCAAATCTTTTTTTAAATTAATATATAACATTTATGGACCGGTGCGATGGTCTAGTGGTTAGCGTGCTCGCCAATAAACCAGCGGACCGGGAGGTCCCAGGTTCGAATCCCAGTCGCGTACACTTCGTCGTGAAATGTTTTTCTTCGGCATTTCGCGGCGAAATGAGACTAGTTCCACGACTGGGGGGCGAACTCGATGACCGGCTGTATTGGTGTAGGTTTTCCGCAGTTTCCCTATACCCATGACAGAAATGTCATGATGAAAATAATACAGAGGAGGAAGTCGGCTGCGGCCGCAAGAGGGGGGAACAGGGAGAAAGATGGAGAAAAAAGGAGTAAACCGTAGAAGAAAGAAACGGGCACAATGAAGGGAAAGAATAGGTAACAAACGCGAAAAGCGTGTACCTAAGGAAAAAACCAAAAAAAAAAATATATAACATTTATGAAATTGAATCTTAGATAATTTTCGTATCGTATAAATCAACCAAATTTTGTTACCTCAAATTATTGTACCTCAAACCAAAATGTTCCATCCCAATTGATTTTTATATCAATATATAAATCAACCAAAATACTTAACCACAAATAATTTGTACGTCCGCTAATGTTTACAGGCGCTTATTGTGTTAATTTTGTTACATTTGCAGCCGGTACTCCTTATGCCGATGGTTACTTCAGAGTAAAACTCGCTCTGGGCAAAGACTTTCCTCAGGGTCCTCCCAAGGCGTTCTTCCTCACAAAAATCTTCCATCCCAACGTAGCCAAGAACGGCGAAATCTGTGTGAATACGCTGAAAAAAGATTGGAAATCCGACCTGGGAATAAAACACATACTCTTGGTAAATATCGTTCTATTAGTCAGCCTATTCTCTCGCCACCTCGTGATATTTGAAAAGGAAATGTTGAAAAATCGGAATTTGTCGAAAGTCGGCAGCTATCGAGAAAAGAATTTTGTTTTAAGAAAATCGAGCATTGAGTGATTGGATGCTTATTTCTTTTGGATTTTTTCTACCGGCGGAAAGTATGGTTACACTTTTCGCACTTTTTTTTCCGAGATTATAATGCTTTATTTATTCATGTTCTTTGTTTATTTATAACGATAAGAATTGTTCCATATAATTACTACACCACATTACTAAACGATATATTTTACATAAACTTAGAGACTTACAAGTCCGGAGAGGGATGAACCGTATACGTTTAATCCCTCTTCGGACTGCTAGCGATTAAAAGTACTACTTTACTCTCTGTCTAGTCGCACTTATAAGCGAGAAAAACATAGTAGTGATATTTAAAATACATTTTTGGCTTCTAAGACACTGTTGAAACTATAACTTTCCAAGTTACCTTGCCTGATGTTCCTCGAAATTTTCATATTCGAAAAAACCGTCACTTCCGATAACTATCGAAAAATTCTAATTTGAACGCAAGATAAGCGAAATATCAAAATTCACCACTATTCATATTTTGTTTATTTTTACTCGATAACCCTAAATTAACCGTCAAATCTTGGCGCCAAAAAATGTAGCTCAATTTTGTTTTTGGGTGAGACTCGTCTTATGTATGTGGATGAAAAAAAAATAGGTAAGATGCTCGCCTCACCTTAAGGGATTCCTTTCGCGGAGGACCGTATTTTGTGGTCACATGAGGAGGCCTATGGGGACATGAGGAGGCCTATGAGGAGCAAATTACAGTGGCGACTAGTAAAAATAATTCACAATCAATTATTATACCCAACGATGAACCGAAATAAAAAAATTCGCGCAAATTTAGTAGGTTTAGACATTTTGACATTTTCTCTGAAAAATCGCGGCTACAAAAAATCTTCTGCTTGTCAAATTTTTATAAGTTTTTATTGTCGTTACGGAATCGTTAGAATTTTTGACATGCGGAGAGACGTTTATATCAGTCATCTAAAATTATTTAGTATATAAATTGTTAGAGAGAAATGTCGCCAGCATGTAATCTCCATAAAGTGCCGTATAAATGAGACGATTTTTGGAGTCGTAATTTTTCGTTAAAAGTTCGGTAACTTGGCTTGAAATTTCACCAGTATACTGGGATCTATTTTTACTTTATTGTAGACTAGCCTGGGCTTCGCCCGCGCTTTATCGGTTGAAATAGTTATTCTGACTACCAGGTCTACAGTTTTAAATAGTTCACGTTGGTAATTAAAAAAAAAAGTTCATAGTCCATATACACTGACTTTTTGTCCCTCACATCTTTATTATAAGTATAGATAGATTGAGTATTCACTTATGAAAATTTCAATGGAATTCACATCGATTGATCTTAACGTTCCCAAATAAAAAGTACTAAAATGGAAATTTGAATTTTGGATATGTTATTTTCTAAAATGAGCTAACTAACATTTAAATTTGATCGATCTTACAAAATTTCGTTATACACTACGCTACAAGCGTTTGTCCTTGCGATTTGTTAATCGTCATCGCAAAGCAGACGGTTACGGGGAACTGTATTCGCTTGAATTGAAACGGAAAGTTAATGGGAATATGGAATATGGTATCCGCGGTGTAAGCACCGTCTCACCCCGTCAGAACTTCTCCGTCGATGACGTTTCGTTGTGAAGCAATCAATTGCTCAACTTGTATCGTTCGATTTTAATGAAACATATACCATCGCCTTCGCGGCATTTAATGGGGTTACGTGGGTTTCGAAGCCAAAAAAGCATATTTTCTCTATTTAAAAAACATGTAATATATAAATTATTTTATTCAAAATAATTTTAAGCACATAAAAATTTTAAGCACATAAAAGAGAGTTTTAAGCACATAAAAGAACAACATTTCAACGATATTTAAACAAATTTTCATCCAAATATTTGGGAAATTCAGCCGGTGGGACCTGGTTCCCGGAGACCCCTAAAAAGAGTGTCCTCGTGGTAGTCAGGATAACTCATGATAGCTTTATCTGAAATTAAAAAACCAATTTCTTTCTGTTAGTAGATAAGTATAGCTCGTGATTGAGCAAAGGATTTTTTGAAAAATTGCAATTTGCATTTTTTGCAGAGTTTTATGCAAAATAGTTCAATTTTTTGTACATTTTACACTACGTATAGCCTTGTAAAATTGGTTGTAATAGAAAAAAACACCTTCGTTCAATCACTAGTCAATGCTATTTTGAAGAAGTGTGCAAAATTGCAATAAGAACGGTGCATTAGTTTTTGAGAAATCGTGTCCACCGACTTTAAAAATAGTGTTTTGAGAAAAATACGACATACGACTTCGACAATACGAAGGACGACGTCCGGTCCTTCCCGACGAGGGGAATTCCCAAAGGCTCTCTCTCCTAGACTTTTAGTTCGATTGACTTAAGGGGAGGTACCTGAGTAAACGGCGAGAAAAACAGACAAACTTCGGGAATTTTTATCTCAAAAACTAATGTTTCGATTGGATCCAGGTTTTGTTATTGGAAAATATGTACATTGAGGTATGTTTAGAAATTTTTTAAAATAAATTCGTTGACTGGAAGCGATTGAAACGCGATTATCTCGAAAGATAGTTTTCAAAGTCGGTGCCAGATGTATCTCGAAAACGGCTTGTCCGATTTTGTCCAAATTTGGATACAATATTCTTCGATAGTTTTTCTCGTTTGCCACGTAGGATTTTCTTGAAATTTTCATGTTTGACGGAATTGCGACCGTTTTAATTTAACATTCGTTTTTCGTTCGCAATTTCCGACGATTTTGGATTGCATACACATTGCATAAAAAAGCAATGGTTCAAGCAAATGAAAAACCCCTACGTGGCGAATGAGAAGAACTATCGAAGAATATTGTATCCAAATTTGGACAAAATCGGACAAGCCGTTTTCGAGATACATCTGGCACCGACTTTGAAAACTATGTTTCGAGATAATCGCGTTTCAATCGCTTCCAGTCAACGAATTTATTTTTAAAAATTCCTAAATAGACCTCAACGTCCAATTTTCCAATAAAAAAAAACCCGGATCCAATCGAAACATTAGTTTTTGATATAACGATTTCCGAAGTCTACCTGTTTTTCTCGCCGTTTACTCAGGTACCTCCCCTTAAAACTTTGGGAGAATATTCTAGACATATTGTACTATTAGATAATAAGATTTTAAAAAATGGATTTTTTTTATTATTTTCAAACCCATGTAACCCCTTGAGCTATACAACAGAGAAAACCATATTTCATTCGGTTCAGTAGTGTTTAAGTGATGCGAGGACATAGGGCAGACTTTAGTACTTTATTACAAGTATAGCTGAAAATCAGTTAATTGTTGAATATTCGGGATCGTAAAAGAAATACCTTAATTGAAGGCCGTACCATCGTAGCTTGGCACCAGTGATCACAAAGTCATACAAAAGCATGCAAATTGAAACTTCAATGTTGCTTCCTCTCAAACGTACACAAACCTCTCTCATGAAATAGCCAACACTGAGAAAGCCGCTTACCCGGACAGGGATTTTTGCAAATGCGGTGAATAACGAAGCAATGTGTAAGTTTCAACTTGTACGCTGTTCTTCACTCTGTTCAATTGCGAGCAAACTAAAATAACACAATTTTCTTCATCCCAGACTGTCAAGTGCCTACTGATCGTGCCGAACGCCGAATCCGCGTTAAATGAGGAGGCGGGTAAAATGCTCCTGGAGAGATACGACGATTACTCGGCAAGGGCGAAGATGATGACCGAGATCCACGCGCAGGTGAGCGAGTTAAATTCCCGTCTTTGCCTTTAGGATCGATGTACGGGAAGGGAGTAAAGATCGGGGTTGTTACGCATTATTGACTCAGAAATTCCCTGACTTTTTCAGGTTTTGCAAATTACCCAAATTAGGGTCAAATTAAGAACACTGTTTTCATTAAATATACATTTTTTCAAGTTAAATACCACAAGTCTCGTTTCCACCATACTAGTATTTGTAAAGGTTACAAACTATACGGGACAATTTATATACGTAGAAATAGCAATGAATCATTTTTGTGAAATAAAAACATAACATTTTTAACCAACTTGGAAAAGCAATGGAAATTCTCTATTCGATCCTCCCATTGAAAAATTATGTTGAACTGGATAACATAATTTTTTTAACATCAAATATATGGAAATATTAAAAAAAGAAATAAAATTAAAAAAAACTGAAATTCGAAAAATAATTTAAACGTTGTAAAGTGAAAATAAATACATCAAAAGCAAATACAGAACCTGTTCTTTACTGTAAACAGAAATTTGTATGCCGGTGACAATAAATAAAAAATAAATATAAACACTTATCTTTAATAATTATGTGGCTGTGTATCGACAGATCGGATGCAAATGTCTAGAGCTTTACCGTAAATGAGTTTTCAGTTTTTTAAATTTTCAATGTTTGGCACTGACATAACTTTTTTTTTCTATACAATGAAGGATAATATAAATATTAAAAATATACTAAAAAAATTATTTTTACTGTTCAGTTTTTTGTCAGGTCGGTTTCATTTTTCGTAATTCTTACAAAAAGTAAATTCTAAGGAAATTCCAGAGAATTTCCAAAATTACCTGACTTTTCTTGGTTTTCGATATGCGTAACCCTGGAAGATTTTCTTTCTTTCTGTCACAGGGCGGTGGAAAAGGAAGCAAAGCGGGCCTTGAGAGTTGCGCTTCCAGCGAGGTCGGTGGTCCGTTAGCGAAGAAACACGCGGGAGACAAAAAACTTACGGCGGAGAAAAAGAAGATGTTGAAGGAAAAGAAGCGAACGCTGAAACGATTATAAGCGGCTTGATTAATTGAATCTGTTCTCCTCGATTAGCCGGTTTACGTATCCCTTCCACCACTTTCTTTATGCGTCACTCTTCCCTATCCCGAAAAGTCCCGGTATGTGTGAGTGTGGCATACAGATGAAAAAAAAATGCCCGTGTGTTGTATATTCTCTCTTTATGGTGTTGGACTCCAGTAATTTCATCGTAGTAAGGAACAAGAAAACCAAGAAGCGAACAAGCTTGAAACTCATCACACCCGCAGATGGCGGATTCTTAAGATTTGAATTAATACAGAACTAGATTCACCGAGTAACAAGACGCGTCGTCCGTATCGTTAAGTTTACCAGAACAAATTAAGTGCAAGAATTTTTCCTTTCCCGTATGATACCGTATATCTCATTTTAGCTTTACGTCCTGTATTCTTTTCACCAAATTACGAGGGATTAACGGGAACAGTCCAGACCCACACGATAACTCGTTTCACCGGCGAATCTGGCAAATATTTTTGCATCCATGTACAAAATAAATGTAATGATAAAGTTAGATGATTATTTAGACGAAATAAATGCTTTCTCATAAACTACGATCGTTCGCGATTGTTTCTGTCGATGGGAGGGTTGAAAAAACAAAAAGATATGTTCGTCGAGAGAACAGAGTGATACCTCTTTTATTTTTGTTCAATCGAATTTTGATCGTCGTCTCTCGCCGTTTCTTTTCTCTCTTTCGTTTCCACTTTCGTCTTCGGGCTACCTGCAACGCGGATTCGTCAGTACCGTGACTAGCGTTAAACATTAACGATAGTTATATGCATCACAGCCTCATTATCCGTCTCTATATGATATAAGATTTTTTTTTCTAACGTAGTCATAATTTAGCATACGCGCAGTAGCCTGGAAGATCATACGTTATGTACAGTACGGGAACTGTGCACGCACAAGAATGATTTTCAAACACTTGTCGTAGTCGAATTATTGTATTTTTCTTTTCTTCAATCGGTGATCGCACACGCCCGGAAACAGGGGGGTGGTGGTGGCGGTGGGGATTACACATACAAAAATGCATAGTCTTTATTAATATAGTCAATAGCCATTGTATTCAGTTTCTTCTTCTCGTTCGTCTCGTTTCAATGTTTAGGAAAACAAACAACAAAAAAAAATATTCACTCTTACACGAACCTTGGGTTGGATTGGTTTTTCTTTTCTCAGTGATTCTTCCTTATTTGTATTTTAAATCTACGAGCACACACGGCGTATATCGTCAAAGAAATTACAACACGGTACACCGTAAGATAGCAATGTTCGCGTTAACGCGACTTTTTCCCTTCATCCTCCTCGGTTGAACTCTTACACATTTTTCATTGCTCGTTCCGACGAACTAAGCTTTACGTTTTTTTTTGTTTTTTTTTGGGCCTCAGGGGTGGGTAAACACATTCGTTTCGCGTGAGATTATTAGTCTAAAATTCTGATCGCGAATCGTCGATGTCACGTTACTTGACTTCCTTCACGTAAGCCTCGAGCTCGGCGTCCAATTCCTCGGCGGTGGGTGTCTTTGCGGGTGTTCGAGCCGCGCCACGGCCACCGCCACCACGTCTTCCGGCGCCGCGACCTTTAACACAAGGATCGAAAACTGTAGCGCTCTGACTCTCCTCATCTACTCTTTTTCTTGTTTCCTCATAATGGAAGCTTTGGTAGGATTTTTCGAAATTTCAACAATATATTCGAATCCAAAACGTCGACGCTAATGTATGGAAAATGGTTAGTTGCATTTGGGTATGATTAAGGATTCTTTTTTTCCACGCTGCACGGGCAAAAATGTTGAGACGTCGGTAATTAAAATTTTCTTTTAACCTTTTTAAATTAAGGGGTCTTCTTACTTTAGACGCTAGAAAGGCTATTTTCATGAATTTTTTATAGGCTTATATTATAGATATTGATATAAAAGTTGTTACACTCAATAAATAAACTTTCGGAATACATAAAAAGAAAAAAATATTTATTTGAGTCACTATTTATAGACGAAAATGGTAGTTAAAAAATGATGTAAGAAAATTGTAGGCCTACGCTGTTGATGAAATCTCGAAGATGGATCATCCGAAACAAAAAAATCAAACGGTTTTGGATTCAGTATGTTAAGGGGCTATACCAGTGTCACACTTTAAAAACATTGATTTTTTTTGTCGCCTTTTTCGACAGTTTATACTTTCAAGAATATCATTATCAATTATATAATTTATATCAATATCTTTTTATCTTGCAAAAATCGATAGTTAAATCTTTAAACGCGTTTTTCTCGAAATGAGGCTTTTCAAATTTGCTGACATTGTAACTCAAAGAGCAATTATCCGATTGACTTGAAATTTGAACTGAGTACTCTTGAATATATTTACTCTAAAACGACGTATAAATCGCCTGGATCTCAATATTTTTCTATGAAAAAATTATGTAATATACGTCAAATATAGCCAAATATATTCTTAATTTTCCGAAACATTTGAGCACTTTTCTTCCTAAAAATTCCCGAAAATCACCCAAATTTTCAGCGTTCACGGTGGTATAGCCCCTTAATGGCTATAGCACATATCATACGATTTTTTATATAGGTAAAAATAACAAAATGGCGGACATTTTTTCGAAAAAAAGTGTTTTCTGATACGTTTTGGGCAACATAAAAAAAATATCAAAATTTATAAAAATCCTTGATATGCTCTATAGCTATAGTTGTAAAGAATACGTGGTTAGAATTTCATAAGGATCGGTTTAGTAGTTTCGAAGATTTTATCAACAAACCGTCGAAAAACGTTGTTTTGAGAAAAACGCGTTTAAAAATTGTTTGGGTTAAATAAATACATACAAAAATTTGTAATGTATTTTAAAAGTGTATTTATTAAGTGTAACAACTTTTATATCAATACCTATAATATAAACCTATTTAAAAATCATGAAAATAGCCTTTTTTAGCGTCTAAAGTGAGAAGAGCCCTTAAACAAAATGCCTGAACGCTCAATTACTCAAATTTTAAGATATCGGGCTGCTTTGTCTCTACACGTGGAGGGTATAATTGAATGCTATTTGTCATTAAACTTGCCTACAGTCACTCCCGTCTTTCGGATTTTGAAAACCGTTGATTTATTATAAAATACAACGAACGCTGTGCCTGTCTCGAATTTTGATATATTGGACAATTATTTTTCAGACGAATAGTATACTATTCGTGCCCATTCCTGATGTATCATTTTACTTCGCTAAAAAATCTTGTTCTACGAGAAAGTGATAATTGGAGGACGGCAGAATAATAAGGGAACCTTTGCGAATGCGATGTGCAAGTTTCCAATTCGCAAAAATTTTGATTTTTAATATAAAAGCGTGTTCTCGCGTGGCATTGGTGTATAAAAGTGCCAATAAACTTACCTCTAACCGCAGAGCCTGTTCCTCGCGACCCTCGAAAGCGTGGGGCTTGTGACCTCGGTGCAAAAGTGTTTGCCGCTAGTCTCGATCCTCCGCGGATCGTGGTTGTGACCGGAAGTTCGGAGGTCGCAACCTGGATGTTCATTTCACGACCTGGAACAACATCAATCAGAATAATTTTTGAAGAAATAAACGACGAGGATCTGTACGCAAATAAGATCAAATAACTAACCATCCAATGGTACACCGTTGTATTGCTTCATAGCTTTTATAGCATCAGCGCGTCTCTCAAAAATAACATCGGCAGAGCCGAGAGATCGTCCTGATCTATCATAGTGTACGGCTGCCGATTTCAATGGTCCAAATTCGCTGAATAATTCCTGTTAGAATCGTAGATAGCATTGGCCTTTCTTTTACTCCAGTATCTTCACCACCATCATCATCACCACAAATTCCTCCAAACATTAACCCTGTCCGACAAAAGAATAAAGCGACGACGACGACGTTGCCGTTGCGCCATGGCGATTTACCTGTATATCAGAGTCCGAGACTCCGAAGTCAAGATTAGATACGAGAAGTTTGGTAGTGCCGGTAACACCGATGGCCCCTCTACCGACTTTTTTAACGCCGTCAAACATATCGTGCTTCCAAGCACTATTGACATCTCCCTGTAAAAAAAATTAATTGATCTTATACACTCATAAAACTGTCTTTGTTCCGGTAAACTCTTATTCATCATTCTTTCGGTATATTGAATATGCCTCAAAAGGAACATAAACTTTTGTACTCTCAGGAATCCCAGTTAAAATTTAGGTGAAAACTTACAGTCTGTTAAAAAGTTCATAGTGTTGAAGTTTGCATCGTTGGAAAGCAACGAAAATTCTTTTTTCTTCTTTTATTTTCATTAATGTCGAAAATATTTTCTTGCCAATTTATGTTATACATTTTTAATGAGAATCCTGAAAAACGTTTGGGTGATTTTTGTGGCCTGAATAGGCAAATAAAATGCTTTGGCAATCTAGAAAGATTAATTTTCGTTTCGTTCCAACGATGCAAACTTCAACACCGTAAAAGTTCACTATCCTATTTTCCTTGATATAATTGCCGTTTGGGTGTCACTTTGGCAGGCTTTTAAGACAATACGAGCATGTTTGTGGTAATTAGATCTCCACTGAATAATTTTTGCACACTGCGAACGATGCATAGAGATGCGTGTGTATAAAAACGCAAGAAGGCTTATCACCTAAGCAAGAAAAATAAATCCGATATCGACATATTTGGGACGATTTGTTGAGGAAAGTACGATCATCTTATTTTCATAATTTTTCCATTCATAGTTCGCAGTTAGATGCGTGTAGCCACAAAATAAAAATGGTATTGGAAGAAATTGTGGTCAGCTCCTGGTCTGTGAGTGCAGACCCTACTTTGTACTATTATAGTAACGCTTTGAATTTCGGATCACTGTTTCATTGGCTGGACCAAGCCATTGTGTTGGAACGGTTGCTCGCGAAGACAGAACTGCTTGAACTTTGTTCGAAACTCGATGACTAGTTTCCCGCCAATTATAAAAACACGATAATTTAAATTTGAATGGCTATGTTGTATTTATATGTACAAATGGCTCCATCTAAATCTATGTACTATAGATGAAGCACGAGTAGTGAAAAATACACATGTAACATTATACAGAGCAAGTGAAGCATACATATCTGAAATTATACTTTGCTATATTACTGTTACTTTCTTCCTTGCTAAATTATTATTGTTCCAACAATAATCAAGCAGCATATTTTTAGTTTCTTATTTTAGATTTAGAAAAATTCAATAGAAGTAGAGAAGACTCTATTTCTATTGAATTTTTGTGCCTCAGGATACATCTTCCATTTTATCTTAATGTAGTACATGCAAGACAGTTCCATAAAAGAAGTGAACATATATTCAAGTTATCAAATGAGCAAGAACTTTGAAAAAGCAATGAATTTACCTCCTTTAAAGCTACATATGTAGAATATCTTACTGTTTAAATGTTGAAAAATGACACGGTAAACAAATTGACTATAAGTTTTACAGCGGTCTTCCTGTCTGTGGTAGCAAACTTTTAGCAGGGCTTGTCCAGGGCAGATGCCGACACTTGGAAAGTTTGTGTATACGCATGTTCGCGACTAACATGTAAATGAATCGTTCGTGCATGTGGCAACTTCACTGGCGAGCACATTCAATCCCTCAGCCTAACCATACTTATTACCGATGTTGACAGTACAGTTCTCTACAGTATGCAAATAAAAGATTAAATAAAATGGAAAATCAGCTACTCTATAATGGACGATTTGTAAAGACTAAAGTTTTGAAAAAAACGGTCCATGGAACGCGCATCTTTCGCAGTGTAGCTAAGTCATCCCCATCAACATATTCAGTCCATCACGCTTCATAGAATATTGCATACTTTGGGCACTTATAAATCGAAAAGTTTATGGTGAAAAGTCATCTTTTTTTTTATACAAGGGGGTATCTTAAAGTTTCGAGACTCGCTCTGTTGTCGTGTTACAAAACTAGTCTGGAAACTTTTTTATACCCCCTCGTAATCACCATAAAACATCCATCTATCATTCCACTGTTTTTAATGAGTGTCTGTTCCGTCATTTTTTCATTATCAAAAGAAATATGATCTTCGGGACTTTTCTTCTTATGCAGTGTATCTGAGGAATGCCAATTCCAAGACTATTTCAAATTTCACAACCGCATACATGATACCCTGGACAACATTGGTATTAAATTGAATAGATCATCATACTTCCTCCAACAAACCATCCCAAATCTGTCAATAGCGATTCATTTTCTATGCATAGATAGCTGGTAAGCCTTCTTGCGTTTTTATACACATGCATCTCCATGCATCGTTCATAGGGTAAACCGACCAGTGAATGGACTAACGCTGATTAATATTCAAAATCAGTAAAAAATATGAATTGTCGATAAAAACTCGAATCACTATAATTTAGCAAAAAAATCACAGCTATTGCTAAAACCGATTTCTCAGTTGAATATAGAATTTTGACGATACACGGAATTTTATTAGTTTGTGGTACTTGCACGTCGTGCCACTTATTTACAATACGGCTCTTCACAGTAGGTGTTAAAAACGCGAAAACAATAGTTTTTATAAGTTTTGAGGATAAGTATTACTTGCATTATTTTGTTTGCCAATTTTGGCAAAATTTCAATATAAATTTGTAATAATATGTCAGAATTAGACACGTTTATTCACTGGTGCTGTATTCTAACCTCTTTCCAGTCAATGGACATATGGACCCTGTTCTGATGTCTCAAAGCAGAGTAAAAAATGTAGCTTATCTGCTGAAAATTGCTGAATCAATTATTGTTAAGATATAACAATGTACATTTCATGAAATGTTGTCAAAAAATCAATGAATTCGTTTTTTTTATTTTTGGAAAAACTTAATTTTCTATTTCTCTGTCGAAACAAACTTTGGTCGTTTTTTTAGAATGAAAATTTATATTTTCCACAAAATCGTAATAACGAATACAATACTCATATCTATAAGAATATTATGATGGTGTGACACAGTGATCACCGAATTTATCATTTGATAAAAATAAATCGTTTTGCTCGACAGTGTTCGTCTACACTATACGTCCACTTCCTGGCGGTTGAGCGTCCATTTATTGGTCATTTAGTTTATTCACTAGTGATTCAGTCATTTGGCTACTCATCCTTCAATAATATTTGCTGCAATTACTTAGAATATTTTTTCCTACTATCAGAATAATATATTTTCGTAGTTATAGGCATTGAAAAATTCGTTTTGATAATAATTCCATTTGAGTCCTACAGTGTCGTTATTCGTCCATTCACTGGTCGGTTTACCGTAGTGTACGAGCTAATGACCACAAACATTCTCGTATTGTCTTAAAAGGCTACCAAAGTGACGTTCACATGCCAATTGCATCAAGTAAAATAGGACAGTGCACTTTTTAACAAACTGTAACTTTCTGTCTTGCACTATTTTTTTACACGTGCTACCTTAAAGCTACAAGACGCACCGACTGGCTTATTAAAAAAAACTAGCATCCATGTTGCCTTCAATTACGGTTAAAAGTAAAAGCATCTGTATTAGCATTTCACAATGGATCAAAAGACACCCATATAATTGTTTTCAAAGAATGGTACGAAATGAAGTGCGAACGTAATTCCGAAATACCGTAACGGTTGCCATCATCGTACTTGCGGCTAGCCGATAGAGATATCGACACTGTGTATTTGAGAAGAAGATGGGAAACAGTCGAGAAATTAGAGTAGTCAGACGACTCGAAAAACTCCAAAGTCAAGGTCATTCGGGTAACCCTCGTTCGTTGATGTTTGAGTGATTTTCCATTGGGGCTTCTCGAGAATACAAACGCCAAAAAAAAGAAATGGACTTTTGAGGAGACATCTCTTGGGATTTTTCCCTGCCGCGGTGAAAGTGTCTCATCAAGTTATTGCCGTACAAGGTCGAAGTGACCTCGAACGGTGATAATATCCAGAGAACGGGTGAACGGTTTTTTTTTTATTGACGGTCGAGGCGATTGGTTAGATAGGAATCGAAGATGACTCGTGTGAAAAAAAAACTCACTCTGGTATAAGGAGCCGAGGCACGAGTGATGCCACCGCGATTGCGTCCTCTCATGACGCCTCCGCCGGCACGGGATGATCCGCGGGAGCCTCTTCGTGGCGATACGCCGGCCCCGCGTCCTCGTCTTCCACCACCGCCGCCACCACCACCACGTCCTTTGCTACCTTTATTCTGCTTTATTATGTCGTCGAGGCTCATCTCAATTTTGTCCACCATTTTCATTTGTGCTCGTTAGTTTTTTCTTACGGTTTTACGTGACACACTCGAATGGACGTTCGCACGCTTGTTTTTTTTTGTTTCCACAAAACGACGCTCGGAAACGACAAACTTACGAAACCAACCTCTATTCCTCGCGTTTACGGCAATGGCGGCGATACAGAGCTAACAATGGCGGTAGCGTAGCGTGCGGAAAGACGAAGAGACGAGGCGAGAGGGAGCTCGGGTCGGCGCGTGCGCCGTCCGCCGATCCAGAGGGCGCGACGTAGCCGCAACGCGCGCGAAAACCTCGACGTCGCTTCCGTTTTCACTTGCCTCCCCGCGCCCTCGTATACACTCGCGCAGCTTCGTCATCCACTTCCGGTGTTTTTTTCTCCTCGCAGAGTTATTACAAACATCGTCCGGCATACGAGAAAAGTAACGCACAAATTTATCATGTATTTTACACATTTTGCGTTGTCGGCAGATCGTAAGAATAATGACGTTGGCTCTGAGAAGCTGCGGTGTACGCAGCGATGATTCGATCATCTCCTTTTTGGTTAGTGTCGTTTGGTGCGAATAACGTAAACATCGCGTGCATCGGGTTATAAGTTCCGGCGCTGTTTTCTTTGTTGCTGTCGCAGGTAGTTGCCACTAGCGATCTGTGCGAGAAAATTTCGGAGGGACTGCTTCGAAATTCGAGAAAGAGAAAATGCCGCACGGTTGTTCATCAGTGCGAATCAATCGTTGAAGTTGTCAGGTTGAGGCCCGAATTGAGCGTTGACTTTGTCGTTTTTGCGTTCGACTGGCGGCTCAAAAACTCTATATCGGAGGTTAGTTATTAGTCACGGCCGATATTCACCGCGAAATACCGGCTGGAAAGTTTTTTTATATTTATTTGCCGATGTTGCGTATACTTTTCCTCTATCTCCTGTTTATCTACGCATTCTTTTATTAGATAGAACAAACTTTTCCTTAAGTAACAATTGTGTGAAATTTCATCAATGTTTCGTAACAATCTCATGGAAAAAACGACTGCAGAATACAGACGGCTACTTTTAAAGACGTCCACGTGCTACAATAGCGTGAGAAAGTTTCCTTTATAACGAACAGTAGAATATAGTCGGTCCTTTGATGGACTCCACTTACCTTGCCGCTGTACAAAACTCTGCGGATGCATTTGTACCGTAGAGTACTTTTTCTTGAGTGACGAATGTCCAGCATTGCGTATTCATTTTTAACCAACTAATACGCAGTGCTTCGAGTGTTTCAATGTTCACTAAACATATTTTATGGAATCGTAGCGTCACTGCGAAAAGAACAATTCAATTGTTAGGCAGCTCATATTCTTCCGAATACACACGTCTGTTTACATCGTGGCTGGCCTGTTATTCAATCTGTCTGCGAGTCTGACCCCTACTGCCGGCTTACATCTAGTTGCAATTTTATAAAACATCGATTTTTTATTTTTGACGGTTCTCAAAATATAACGTTGCAAAAATATTCTCCGAGAACTTCAAGTTGATCAAAATTGACGTTGTTACGGATGTTTATAGGTAGGTTCCTCGAAGCGGCAAACTTTAAACGGGGTTTTATTAAAATGACTTTTTTCAAGATTGAGAGCATGATATCTCAAAAATCACTGCACCGATTAATTTCAAATTTCACAAGCTGTTTTACATATTGAATAGCAGTGCTTGAAAGTAGGCATTTGTTTCCGATGGATAGTTTTTATTTGTCAATGAAAATAGAACGTTATTTGCATAAAAAAATGATGCTTTTACTTTGGACGGTGGCCATTTTTTCAGAAATTAATATTCTATTAAAGCCTGTGTCCAAGCACTAGATCATTTCATGCAAAAACTTGAAGAAACATTTTTTTAACAGTGGCCTGCACAAACCATTGTTTCTGCCACATGAATATTATCGATACAAAAATTGTGAAAGGTACTTAAAACACCTTGACGTAAAAAGAATTGAAAACCTGCACACTAGGGTGAAACAAATTTGAAGTCTATTTTTGTTTCCTTTCTCTCACTATTCAATTATCTTCTTTGAAGAAAGAAATTGTTGCAAAAGCTGCGAGTGGTCAAAAATATGTAGAGGCCTCCCAAAAATGCAAATTTTCATTAAAAAATCGATTTTTTTTACATCTACTTCTCACTCATGAATTTAACGCTTTATAATTTTTTAATTAATCTTGCAAAAGCTCTAACCGGCCTATGAATATTTAGTGGTCGCCCAAGAACGTCGAAATTTTTTATTACTCTTCTCACTTATAAATTTTTGACGGTTTGTGAAATTTCCACAACAATTAATCCGTTTTCCTTTAGAAACAGATTTTACAAATTTACCTCACACTTGTAACCCAAGAATTATAATCTTTGTTCTCATAAAATAATTCTTTGAAGTTCTTGTCCGTAAACAAAATTATAGGTCGTTTTATTAGTAAAACCCAAATGGCAGCCTTTTTTCCATGCATCGTAATGGGTCAGTTTGTCGCGTTAGTCAAACTGTCGACCAATTGCAGCTGTACTTTGTGACAAGCAACGCCATAATACAATAATACATAATGATATATAATAACACATATCGCCTAATTGGTGTTTGTTACAAATTATTATAATAAATTATTCAGAAAATGTAACACATCGCTGTTTATTTTGTTTTCATGCTACAAGGAATTATAGTGCATGCGAGATTTATTTTTCAGCGGAAATTGTAAATTTCGAAAACCTTGAGCGACCACTAAATATTCATCGGCTGGCTAGAACTTTCACGAAGTATATCTGAGGAATATTCTACTTTCAGATAGAGGCTAACATAAGTCTGATCGACGAACACTTCATCATCGCAGGCTGTGCCTGTCTGGTGAATTGTACCGGCGTTCCGAAGCCCTTGAATCTGACATTCGCACAGGCACGAAAAATCAGTGAGAAGTTGAATCTCTCGCTATTGACTAGGAACATTTTGGTAAGAAATTGGAAAAAAACGAGTGAATTTCAAAATAAAAAAATGCTGCCGATTACAAACATGCTCATCCTTTTCTCATAATTTAATTCCGCTCAGAGTCAAGCTTTGCGAGTGGAATAAGATAATGAGGAAGCAGCATGCAAATTTCTAACTTCCACCACTTTGAATTATAACTTGCATTTTGATAATGCAATATTGTTCATCATCGCTCTACTATTCGTAAACCTTGCGTCCCAGCATTGCATGTTCCGAAGATATCGGAAACATTTCAGATTGCAAAAAAGTCAAAACCTAAAATGTTGGTTTTCCGAGAGACTCCCGCGAATCAAATCTGACCAGCGTTTATATCAAAATTCAATCCTAACACAGTCACTCTGTATTTTCCAGGATACCGACAATATTCTTGCCTTAGGAGACGCTCTGTTGAATCTCGCGGAAGTTAGATTGGGCACGAGGATAGGAATACCGATGCTACCGAGACCCCCGAAATTGAAGTTTTAAAGGCCAAAGAAGGTTGTCCAAGGCGCGAGAGCAAAAATGAAGAAATTGTCGAGCAAGTCGCAGGCGTATGCCTCGAGTCAGGAGGACAGTGAGAACGACAGCGACGAGACGGAGTGCAGCATAGGCAGTAATTCGACAGCGGGAACGCACAGAAGCGACACTCCGACGCGGAGCACGCGATTCCGTCGAAAGGGCCGTCGAAAGAACAAAACGACGAAATGCAAGCCGGCGAACGACAAGCCTCTGTACAAATACTGCTGCAGCGTCAAGGAGGATCACGGACAGCCGTTGTTCGGGGTGCAATTCAACCACAATTTGAAGGAGGGCGAGCCGATGATATTCGCCTCGGTTGGTAGCAATCGGGTGAGCATATGGGAGTGTCCCGAGGGTAACAACATAAAATTGCGTCAGTGTTACGCGGATCCGGACGCGGAGGAGAATTTTTACACGTGCGCTTGGACTTACGACGATTTGGGAAAGCCGTTATTGGCGGTAGCCGGTTCGCGCGGTGTCGTTCGCGTCATAAGTCCCGTGACTGCGACATGCATAAAGCACTACATCGGCCACGGTCACGCGATAAACGAGCTCAAGGTACATCCCAATGATCCGAATATCTTGCTATCGGCCTCCAAGGATCACGCTCTTCGTCTCTGGAACATCAAGTCTGACGTTTGCATCGCCATTTTCGGTGGCGTCGAGGGCCACCGGGACGAGGTACTGAGTGCCGATTTCGACATGAACGGTACGCGCATCATATCGTGCGGCATGGATCACGCCCTAAAGCTCTGGTCCCTCGACAAGCCCGACATGCAAGAGGCCATAAAGCAATCGTACTTTTGCATTCCGGCGCGCAACAGTCGTCCCTTCGACTCGGTGCTCCAACACTTTCCGGACTTCACGACCCGCGACGTACATCGCAATTACGTCGACTGCGTCAAGTGGTTCGGTGACTTTATACTCAGCAAGTCGTGCGAGAATTGCATCGTTTGCTGGAAACCCGGGCGTCTCGAGGATTCGCAGCTGCGAAGCGGCGAGACGAGCGCCACTATACTGCATCGCTTCGAGTTCAAGGAATGCGACATTTGGTTCATTCGCTTCTCCACGGATTTTTGGCAAAGAACCATCGCACTTGGCAATCAGGTCGGGCGTACTTACGTCTGGGACTTGGACGTCGACGAGCCCGGTCAAGCACGCTGCTTCTCCCTTCAACATCCCCGATGCACTGCCCCCATAAGACAAACGAGCCTCAGCCGAGACGGATCCGTTTTACTTTGCGTTTGCGACGACGCGACCGTTTGGAGATGGAATCGAGAACAATGACGTCTCCGTACAGTGTTGCGGTGCCTTTTTTTTTTGTTAACTTTATTTTTATTTTCATTTACCCGTGGAACGGACAAGACTATTTTTCCGCGTTGGAAAAAGACGAACCGTTTTGCGCGCACGAGCGAGGGAGTTGACGCAATGTCGCGACGGGACTGCATGGACCTAAATGGGCAATTTGTGCGACGTGGACACTGTGTACTATTGTGCGAGGACGTTTCGACTGGTTCGTTTTCCGATATTGCAACAGGCATGCTCGTCGTGCGGATGCAGAATCGCCATGAGTATATCGCACGAAGACTCGTCATCGAGACGAAAAGGGTGGTTGGCCTTCTCGAATAATTGTAAATCACTAGGAATAGTTGTTTTGTAATAAATATTGACGTTTTTATGGAAGTATTGCTAATTATTGTTGCTCTATAAGTCAGTCTCGAGCGAATATTTTTCCGATGCGGTAATCGCACTACAGCCCTCTAAAAAATTCGTAGGACTCGCTTTATCGCGGCAATGCTTAGGCGAACGAAACTTTTTTCCTCCCTGTCTGCTTTTATCCAAGTCCTGTGGAAACATGCTCGGGGAAAGTATACGAAAACTCAGTTTCTATTTTTTTTTAACAGAGTTCTCGGTAATCACGTGCAGTGGCCTTTGATACCAGCGAGCGCAGCTCCCAGGGCCGCGTCTCCCGACTGACCCAACTCCAGAGGCAACTTGTACCAATTCGAAACTTCTTTCTGTAGTACGGGATTCCTCACGAGGCCGGAACCGTTTCCCACGATACGTTCGATTCCTCGCTCTTTCAAGATCTCTTGGGGCATCATACTGCGAGCGAGAGTTGCAGACATTAGTACGAAGATTCAATTTTGGCCATTTTTCCGAGTAACTAGGTGATTTTCGGACAGATTGGAGGAGTTACGAGTTTTTTAATTGAGTAGCTGAAAAGGGGGGAAAATTCTTGGAAAACAATTTGCCGGAATGACAATTTTTCTAATAAAATATCCCGAATGGAATTTTTTTTCAGGGTGAACGATGAAATTATAAATAAATTGAATAACTTCAATTTTGAATAATTAATATTGCATAATTAATCGAGGAAAATACATCGTGGAACGCATTTTTTACGTTGGTCAATCGTAAGATTTATTTCGCTGTATCATTTTGCATTAAAAATCTTGCGATTTTTTGTTTGACTCACTGAAAAAAACGTTAAATCTTCGATTAGAAAAGTGTTAATGTTAGTTAAGATACTAATTTAATAATAACTGAACAATTAAAGTATTATAAAATTATGAAATTATTCAATCAAGATTAGATTTGTTTGGGTTTGTTTGGGAAACGTTCATTCCGGAAATTGTCCATTCGAGGAATTGTTCATTTGGGAAATTGTCCATTCGGGATATTGTATTTAAAAAATTGTTGATTTTGGAAATAGTTTATTCGAGAAATTGTCCATTCGGGAACTGTCCATACAGGATATTGTATTCGAGAAATTGTTCATTCTGGAAATTGTTTTTTCGGTAAATCATTTTCGGGCAAACCGTATTTGAGTTTGTTTATTCGGGCAATTGTATTCGGGAAATTGTCATTTGGGCAATTGTTTTTCGCAAATCCTGAAAAGCATCTAGTTTTCAGCTAAATTGAAGATTATTCGAGTGAATTTTCGCAGTAAGACTTTACCATCTCAGCGGCGTCCTTACAGAGTGTTAGCGAAAAATGCAATAGTATTCAAAGCAGAATATTAAAACAGCTCTGGCCTGAGCCAATACTTTTAAATATCATCAAGATCGTTGTGGCTAGGTCTGCTCGAATGAAAAATAAAGTCAAGCTCTGGTTAATTTGTCGACAAACTAAGAAAGCACCGAAATTTTCTAGGGCATCTGAAAGCCCTTTAACAGTAATGATTTTTCGTTCATTTTGCAAATTATTCGAGCTAATTTTGCGCTGAGACTTTACCATCTTGCCGATATTCTGGCACAGTCTTTGCTTTCTTAATGCTGTGGCAAAACTAAACAATGGACGAAATTTCATCCTGACCACGGAACTAGAAGCTAAAGAGAACTAAATCGTCATCTTCTAATCGCGCTACTAACTTGTGTAAATTTCTTATGATTCCCGAGCAGAGAGCACGAAAGACGCGTCCCAACTGCAGGGTGTCCAGGGTGATTCCAGTCGCGCTCGCCGTTACGTCAGGCGCGTAACGCTCACCAAGGAGCAAAGGCCTTATTTCCATTCCACTCACGGCGTGATCTTCTTTACCAAGTGTTATCAATTTTTCCCACACTTTTGCTGTTGACAAATAACTCTTTTCAGCACATCTTTGAGAATCAAGGGTTCCAGAGGCAGACGCACTTTCCCCGCTCGAGTTCATTGCAATATGCTGTGAATATTAAACATTCATTAAGGTATTCCTTTCGCGGAGGGCCCTATTTTGTGGGGGCATACCCCAAGTAGCAATTTTCAAAAAGTCGGCTAAATGGGTATCGAATGTCCGCCCGGAAGTTATCTTAAATTAACAATCATCGCAAAAGATAACTGTTGGGCACACGATGACTTATAGGTAACTTCCAAGCGGACATTTGGTACCCATTTGGACAACTTCTGGACAACTATTTGGAAATTGCTACCTGGGAAGAAGAGCCCTTTTGAATCATTGGTAAACTACAGTGGCGCTCTGGGTAGTCCCATCGCTTCACACTAGTCATACCACTGATCATACTTGAGACTTGTCCAATTTATATTTTTAACATATGCAGAATTTTTTTTGTAATAACTCCATTTTCCATGCGTAAACTGGTTAATGAATGTTCATTGAACTGTTTAATGAATGTACATTTTCCATGCGTAAACTGTTTAATAAACATTCAATTAGAAAAATGAAAAATAGTTATTCCAACGATCCGCGCAGTATTTCTAGGTTTGATATTTGGCAATATTGGTTCTATCTCCGTCTCTTTTTACTCAACCAGGCGAGTTTAACCTCCATGCTTTTCAACGTCGATCTGTCAAAACAATGTCAGGTGCGGGAAATATAAAGCATTGTATTCGGGGCATGACTGGTAAAAACCCTAGCAGATTGGGTGCCTATCAATTTACTATAAGAATGCCCAAGGCACTTTGGTAGGCATATTAGTTCAAAAAGTGCCGGTAAATGCCGATGAATGACGAATGTTAAATTTTATGAGCGCACAGAGAATGCCTTTCGAGTGCCTGTTAAAATGTCTATGGAAATACTGATGCGAATGCCGTTCAGAATGTCTATGGAAATACTGGTGCGAGTGGCTGTTGAGTCTCGGCGAGAATGTTTTGCACTTACATTCCTAACCAAAATACATTTCGGTAAGATTTTCAAGTACTTCGTGTGGAGAAACAAGTCTGGAAAAAAACAAATCATATTCAAGATTATCATGATATCAATTTGTTTGATTTTTTTCAAACAATTTTATTTCGTGACGAAGGCCTTAAGTTGTAACTGGAACTCAATTTTGGTTGGGATGGAATGAGCATACATCTTGGATACTACAACCAGTATATTACCATATGAAGTGCTCCTTCTTAGTTGGCTGGTTATTTATTCGTACTTTCGGCTTTGGGAATACTGCAGCTGTCAGAAGAAATTGTAATGTCGGTGAATATCGAAAAATGCCGGTGAATGCCTAAAAAAATGTAATGCCAGTGAGTGCCTAACGAAGCCGGTGAATGACCAAAAAAATGCCGGTACTTCGGATACAAAATTCTGGTTTGGTCACTCTTCAGCGCTTACCGTCACTATTTGAACCAGAATGCCTGCCAAAGTAACTATAAATGCCTACAATAGGCACGGCATTCAGCCAGTCGCTTCAATAGACATATCAAACGGCTTTCATTGGCATTTATCAAGTCACCCAATCTGCTAGGGAAGCGCGGAAAATTCGTGTCGGCGAAATATGTCGGTTAAAAATGAAATATGTGTGGAAATTCGAATGAGTGAGATGAGGTTAGGACTACAGTCAGCTGTTGCCTTGCTGTCACGTCTCTTTATCGTAGCAAGTGGTAATAAATCTAATTCCGGAAATTCAAATTAAACTTGATATTACATAAAAATTAGGTCAATAAGAGTAATTTTTTCTGAGAGCACTCGATTACTACAAGTGTCAAGTATGAAAATCTGATTATTTTTAAGAATCTGACGGATTCCCACTATTATATACACTTTTGTGGAGACCGGAAATTGGGTTTTTGTATGTCGTCTCGGAATTCCTTCACAAAAATACGCAATTTTAATATTTATTTTCTCTGTAATTTGGTCGATAAACGACCCTAAAATTTTACAGAGACGATTATTAATATATTTAGCGAAGCACAAAAAAAAATTATGAAAATCCTATGGATTGAGGCCTGGCGATAGGACTACCTTAAGGTGGGATATACATTCAGACGAGGAAAAATTTGAAGAAAATTCAAATATAAGAGAATGGTACGCATTTACAAAAAAAAATCAACATTTCACCTAAAATTTCTGTAAAATTTGGATTAAAATCGTAGTTTTTGAATAATTTTTCAAAAACAATTCTCGTCAAGTTGAAGGTAGCAATGTTATCAATATTCCTACCAATTTTCAACTCAAGCGGATTAATAGTTTTTGAGTAATGCTGCCCGCCAATTTCGAAAATGCAGTTATGAGAAAAAGGGGTTTGAAGTTTACGCGCGCTCCGAATCCGAGCGGTGAGGCATAGCGTTGACGAGCTGTAACGTTTGAAGTTTTTCGAATTTCGCTCTGAAACTTCGGGAAAATATTCTAGATATATAGATCTATCGTTTAAAGAAAAAATAATCGATTTTTTTAATCGTTGTAAATGCATATCCCGCTTTAATAAAAATGTCACAATCAATTATTGTACTCAACGATAAACTGGAATAAAAAATGTGCGAAAATTTAGTAGATTTAGACATTATTACATTTTCTGTGAAAAGTTGCCTCTACGAAAATTCTTCTGCTAGTCACATTTTTCTAAGTTTTATTATTAATATTTTCTTTAAACATTCTGTTGTTACTGTCGCTACGGAATCTTTAGAATTTTTTATACGCGTGAGCAGTTTATGTCATGCATCTAGAGTTATTTATAGTGTATACTTTATTAGATAGAAATGTGGCCAGCGTGTCATCTCCATAAAGTGCCGTATAAATGAGACGATTTTTAGAGTCGTAACTTTTCGTTAAAAGTTCGATAACTCGGCTGGAAATTTAACCAGTATACTCGCATGGATTTTTACTTGAATATAGACGAAAATGAGTTAATCGTTAAACATTCGGGTTCGTGAAAGGAATACGTTAAGTGAATGTTAAACCGTGCATTCGAATATATATAGGTATATCCGTCATTATTATTAGTCGAATCATTTTCTCACACTGAGGCACTGAGAAACCAAGTTCCATAGTCCATTGTTGCAGGGTCTTTACGAACGTTGCCAGATTGTTGCCACCGTTCAGCGAAGCCGCGACCGCAAGGTACTTTCCATTGAAATACGGAAAGTACTCTATCGTGCCAGCGGCCGAACCTGAATCGGGGCTGAACGTCGAATGGACGTAGGCAAGTTGGGCTGAGGTTGAAATGTTCAGGGCAGCTTCGTCAGACCCTTTCAGAAGCGCATAAACCGAACACTGCAAATCCCCAAGTGCAACACCTGAAAAGTCAATCGATCGTTGCACTCCTAGAACTTTGAAGAAGGAGACTGTATTGCGAAAGTTTTTTTTACTCGCTGTTCTTTTTATAATTCAAAATTCTTCGACATCATTTTGGTCAACAACAAAATCGGCAAAAATTTTCTACACGTTCTGAATGTACCCTATCGGCGATAAGCTTGGACACACTTCGCGGTTTTTCGACCAGAAGCAGTCATAAAAAAAATTCTGATATAAATATTAGGTGTAGTAAAAAGAAATGCATTATTTTTGCCTTCAACTTCATGCAAAAATAATGGATTCCTCTTTACTACACCTAATATATTTTCGATCTCTAATCAGATGATTTTTTTTTCTAAAGGTCTCTTTCCTCTGGATATTATCGTTTGGACCCGAATTTCATCATTCTCGAGTTTTTGAGTTAGAGCGTATTTTCCAAAAACGGCACCACATTACAAATAGCTGAACCATATTGCGCAAAAAAGTAATTATGGAAATTATGAAAGTTAGAGGCAATTTAGAGGTAAATATTGGCCCAGTCTAGTCCCTCCATGACAAAATTCTGATCGCAATTCTCAAGAAAATTTCACGGGAATTTATCACACCACAAAAGCTGCGATAAAAACTTACCCACGTTCAAGGTCACCTAGTGAGTAAAAAAAGTAGTAGAGGATAAGAAAAAAGACTTATCCATATGCCTTTGGAAAACCACCGGAAACATTCTTTTGCGCCATTTCTGGCCGAGATTTGTGACTTTCCGTTCCAATAAAAAGTGCGGTCCATACTGTTCGCCGGTAGTGTACTTTAAGGCCGTATTCTAGGGTGAACACCCCTTTTCAAAGTGATCTTTTGGACATTAAGAGGCCAGTAGACTTTGAAAATTTCAAAAAATCGAAAGCAAGCAAGACTTGAAGAACTCGACGATGATGAGCAATCAGAAGGGATTTTGTACGGTGCAGGAATTGCCGATTGAGTTTAGGTAAGCGTTTTCCATAGTATAAACTTCAAACGCGTTTTTCTCGAAACAACGTTTTCAAAATGTAGCTCCATCGTATCTCTAAAACTAATAAACCGACTCTCTTGAAATTCGAACCACATATTGTAAACATGATTCGCAACAAGATGACCCTCGATGGTTTTAAAATTTCGATTTTTACTCTTTATTTGCGAAAAACTGCGAAAAACGCGTTTTTTTACCTTTTTCGTTTTTCATCTGCCATTTTTTTATTTTTTTATAAAACTTTATATCCAAGGGTCATTTTGTAGCTGGTGTCATATTGAATCTAATGGACTTTGATTTTTTTGTTTCAGACAAGCCGTTGCCGAGTTGTGACGGAGCTACCTAGCTCACCTATTTTTCAGGCGTTACGTTAAACTATAGTTTTTGTACTTAAAAATCAATAAAAACGAATTTGATTTTTTAAAAATGTTTTTCACGACTTTATTTATCAAGCCCAACAACTTTTATATTCATATCTTTTAGAAAATCCTCAAAAAGATCGCGAAAATAGCCTTTTTTCGTGGCTCCAAAGTGGACTGGCTCCTTAAATTTAGAGAAACGGTTACATCTACAGTGTTAGTATTTCACAGTTAGATAGCCGAGTAAGGGTAAATTGCTGAAATCAGTAAATATCCACCCTATATCTGCATGAGGAACTTTAAACGCGTTTTTCTCAAGACAGCCTTTTTCTAGTCGGGCGTGTATTTTTCCCCAGGATGTACTGGGCTGATCGACTTGCAATTTTGCACACATGTAGAGTACATGTCGGGCTATCGTTCGGCCCTTCGTCTTTTTGATTGCTTCATAATTACTATTTTTCCGAGTCGCGAGAATTGAACATTTTATAGTAAAAATCAGATCACTCTTTTTCAAACGGCGCGATTTTGTAAATTTTTCCTAAAACCTTTTGTTGGAGGGCCGAACGATCACCACATTCGTGAAGAATAGATTTTTTTAAAATTGTGACAATTATTTTATTTTAGAACTATAATCTGTTGAGCTCCTTAATAATGAACAGTTTTGATGTGGAGGAAACAAAAATAAAATATTTAAAAGGTGCAACCAATGCTGCACGCTGTTCCATGTGTCAATTACAGGTGTGCGATTTAGTTTTTTTTTAGTTGAGAGAATAGTTAATAAAAACCGTTTGTTTGATGATTAGATGGCAAAGACGGCCGCGATCACAACGTCCGACGATAAAAAATTCGCGACATGACTTTCGCAACATCAAATATCATGTACAATTTCGAATAAAACGCTTTGAGAAAATGTAGGATGTTGCTTCAAACATGTATAAATACACCTGTGAAATGCTAGCATCGTAGATTCAACCGTTTCTCTAAATTAAATTTCCACAGAATGACCTTGAAAATGGGTGGTCACACACGAATATGGCCTTAAGGGAGACTTTGTCCTTGAAATCGGCGGGAGATGTTAGCGGCTCAACATGAGCAGCTAGAAGAAGAGGAGGGATGCCTCTATGGACCAGTCATTGCCGATTAGCGGTAATTATAAACACATTTGTGTAAACACATTACAAAACTTTAAACGCGTTTTTCTCGAAACCACGTTTTTAAAAATGGCTGACATTCTCCTGACCGTTGTAATTAACATATCGACCTGAAATTTGGAGAGCATACTCAGAAAATATGTCTTCACGGAATGACGGATCGTTTTTTTCGATAGATACATTTTTGCATTTATTATTTATCTTTTTATGCGAAAAAAAACGCGAAAATTCGATTTTTTTTTAATTGCCGCCATTTTCCGAAATTTGTACTAAACGAAAAACCCATCCATGACCAAAGGGTCACAGATTGATAATATGCTTTGAATTTGTGTTTCAGATCAACAAAGACGGGGCAGTGATGTCAGCCGTTTACCTCCCGCGATTTGAGGACCTGTTTTCGCGGAGCTGCAACGGCCGCCATTTTGTTTTTTTTTTTCAAAATTTTTTTTTTTAACGTTCTGTATATCATGAATAAAAGCAAGAAAAAACCGCACTCAAAATTCTTTACTCGTTTTCTTAAAAAAAAAAAAAAATGTAAACACCTGAAATATGGCACTCCAAGGACAAAGTCGTTAAGTCCGTTAAGGGATCATCGCAGTGTAAAATTTTCAAAAAATCGATTTTTTCTCACATTATCCGATAGTATAGACGGTTATAAACATGGACCTGGCATCGCCGATTGATCGTAAGTAGACAATTTACATGAAAATTCCGCACTCGAAACTTTAAACGGGTTTTTCCTCGAAATGTCGTTTTTCAAAACGGTGTACACTCTCAAAGAAAGAGTTTTCAAGCTATCCGTCTCAAAATTTGACACAACATTTTTCGCGCCATTCTTAATCTTGCTATGGGGGCCTTTTTTGTTGAAATCTTCATATTTTTCTTAAACCAAAAACTGTCGAAAAAATAGGCTTAATTCGATACTTTTTTTCAAACCGCCGCCATTTTGTCAAGTTTGGTAAAAAAAAACCCTCATAGCAAGATGGCGGGTTACATACTGATTAATAATCTTTTTAAAAATTGTGCTTCAGATAATATTCTCGGCTACAACCGTCACCGTGAGGACGCTTTTTTCGAAGACATTTTCAACCGTTGAAAAATGTAAAGAAATAAAAATAAACGTTTAAAAATGTATTTTCTGTTCTTCATGAGTGCTTCAATTTGACATAAGAAAATCAGACTAATGAGAGTGTTTTGACCATCGAAAAAAGATCGCGAAAATCAGCTATTTTTCGACCCATTACGCTGTGATGATCCCTTAAGGTTGTTATGGGGTTTAGCCGTCGGGGGTAAAGTACGAGGGGAACGTCCTATGCTTATGCACGGAGCCGATTGACTGTTACCAACTTTCAAATAATCGTCATATTAAACGTCCGTTTGCGAACTATTTTTCTACGTCTATTTGTAAAAATATGCATTTTCGATTGCACATTCGGTGATTGCATTAAGTGTTTTCATTACTTTGTATCATTATTTTCTACAACTTTTTCTCGCTCATTTAACGCGAAACGAATTGGCAACGTCGTAAATCGTGGTATATCATAATGCCCAGGTTGGCAGCAGTGTCGCGAAGTTAGAGACATATGCGCCCCGTTCGTAACCTCAATATCGGCCCAAGGAGCGGTCGGAAATGAGTATCGGCCCGAGAAAAAAAAATTCCGCTGAAAAGAAGAAGTGTGTACTACAGGGTGTCTACCTTCTTGAAAAGTCATGAAAAATCTTAAATTTCATGACATTACACTCGACCCTGAAAAAGCCATGAAATGTCATGAAATTATCGTTGAGTCTATATTCAATATGACCTAAATTTGTGGTACTTGTCGATAGAGAAGTGAATATCGAATCGATAGAAAATAAAATAGAAGAAAGTAAAAGAAAATGATGCATTATCTCAACATATTAAGTAGTTTTTCTTTGTTATTCGTGTAAAGCGACTAGATGATATTACTCAAAGTTCCCAAATGTATGTAATATTTTTCTAGATGTTCCCAAAATATATTTCTTTACAGCAATCTTGAAATTATGTTTGTCTCACATTTTTTACTACATATGGAATTGTACAGTTTGGTGACTTTTCGTTAATTCCGTATACTTTTTATTGGCACACAACACACATCTGTTTGAAAGAGCAAAATCGAAATATAAAAATTTTAAAAATCGGTCGCACTGTAGAATCATTAAGTATACTTCTATGCCAGAAAGTTCATACTAAGAGTCATGAAAAAATCCCCATTCCTTGCCTTAAAAATCTTTAAATGTCATGCAATTTTTAGTTCTGCTCAAAATTAGACACCCTGTGCTAAAGCTGTCTATAATCTCGAAGAAATAAAAAACTTTAATCATTTTCCGATATTCTAAAAAAAATGTAAGTATGAAAAAAAACCGCGTTATTTTGTCTTTGCCTAGAAATGTATCATATCTGAACATAGTTATCAAATTAATATTAAGTAATTATTACTAATTAAGAGAATAAGTACCAATAATATTCGTTAATTATCCTGACCGAGTAGTTGAGGTTCCCGGGCATAATTACCGAATATCGATAAGATAGGTAGCATTTGTGCCGTCTACGACGTTGCCATGATTGCACTGTCTCTTTCGTGTGCTTGATTTTCGCAAGAATTCGCCATAAAAAACATTAATAATTTTATAACGGTACTGTGAATCCTTATTTTCACGGTACCAAGGGTCCGATAATTGTTCGAACCGTACCTATTTCTTCAGCTCCGTGGTAACATTCACTTAGCAGATATTAATCATCTACTGAAAAATGATCGGGATTTTTCCATAAGCGTAATGTAATTAGCCCACGAAATACGTCGAGTTGCCGATTTTTTTCTAAAAACGCGGTACTGTGGGTCGTATTCAAACTGCACAAGATGATCAGCAAAGAGGTTATAAAGACCCAGAAAAAATTTCAACTCGGTGGTAACATATTGACTTAACCCCACAACAACCTGAATGGTTGAGAGAAAAATAAGTGTTTCCACGCGTATTAAACTCGATGCTGTACCGACTGTTACACCGGATGGAATTCCGAACCACGTTTTGACGAGTTGTCCAGCAACCTCGCCAGGTTTCATTATAACATCGGGCAACAAATGAACGGGAAATTCAGCGTTCTCCAGACTCTCGATCTCCCAGCGTGCCTCCTCGGTCATGAAGTATCCCCAGCTCGCTGCGTTTTGAGTGCTCATAATCGTACGATCATTGGCGCATAATAAATTCACAACGAGATCCTGCACGGTGCCGCATCTATGGTACTTCCGGATTTTATCCGGCCTAAGTTGGGATACGAAGAATTTAGCGATTATGCGACAATTCGATGGATGATAAAGGATCAATCGTGTGGACCTCGCAGGGCACGCACCGATTTCTGGCGAACCAGAACAACGTCGCGCAACCGTATCCCGTGTGAACCGGAAGATGACTCTTCGACTGTGGCAGATTTCTCAAAAAATCCACGTCGCAACGTCCGTCCTGCCATGTGTAAAGGTGCGATACGTCTTCCTTTCCAATTTCCAACTTGAAAGCAGCTTCTTCTTTGCCGATGGAATCGTCGATCTTTTTCCACAACGTTACACCGTGCATTTGGCCGCAGACCCCGATACTGTCGACCTATCGGCAGAATAATACCGCGTGCCAACACTTTATACCTTGAAAACGCCACGAAGAAATATTGCGTTGTGCGGAAAGTATCCGCTGATTTTCGGTAGGTGGTACACTGCGAAAAAAAACCAATTGAAACAAAAAAATATATGGTTGATTCAAATAAATGTCTGATCGCGAAGTGCCACCGACGTATGAGATTGTTACAATACTATAAAATATTGGAAAATTGGATTCAAATAACATATTATTTTATTTGAAAATCTCTTGTGTTCTCGGAATATCTACATTATCCTTCAAACAAAATTATATTCTATTGAAATCATTCTATATACGATCCGTAGATGTATGGATGAAATAATCATGCGGTTGCTGCAACATTTTTTATTTCGTACAAAAATATAATTCAACAGAATGAATTATTTCTTTACTGCATCGAAACGAATATGCCATGAGACGTACGTTTTTCAATTTGTTTTAAATCTTAAATAGAAAGTGAGCATTAGAATGATCATCCACGATAATAGTGGAGAGAGTATCAGATATCCAATGGAATATCCATGGAGAGAATATCAGATATTCAACTGATAAGAACAGATACTACACTTTGATCTTAGCCACAGGCCAAGAAGCGATACTCTTTAGCGTTTCTCCGGCGTTAAAGTAGATTTTCGGTTCGCGCTACGCTTACGAGAAACGTGCGCGCGTGCGGCTTCTAGCGGTTACTCCGAGAACAACGGGTTTCTCACACCTACAATTTCGGTGGTGCTCGGCCATGATTTGGTTGAATTTTTTCAACCAAATGCGCAAGAAACAAGTTTTATTTTCGCATAATTTTCTAACCAATGTAGACGTTTGCTTAATATTTTTCAATCAAAATAAAATATTGATATTTTAACGAATAATGTACTTGAAAATTAATACCGGATATGGTGAAAAAAAATAACATATTTACTCAATAGAAATTTTATCTCAATCAAACGAGCGAAATTCAGTTTTTCTTGTGTACTCCAATCAACAATATTCATGTTATGAATTGAAACACTTTTTTTGGTCGTTGCAGAAAATGCATTCAAAACTATATAACTTGTTCGCTATAATTTTTTAGATAGTTTCAATAATATATTGTTCTCGACTAACAACATATATCTTTTGAATGGAAAAAAACTTTTAATTTTATCAAGTTATTGAAGTCAATAGCGTTTAGTTTGGACTAATAAATCCGATTATTTACACCAATCATCAAAGTTTTTGATGATTGGTGTAAATTTTGGAATTTTACAATTGAATCATCGAAGTTTCATTCAATAACACCAATGATATTGGATCAATGATTTTTTTTTCAGTGTACTCTGAAAAATCGGCGAATACTTTCCGGACAACCCAATACATCTTTAAATTGGTAAATATCCAGAATACGAAATTCACCAAAAATGTTACATTTTTTCTTTATCGTTGAAAATCGTTGAATTTCTGTTTACTTTTCCCTCCTTTAGATATTTTTCGTAAATCTCACAGTACTCAAGTTACAGGGCGTTTCATAAAATTGTTCTACTTTACAAAAAGCCGAATAAACTTGACAGAAGAAATCGGAGAAAAGGTCTTTGGGGCCGTCCTGATATTACGTCATCGATTTTTCCTGATTTTTACCCCCCCCCCCCCCCCCCCCCCGAAATCATCGTTCCTATCGTCATAATCCAATTATCGTTACCGTCATCCAACGACCAGACCCCCCGCCCCCATTTCAAAATGACGTAATTTATGACCGCCTCTTTAGAGACTTCAGCACAATTCTTTCGAGTTCCTCTAATAAAATTCTTTTTTTTCTGGCCGTGATCTGTAACTTTTCGGCCCGATCGAGAGTCTGTAAAGTCTACACATATTGTCCGACACTCTACAAAAACAAAAATCCTAATGTAAGAAAATAATTTTTTCTCGATAAATACACTCCCAAGGAACCATTTTTGTCAAATATCATTTACGTGTATGAAATTAAATGAAACCGGAAATAATCCGCAACACAATTTGAAGGTATTCCTTTCGCGGAGGGCCGTATTTTGTGGGGGCATAAGCGGGGCTCTTCTGAATAATTCGTAAATTACAGTGATGCTTAATAAAAAAAAAAATAAGTTACAATCAATTATTATACCCAACGCTGGAATCAAAACTTTCGCGCAAACCTAGTATGTTTAGACACTTTAACATTTTCTCTGAAAAGGCGCGGCTACGAAAATTCTTCTGCTAGTTCCATTTTTCCAAGTTTTATCATTAATATTTTCTTTAAACATTCCGTGACCCACAGTTTTTACTGTCGTTACGGAATCTTTAGAATTTTTCACACACGTGAGCAGCTTATATCAGGCATCTAAAGTTACTTAGTGTATGAATTATTAGATAGAAATGTGGTCAGCGTGTCATCTTTATAGAGCGCCGTATAAATGAGACAATATTTAGAGTCATCATTTTTCTTCAAGGGAAGTTTCTGCCTTGTTGGGCCAAAAAATGTTCGATTTTTGACCAATTTTTAATGTGAAAAGTATTAAATATAGAATGTTGATATTTGCTATGTTGAATAAGCGGTCTTCATTGGACATCAAAATATTTTTTAAAGTTTGACAAAACATGGTGGTGGGAGTGGGAGGAGCCCCGTATGTCGGTGCGCGGGCGAAGACATTCTTCGCTTGCGGCAGTCCTAAGTCCCGGACAGGTCATCTGAAGCAAATAAATCAAACATATTTTACTTTGTACAATATAGTGTATAAGTTGAACGAGAATCAAGAAGAAAAATTGAAAAATAAAACAATAGTGAGCGATCGGAAGGAATTTTGATTTTTTTCCCAAAAATTTTCTCAGTTTTTGCTCATTAAATAAAACCTTTTAGACATCTTTGGATAATTCTAGTTCAACTGGTAGACAATATTGTACAAAGTAAAAATATGTTTGATTTTTTTTGCTTCAGATCAGCTGTCCGGGACTTCGGACTTCCGCAAGCGAAGAATGTCATCGCCCGCGCACCGACATACGTGGCTCCTCCCACTCCCACCACCATGTTTTGTCAAACTAAAAAATATTTTGATGTTCAATAAAGACCGCTTAGTCAACACACCAAATATCAACATTCTATATTTAATACTTTTCGCATAAAAAATTGGTGAAAAATCGAACATTTTTTGGCCCAACAAGGCAGATACTTTCCTTAAAAGTTCAGTAACTTGGCTTGAAAATTTCACCGGTATACTGGGATGTACTTTTACTTGATTACACTGCAAAAACTAGGCGTGTTTGACGTGTGTTCAAAGTATGTAGAAGTAACACAACATGGAGGCTAGACGCGCGTTGCCAGGTTGATTCTACACCCTTATGCATCTAGTAACACGTAATGCGTTATAATTACCCACGTAATGCGTCAAAATTACACACGTGAGTGTGCAATTTCTACGCATTAAGGCGTTAGCCCCACTTGTAGCGCAAAAAAAGGCCTTTTTCATGAATTTTTTTAAAGAAAACTACAAAACTTTTTTAATCGATCAATATACCATCTTAAAGAACACATCTTGAAGAACTTTCAGTAATTTTTTTATTGAAAAATATTACATTGTTTAGTGGCAAATGGCCGTCAATGAAATAATGTTTTTATATACACGGTTTGCGGTGACCAACATTGCGGCGAAGTGGATCATCTGAAAAAAAAATGCGGATGGATTTAGTCAAATATAAGTATAAACTAGTCTTTAATCGAAGGATTTTAAAAAATATTCATTTTTCACAAAATGGCGGACAGTCAAAGTTAATGGTTCGATTTTAACGAAAAAAAACGGCCGTTTTTTGGCTATAAAACGGCCATTTTTTTTTTAATCGAACGATTAAAGACTACATTTTTATGTATTAAATAAGCCTGCAAAATTTCAAGAAGATCGGTTCATTAGTGTTCGAGTAATCTTGGTCACCGACTTCAGAAATGCCATCCCATGTAGAGGTTGCCATGAGTTGCCCAATGTTACGATCAGGCCAATATTGGGACCATCCTATAAGCCAACAAAAGAGAAATAATATTGGCCTATTACTGTTCTGCTCCAAACTGAAAACTGGCACAATATCGGCCCATCCCAAAAGCCTGTCCTGGCCCATCTTTAAAAACTAATAAATAGCCGTGATAGTTAAACTAAATTTGCCAATTTAAAAACTAGGGATACTAAAATACTGATAATTCCATTGGCCCAATATTGTTCCGTTATAAATTGAAAACCGGCACAATATCGGCCCATCGTTTAAAACCAATAAATAGCCGTGATGGTTGAACTATATTTGCCAATTTAAAAAACTGGTAATGCTAAAATACAAGCAATTACATTGTCCCGTCATAAATTGAGAACCGGCACAATATCGGCCCATTACTAAAGATTATCCTGGCCCATCTTTCAAAACCAATAAACAGCCGTGATAGTTAATCGAAATTTGCCAATTTTAAAGCTGGCAATGCTAAAATACTGGAAATTACATTTAATTAATCTAAGCCATTTATTGGCTAAGTGGGTCAGACCATACCTGATTTTATTTTATTTGAGCCTTGGGTTATTCACTATCTGTATATTGTGCCAGAATAGGCAAATAACTGGCACGTCATACATTTATCGTCTATATTTTGTAGTTCAGTTTTTGTAATCAAGTCTTGGCCTATTATTGGCATTTGTGAATAACCAACATAAGTAAGTAAAATATGCCAATTTTGAAACCTGTCATATACGCAAATCACAATTTATTTTAAGGTTAGTCCATGAAATATGTATCCATAAGGACCCATTTCGGGCCAATCTTGGCCCGATATAGGCTGAATATTTATCACGCACCCAAACAAACCCAAACAAACTCACGGCCCAATATTCTAGATAGACTAACTTCTAGATAGACCAACTGTGAAGGCCCATCATAGAGCCAGTGGTCAATTTCTACATAGGCCCTTTAAGAGGGCCCACATAGGGCCAAGTGCAATCACCAACATTGGCGTTACAATGAATTAAATCATTGGCCCGATAATTATTGGCTCTGTTGGCCGATATCGGGCCGTTCTTATCATTTCTACAAAGGCACCTCATTGGTAAATACTCACGGCGCAATATTCTAGAAAGGCTAACTGTGAAGGCTCGTCCCAGGGCCAACGATCAATCTCTACATGGGATTTTGAGAAAAACGCGTTTAAAGTTTCTCTTTCAACGCTCTTTCAACGCGGATTCTTCTCTTTCAACGCTCATATCTCAGTCAATTTTGTTCGGATCGACTTGAAATTTTCAGGACATATTCTCAGATACTTATACTTCAAAAAATGCAATAAAACAAAAATCGATTTTTTCAAAATCGCAAGTGGGGGTAACCCCTTAAACTATCACGCACCTTCGTAGCTGTCCCCATCATTAACACGCTTATTCGAACACCCATAAAGCGTGTAGAATCACCATACCAGACGCACATTCACACACATTGGACGAACCACCACACGTTGATAGCAACACACGAGCAAAAATAACACGGGAAAAAGCAACACAGTTGAAGTGTATTAATTGAGAGTTATTGATCATATGTTTTCAAAATCACCTTGGTTACAGCATCACGTGAAACTCATTAGTTGATTTGCCATCGATCGATTAACCGGTTAATTGAAGACCACATTTGGTCTTAACATATTGTTTCATTTATAGATCATTTTTGAGTGTCACGTGGGAGAGCCTGAAATTGGAATGTATTTTCGAAAACCTCGATAGCTGCATTGAATCTTTAGCGACGTATTTTTGTTCCGAGGCCATCACTGACAAGCAAAAAGCGGCCGTCATCGTGAAGCTGTACGTGAACCTAGCCTATGCGAAGACAAGAAAAACAGTCACACCTCTCATACATACTACAGAGTAATATATATGTACTGTTCAGTTCAGTTCAATAAATGCATATATTTCGACGACAAACAGCTTTTGTTATCCAATTTATTATTCCGACGCATCCCATGTATATACACCACTGCAAAAATAAGTGTGTTGTTTTTGCACACTGATTGTGAGGGTGTAAATGTCTGTAGACACTTTTTACAAGTTTTAACGTCTGTAAGAAAATAACACGTAAGTGTGTTGCTTAAACGCATCTGTCCGTATTATTTTTCACACACATTAAAACGGGTAAAAAGTGTCTACAGTCATTTACACACCTAAAGTGTGTAAAAACAACACATTTGTTTTTGCGGTATACTAGCTTTCCGCCCGCGGCTTCGTTCGCGTAGACTTGTGTTGAATGCTCCTTAATGAAATGTGCTCCTGAAAAGTTTCATTAAGGAACACGTAGAATTGTGTTGAGGAGCATCAATACTAAGTTTTAAGTGAATCTGAACGAATGTTTATTTTGCCATAAAAACTTTACTACCCTCTTTTCCCCTTATGGATTGAATTTCCAAAAACGCTGAAGTTTCATCAATTGTGTCTAGGAACAGTAATACAAAGTTTCAAGTAAATTTGACCCGATTTTTCCAATTTTCTATACAAACTTTGCCACCCTTTTTCGTCTAGGGGAAGAATTTCAGAAAACGCTAAATACGTGTTTTATTAATTGTGTTGAAGAGCTTTAATACTAAAATTCAAGTAAATGTTCTGACCAGATTTTCTTTATTTTACATACAAACTTTGCAACTCCCCTTTCTCCCCTTAGGAGTTGAATTTCTAAAATGCTGAAGTACGTGTTTCATTAATTGTCAAGAAGCACGAATATCAAATTTCAAGTAAATCCGACCAGATTTGTTTTAATTTCCACACAAACTTTTCCACCTCTTTTCTTCCCTTAAGGGTTGAATTTCGAAAAATCCCTTCTCAATAGGTGCTTATGTAACAAAAGCAACCTACTGTTCAAATTTCATGTGCTTAGCCTCAGCGGTTTTGGCTCGGCGTTCTTTTATACGTACAGATAGACGAAAATCATTTGATTGTTAAGAGGGGAACCTCCTCCTTCAGCAACAATTTTTAAGTTCTTTAAAAATTCATTTAGTATCTGAAGAATATATTTCCAAAGTATGAAGCCCATCAGAAAGTCTTAAGACGGAATGACGCCTCATCGCGGTCGGTATGGTAGAACAAAAGTAGACTGACTTATCATAAGCCAATCTACATTTTTTTTTCTAAAATTCAGAAAATTTGAGCGGGAGACAGCTATTCGTCTATCTATTTGACGTCGTTTGGCAAAGTTTCGACGAGATCTGAAGAGCCGTTTCAGAGATTTTTAGGTATCTACAATTGTTCTACCATACCGACCGCGATGAGGTGTCATTCCGTCTTAAAGGTCCCTAGGCAGTCACCGAAGTGATGCCTCTCCAAAAGTACCGAGTGTAGTTAAACGAGCGCGCGCCCTTTGCGACCTCTACCTTTTAATTTCTTAGCTAGACAAGTTTGCTAGTTTACTGTTTGAATAATAGGGGGCACTTCCGACGATTGTAAAGAAAAATTTCGGTCTGTGTAACCATCGTTTTTCGTTTTCACACAAAAAGAGAAAAGTGCAGTGCAGATTAGTGATTTATTTGAAAAAAGCTTGCTTTATGGCCCTGGCATCGCATATTGAGCTTGGATAATGATAAATCACTCAAAACTCTACTTTTGAAGAATAAGAACTTCAATCGAGTTTTTCTCGAAATGCGTTTTTTTCGTGCGGTGGAATGTAACTCAAAATGTAATGAACAAATCAACTTGAATTTTTGTACAGATATTCTTCAACTTATCGGCCTTTGCACAAACCTAAAATTTCGTATAAATTGTTTTAAGGCCTTAGGCCACAGTAACGGGTATAAAATCATGTGCGAATTTGACAATTTTTCATCTTGTGAAAAAGGGATTCACTCATAAAATTAATTACACATCTATTTAGTATGAATATCAAGCTGTTAGAAAAAATATTTATATTTTTTTCGATGTACAAAATGGCCGACTACTCGAAACTTCTCGAAATAGCTTTTTTCCAATTGGGGTGACAAATAACTTCAACAATTTTCACTCGATTTACTTCAAATTTAAAAGTTATGTTCCTAATTGCATTTCGCAGAGAAGTACGTACGGAATTTCTGATTAATCGGAAACTTTTCATTTTATGAGCAGTTTATGAACAGTTATAACGAAATTTTTCACTGAAAATTCATTTCTTAAGTTCAAATACCTACAACTTTTGAATAAAACAATATTTTTTAAATTCCGTACGTACTTCTCTAGGTATTCTAATATAGATTGACGAGAATTTTTGTTTTTCATTCTAAGTAAAAAATTGTGGATGCTAAATGTCACGCGGCGGAGCGCCTAAAAAAAAGATAACAAAAGAAAATCTTAGTAGTCGGCCATTTTGTACATAGAAAAAAATATATATATATATTTTCTAACAGCTTGATATTCATACTAAATAGCTGTGTAATTAATTTTATGAGTGAATCACTTTTTCATACCAGAAAAATTGTTAAATTCGCACATGATTTTATTCCCGATTTTATAAGGCCTTAATAAATATTGTTTTTAACGATTTGTTTATTTAAAAAAAAGTTTTTTTTCTGTCCTCAAATTTTCATTTTTTTGTGCTAAACTTAGGTTCATGCAAAGCGGAATGACTTATTTTAATTTTAAAAAATTGTTTCGTTGATTTTAGTCAACTACAAGGACCTGGGCGTTCCACGGCGCAAACTCTAGGAGCCAAGATCGAGCACCTCTAGCGGCGCCATTTTGTTTTTTTTTTCACTCATGAACATTTTTTTGTATGCATTTGAACGTCAATATTATTATGTAATTTGATTCATTGCAATAAATGATCTCAATTTTTTGTAAAAAATTATTGAAAAACCTGTTGCCTGGACTAGGTCCCCCCTTAAATATTCGGCTTCGTAAAAGGAACACCTTAACACTAGTGCGCGTAAAACACAGTAGGGGTCCGTTTTTTTCGAACTGATACCTTTGAATTCATACGTTATAGTAAAGAAACCATTTTTAGCCAATAAAAAAGTAACTTTTCCCCGAATATAATCATCGTTGTAAGTTCAAACTCTTAAGAGACTTCAAAGTCTCGAGAAAGTTTACCTGATGCAAAATATCCTTGGGGAGTCTGGACACGCAGCTGTGAACGGCGGAAAGAATTTTCGGTACATCCTGCTTGTTGCCCTCGACGCCCAAGTCGCTTGGTACATTGGCTTGGGTATCCTTAGATTGCTTTGCAACGATTTGCCTCGTTTCCTTCGACACTACGACGACCTTGACGGACGTCGTGCCCAGGTCGATACCCAGCACGTATTTCTGTCGCGGCTGACTCATATTCGCGAGATAACACGCGAAAAACTTCGACCAGCGGGAAACGCTCTTCTGTCAGGAGTACTGCTGCGAGCTGCGTTCCTACCGTGCAAATCGACAGCACAGACAATCAACGCTCGTTAACGAATAACGAGCCTATTACTTCATGAATCTCGGAGGGTATGATGAGCGATGTAAAGAAAAAGCGCCCGAACGATTCCACGTGTTACACACATAGCCGCGGGTTTTTTCAGTGCAAAATGGATTCGAATGAAAAATAGCACTTTGATCGTCGCCAACTACTCATCCATATGTACATAGATTTGTCGAATGTATCAGTAACGGACACAAGGTTCAAGCTGCCCGATCGACCCCATTCTCCTCACTGAGTCACTTTTTCCATTGAAACGTACGTCGATGGACCTTCATTCGCAATCTTTTTTAGCTCATACCCCAGTCCCTATCGAATATTTTCACGAAGCTCGAGTCCCGTATGCACCTAACCTCACACGTTACACATATACAGGCTCAACTATATAACACCAGTAATTGATCGCGTTTTACCCGCTATTGAGATTTTTACGCGCCATCGTTTTTCCCCCCGCGTCTATATTACAATCGGCCAATTATTCCCACGGGAAACATTCCTAGTAGCTGAATAATTATTTTTCGAAAACTCCCGAAAATACAAATGCGCATGGAAAAAATGTAGAATACCAGGCATGGGAGAAAAAGCTTTAAAAAAATAAATATCGCGAGATGCGGGACGATTTGACATAGAATGCCTCGTATACGAGAATATTGGCGCGCGCGCGCGTTTCCCCGAAACGTACGAAATCGTGAATACCAGAATTCAAGAATGCTCAGCTATATGTTCGTATTACGAGATTCCACTTTGCTACAGAGCTCGCGTATAATTTTAGATCAAACATTGTACAAATCAGAATCGCGTATACCTGAAACCGTCTTTTTTCTTTCAAATACAAAAATTCCGTTCCTTTCCGCGCCACGCTCAATCCACACTGGCGAATCTCTGAGACTTTTGTCGAAGCTAAATCGACCGGAACGTGGCGGGATTATGTAATGTCTTATTTTATCAGAAAATGATAATTGCCGAGGAGCTCAAGATAGTTCGAGTGCCCATTGGCGTACACCTAACGAAGCTGAACCGCCTAACGAGTATAGGTGGACGTCTCGAGGATGACTATGCGTTTGTCCGCGGCGTATTCAATTACGGAAAATACGACGATCGAAGACGTTTGGTCTTGATACGGGCGAGTCGGGTATCTCATTATTCTGTGGAAATTCGATGACATAATGAAAAGATGAATGAGGTTCGATTTTTTTTTACCGGTTCACGGTCCCAGTTATCGATAAAAAAGCTACACGTGGTGCAAGGATCAATTCGCGTACGAAGCATGATCGTTATCCGATGTTGCGTGATGACAAGACGCAGGACACTTCCCGTAGTTGTATCTATCGTGAAAATATCGCGGCCGCGACGCTCTAGAAACCCGGATCCCAGCGGGTTTCCGGTGGAGTCTCGTAGCTTCTGTAGCAGATGAGGGTGTCGCCCGGTTGTATGGAAACGGTGGGATCTTCGAACCTGAGACCGCACTCGACGCCGTTCTTTATGCTGTCGACTTCGCTCTTCATGTGCCTCATGGACTCGAGTTTCCCTGCGGACGATGTTTCAGCTAGAGATCTGGTGTGACGTTGAAAAGATCACACGTGCCGCCTACTTACCCTCGTAAATGATCTGGCTGTCTCTTTGTAACCGAAACTGAGCGGATTTTTTCAGGTTACCCTCGATACAGCGACATCCCGCAACGTTCCATTTCTTCTTTCCCTCCGAGATCACGAACAGTTGCAAAACGTTTGCTTTCCCTTGAAACGAGCGGTGATTATTTTTAAACGCGTCTATTTTGGCTCGTGCCTTCGCAAAAAAGGGCAGCATGTCATAATATCACACGACAAAATATCACGGACAAAATATCACCACGAAAAAACATCAAGACCATAAAATATCACAATCCGATTATTCTCCCCATGCGAGAGTGGGTTTGTTTGTGTTTGTTTGTTTGTTTTGTCGTGGTGATATTTTGTTCGTGATATTTTGTCGTGTGATCAGGTGACATGGAACCCAAAAAAGGGGCCGGTTTGAAATTTCGAACTTCGAATGATCAGAACGCCCAAAACTCCGAAATAATACTAGCCCGAAAGGTCAAAAGTCCGAAAGAATTTTACACGAAAGACCAAAACTCCGAAAGAATTTTACCCGAAAGACCAAAACTCCGAAAACCTTAAGGGGGGATTGTCTTTTATTTTCGCAAAATTTACCGCTTTTTGGGAATTTTTTTGTGAAGAAAGTATACGACGGAAAACTTGTGAAACTTGGCATATAGTTTTATTGATCTGTTTACTACAAAAAATTTTTTAAACAATTTCATCAAAAAATCCGCCTCCCACCCCCCTCGACGCGCGATGACCCTTTTTTGATGGTATGCACGATTTCTCAAAAACTATTCAACCGATTGCCTTCAAATTTGGACAGAATGCTCAGCTGACATCCTTTTATCGTTTGATGAAGCAAAAAAGCAATACGTTTAATAGTTTTTTATTTATAACAAAAAATCGATCAACTTTTTTCGAAAAATCGATACTTCAAGTTCAAAACGTCACCAAATCGTCAATTTTTTTTCCCTTCATCGAACGATAGCTATATGTGTCTAAAGTAAAATGCTTTTTGGGTTTTTGTTGCAGGATGAACGTGAAGGCTGTAATCGTGCACACCATCAAAAAAGGACCTTCGCGCGTCGAGGGGGGTGGGAGGCGGATTTTTTGATGAAATTGTTTAAAAATTTTTTTGTATGTAGTAAACAGATCAATAAAACTGTATGCCAAGTTTCACAAGTTTTTCGTTGTATACTTTCTTCACAAAAAAATTCCCAAAAAGCGGTAAATTTTGCGAAAAAAAAGACAACCCCCCCTTAACTGGGCCGGGTTGAAATTCCGAACGTTGAATTATCAGAACGCTCAAAACTCCGAAAATATACTACCCCGAAAGATCAAAACTCCGAAAGAATTTTACACGAAAGACCAAAACTCCGAAAATCTGAACTCCTTCAAAATGATTCGGCTACGGAAGTTTTAAGAGTTTCAAGATTTTTATTTATTAAGAAGTGATTTTACGTCAATTTTGTAATTTGTCTAGACAATGTTATACGTTCTACAGCATTTACGGTCAACTGTGTAGACTTTCGCTGGCATAATCTTGGCGAACCTTGTAATTTCGGAACATTAAAATCCGGAATTTTAAACCGTCGGAGCATTCAAAGTTCGGAATTTCAACCCGGCCCGGCAAAAAAATGAAAATGCGAAGACGTGAGAAATGTCTCACCTAATACTTCTTCGGCTGTGCCGGGTGGAAGTTTCCTGTTGATTTCCTCTTTGACATCGTCGACGAGCTTGTAAATAACTTTGTGGTGATGAACGGGGACGTTACTTTTTGCGGCTACTTCGGCAACGGACGATGGCGACTTCACGTTGAAACAATATACGATTGCTAATGGGAGGATCGACTGGTATATAAAGATGCGAAGAGAAAATTCTGTGAAACACATGGCGCGCAACGATTTTCATCATTCACCTCCAAACGCTCGGGCCAAGTCGACCTCCGAATCCGTCAGATCACCAACGCCGTAATGAACTACGTTGAGACGACAACGATCCTCGTCCGTATACGAGGCGAAAACGTCCAGAATCGCCTCCACGGAACCGACAACGTCGGCCTTCAGCAAAATATTGAGTTTCGGTATCCCATCGTCCGCTTGCGTCTCCTTCGGCCTTGGTCCGGACAACTTCGCTTTGTATCTGCCCACTTTTCGTTTCGCCGCCAACTTGGCTTCGTACTCCTGTGCACAGATGAAAAATCGCGCGGATGAGCAAATCAAACCTTGGCGCCCTCGTCCTTCGCTGGTCCAGTTTCCCCCATGAGCTTAGTGGGTCTCAGTGTTGGACGTTGATCAATTAAATTAAATCAGTTTATTAACTGATTAAAAAGGTAATTGCATTTAATTTAATAGCAATTACCCTATTAATTACATGTTTCGATTAATTTATTTGGATTAATCCATGTTAATTGCATCTCGCAATTCAATAATTGCAATTAAATTGTTTTATTGTTCTAAGAAACAATTAAAACTAACAACTAACCTCATATACGTATATCAATAATTTGCACATTTGTTCTGACGCCACTGCGCGCCCTTTGCAATAATCAGTTATTAGTGTTAGTTTTTAATCAAATACATCAAAAAGATTGAAAATTGATTAGTTTCTAATCGTGGAAAGTCACGATTAACAATTGGTTAATTGTCAATTGCGTCTACAACAGTTAACAATGAAGTCCTTGTTAAACGTGAGTTTTCACAATTACAAATAATCAATTGTTAATTGTTATAGTCGTGATTAACAATTAATTAATTGTTAATTATTTAACAATTAAATTTTAATCAACACTGGTGGGTCTCCAACGGTGACTTCTGCGTGGAGGAAGGTCTTCGAGCGGCATAAAACGATGATGAAATTTGAACGGTATTCATCAACATATTTTCTTCCTATCTCATCCCGCAATAATACTCTTATAAAAATCTCTCGATGTATGGAATTTGGCGAACAATACAAGGTTTTCCACATTTTCTAGAAATTGGAAATGTTTAAAATGTTTTCAAATCCTAATCTCTCGTATTTGGTCAGGTTAGCCGTGGTAAATTCACCGCCAACCATAAATGATACACTGGAAAAAAAAGTTCATTGGAAAAAAAAGTACGATATCTCAAAACTGAAGTTAAAACGTTTCTGAAGTGTTTTGAAAATCACAAAATTTGATAAAATTCTAACCGTTTCATTGATTTCTCGCAAAACTCAATCCCAATCACTGTAAAGTGGTGCAACTTATGGGCAATAAATTTCATCCTGATATCTCAAAATTCGAGTAAATCCGAGCGTTTGCTAAATGTACCGAAAAAATCGAGTTTTTCGAAAATCCTCAAGGTTAAATTCATTAAAACAAAGTTCCCTCTACGAGAAAACGGGAAGCATTGCTTTGTGAAAGATCGGTGGATTCTTGCAATCTTTTCTCTTAACGGGCTACATCTACCTAGGTAGGCCGAAACATTGCATTTTACAAAAATATTTCTATTCGAAAGTATCACCTTTTAACTATATTCCCTGAAAATTTCATTGCAATATTCTCAAAATTGAACGAGCTGGAGCTTCTAACAGTTGGCCGGGCGAGCGATAGCCGCGTTATACTTTAAACTTGAAACGCGTTTTTCTCGAAACACTGTTTCCAAAGTCTGTGGACATGATAGCTCAAGAACAACTTGATGGATTGTGTCCAAATTTACAGGAGATGTGATGAGAAACATTTAAGGGTCGTTGACGATCTCATTTTTTAAAAGCGATCTTCATTTTTTAATAGTTACGTAAAGTTGACGGCTTTTTTCAGAGATTTTGTGTGCTCGAGTTTCAATTCGTCCCCACGTTGTTAATAACATGGTATAAAAAATTGACGATCGTCAACGACTCGGGTAATTCTTTACATAAGTGACTTGTACGAAAAATGAGCCTAAAAAGGGTTTTTTTGGCATTTTCTTATTGATTCGGTTATAAATGATGATATTCGGTCGGGGGAAGCTGAAATTCACTGGGGGAGAGGGGGGGGGGGGGGGGGGGGTAACTTGTTATGAGGAGGGGGTCCATAAAAAGTTATGGCGTTTCGAAGTTCGCGGAAATACGAGATAAAATAGGGCACTTTTGAACATTTCGGCGCCGATATTGGGTTTGTTTAGATTTTGCCAAAATTCGAAGTTATTTTTAACCATTTATGGCTCGTAAAAAATTCGTTAATGAAAAATTGAAGTTCCAAACAACAAACCCAAACAAACTCAATACAGGCGTCGAAATGTTAAAAAATGCTCAAGAATCACGTGATTCCGCGAACTTCAAAACCCCATTACTTTTTATTGGGGGGGGGGGGGGGGGGGGGGATTTCCGCCCGCCAGACTGAATATCATCATTTATAACCCAATAAATGAGAAGATAGCAAAAAAAAATTGTTTTAGGCTCATTTTTCGGAAAAACCACCCATTTAAAGAATTACCACGACTCGTATTTATTGTTAACTTGAATAACCTGTTTGGTTTTTAGATTTCAGATGGACCGTTCAAGCTGGCGTGTCCACCGCCAAACGTTGCGAAAAAATGTCATCATCTGCCGGCGGCCATGTTTTTGTTGTTTTTCCGTATTTTCTGCTGATTTTGTAAAAAAAAATGCGTTTCTATTTCACCAACCGTTTCTAAGAAGAAAAAGAACGGAATTTGGCAATTTTCGGGGCTCTAGGTAAATGCAGCCCTTTGAGATTGATCCTGGCGTATTACGAGCGCGACGACAATCACGTACCACTCGATACTCCGCTTGTTTCTTCTGAATGACTTCCGACTGCTCGAGGGCTTTTGACTCGGCGTGTTTGGCTTGTCTGAATCGCGAAACGAGGTGCGCTTTGCGTTCGCTCTCGACTTCCAACATTTCGTCGCCGGCAGTTGGTAATTCGCGCCATCCTATGATCTGCGCAGCTTCGGCCAAGCGCGCTTCGGTCAGCGGTTGTCCGGCGTGATCGAACATCGCTCGCACCTTTGCCCAGGCCAAGCCGCTCACTGAAACGAACGCCGGATTGCATCGATTTCCGGGATCGAGAGGACGCTTTGGAGGATTCGTAACAAGGACTCTTACCTAGTACCGCGCCCTTTCGGAGAGTACCTCGTTGAACGAGAACAGTTGCCAGTTTACCGCGCCTGGGATCCACGCTCGCTTCTATTACGACGCCCTCCGTCAAACCACCGGGGTCGCCCTTGAGTTCCATAAGCTCAGCCTGTGTCGCCACAGTCTCCACCAGTGTCCTTAAATTCGTACCGTGCAGAGCGGATACATTAACGCTCTGTATGTCACCTCCGAGACTCTCCACTTGGATGCCCTGCTGAGCTAACATCGTCTGCGTTCTTTCCTGAAAGAAAAACCAAGCTTTCTACCGCTCGTTCTCCATGTTTTTAACGCTACTTCGTACCATGAAGTCAACCGGAATTCAATCGAAATATGCAGCATGTTCCCCCAACCACAGAAAAGCACATTCATAAGAATATTTTCAAAAGTATGTACACTAACGGCGAAAAGTTTCCGGACGAAAGTTTTTATGAATGCCGGAACGCTTTTCTATTCCATTTCGCCGGTAGTTGATCTAAGCCAATTTAATAAACGGCATTTTAAAGAGGAGGGGTTCACGTTCATTTTGGCTTTTTTTTAATTTTACGATTTTTTTACAATTAGCACCCGGTTTTGAAAACAACCATTTTTTGTCGTTTCTTCAGTGGACCCCGTTTGCAGCAAAAAAAATTTTGTACGCATTTCTCCGACCAAAATCATACAGGGAGAAGCCTGAGCTTCAATTTCGTTTTCTTTTTAAATTACTACGTTTTTTTTCCAACAATAGTTCGTTTTTTGTGAAAAAATAGATAATTTGAAAATTGCTCCGGAGTACGAAAACGATGAGATTTATAACAAAACCTCAAGACAGCAAAAAAGTTGCATTGCTTCTTGTGAGTTCACGAGAATTTTTTCAGATTTTTTAAAATCTGTTTCCGGTCAGAGCTTGGTTGATCCGAATACCATAACAATAATATAATTAAATTTTTTACTTACATATTAAACTTTGGACTCGTCGAAGAAACCTCCTCTCGCCGACAGCACGCTCTTCACCACACGCGGCATCCTCTTCACAAGTAGTCACTCATTCATTCGCCGAAAATCTATGGGATTTCGTACAAAAATGTTGGGAAGACCCCGAGAGATTTTCCAAAAACTTGTGGAGAGGATGCCGTGTGGTGAAGAGCGTGCTGTCGGCGAGAGGTTTCGTCAACGAGACCAAAGTTTAATATGTAAGTAAAAAATGTAATTATATTATTGTTATGGTATTCAGATCAATCGAGATTTGACCGGAAATATATGAAAAAAAAATCGAAACAAAAATCTAAATAATTCTCGTGAACTCACAAGAAGCAATGCAACTTTTTTGCTGTCTTGAGGTTTTGTTGTAAATCTCATCGTTTTCGTACTCCGGACCAATTTTCAAATTATCTATTTTTTGACAAAAAAAAAGAAATATTGGGGGAAAAAATCGTAGACATTTTTTTAAAAAACGAAATTGAAGCTTAGGCTTCCTCCTTTATGATTTTGGTCGAAGAAATGCGTAAATTTTTTTTACTGCAAGCGGAGTCCACTCAAAAAGGAAAAAAAAACGACGAAAAATGGTCGTTTTCAAAACCGGGTGCTAATTGTAAAAAAAATCGTAAACATTTTTTGAAAAAAAGCCAAAATGAAGGTAAATCCCTCCCCTTCAAAATGCCGTTTATTAAATTGGCCTAGGTCAACTACCGGCGAAATGGCATAGAAAACCGTTCCGGCACTCTTTTAAACTTTTGTCCGGAAACGTTTCGTCGGTAGTGTATGTGCGTTTTTGCTGTTAGAGTTGAACATTGAACGGTTTTTCTGTTCGTGCTCGAACATTACCGAAGTATGATAAACCGGGAAAAACGGCTAGAAATGTTCAATTTTCAAATAATTGAAAATCGCTTGACATTTTCCACATTTCAAGAGATGGGCGCAAAATGTTGAATGCAAGAATTGCGATCGAATTGTGCAAAGACCGTCCCACGGGCTAAGGTTTCATTAAACAATTACTACCCCTGAGGGATTTTATGAACATGAAAATTTCAAAATAAACGATTTTTAGAACTTAAAAAAATCGTGCCCATCAGAAACTTGCACAATGCTTCCATATCAATTTATTTCGCTCGCAAAGCTTCTTTTGCCGGGAATTAACCATTGACAAAACGACTCGCCCATACGGAAAAGCGTATGCGCGAAATAAAACGACGAAACAACGTGCAAGCAATGAGGTTGAAGTTTGCATCGTTGAAATGCAACGAAAATTAATATTTCTGAATTCCTTTAATTTTCTCTGACATATTTTGTCTACAAAAATCCATCAAATATTTATATGGCGATCTTTAACACAAATCTATGAAAAAAAATATCTCCAACAGCGTCGGCAACAGGTGGACCGCGGAGGGTAGAAAACTGGACCGCCAAAAAATCTTTTAAAACTTGAATTAACTCATCGTGTGCGATTCTAAAGGTGTCAAGTTAAATTTAAGCCGAGCTACAGTTTTAAAAATAAGAGTTCAGAAATAGACTCTATTTCTATAAGACTACACCTGTCATATTTGGCGTTGTCAAATTAACTCGATTCTAGTGAGATGATAAAAAATCATTCACAAAGTAAAAAATATATCCTATTTATTTCTAAATCCAGCAATTTTTTGTACTTAAGAAGAAAAAGCGTGACCTTGACTGTGGTTACTATGCTGTGGCGCGCAGGTTGGTCAGTCTATCAAATTCTTCACTTCAAATGGAAATAATCGATTTGCAAGAAGATGTTTCCTTGTAAATGTACAAATCTGCACCCACTAAAGAATTTTGGCGTTAACATGTTTCAGAAAAGTATGCAAATGGTAAAAAACTGACCTGGCAACTCTGTTTGGCTCGACATATATATGTGAAGCATCATTTTCAAAAATGAATTTAAAAAAATATCGTTCAAGTTTGACGGACGCCCATCTTGAAGACACTCTTCGCATATGTTGTTCCTCGCGAGAACCAAACTATTAAAAACTGGCTCAAGATCGGAGGTGTAATTTCTCACATTAAGAACCTATGTAAAGTATATTATTTTTAAGAGAAGAATAAAAACAAAAACCTATAATATGTGTTTTTATAAGCCATGTTCTTTTTTTTTAACAATAATAACCTGCCTGCTGTAATTAATATATGCAGTTTTTTTCTCTGGACCTCAATAAAAAATGTCGAAAGTATCCGGAACCCACTATAAAATACTTGTCGACCCCTGATCTATAATAATAAAAATATGAAAAATAACATGTAAAGATCTTCCGTTGCGTTTCAACGATGCAAACTTCAACACCATGTGCAAGCATCAACTGCTACAATTTTTTCTACCCATTTGACAAGTTGAAAAGCACGTAGAAATAGAATTTCCCCCGTGTACCCTTTGGAGACACTAGAATCCGATAAGGAGCGAGTCAACAAAATCGAAATATCCAAAGGACGGTTTGAGGCTCGCAGCGTCTACCTACAATGTCGGCGGTGGGTTTGTCTATCTTGTTGATGGCCACGATTATAGGAACGTTGGATTCTCTCGCCATTCGAATGCTCTCAACTGTTTGTTCCATGACACCGTCGTCGGCTGCCACCACGAGAACTACGATGTCGGTCACGTTAGCCCCGCGTTCCCGCATCGCTTTGAAAGCCGCGTGTCCCGGGGTATCCAGAAAAGTCATCTTTTCGCCACTGGGTAACGTCACTGCGTCATTGCATCATCGATACGTCACTTCGAGACTAAGAGTGCATACGGACGAGACGCACGAATCGCCGTTTCAACGAACGTACCATTGAAGGCTCCGATGTGTTGAGTTATTCCGCCGAACTCCGTCTCGACCACCGACGTGTTTCTCAAAGAATCCAGAAGAGTCGTTTTTCCATGATCCACGTGGCCCATCACCGTCACGACCGGATGTCTTTTCACCAATACCGCAGGGTCCGGCGGTGGCCTAAAACATTGTATTTCATTCACCGCCGCTCGCCAATGTAAGTATACCAACAATGCCTCGCGGGGTAAGTATACCAACGAACCGTCTGACGACGTCGCAATCCGGCTTCTCCGCTTCGACTTCGTCGCTCGGTCTCGGCACTATTTTACACTTCATACCAAACTTTCTGACGCTCTCGAATATCACGTATTGGCTTTCGATGACAGTGTTGCTTTTGTACCGTCCCAAATCTATGTAGGAAATCGCTTCCAACGCTTCGGCCACGGTCTTGCCGCACACTTGAGCCAGCTCCGCCACCGTCATGTTTTTCCACACACCTACGACTGTAAACTTACGTTTGATCTTGGGCTTGGGGGCAAACGCTGCCAGAACTTTCTGCTTCTGCAAAAAAATTCGCAACGTTACGAGGTCGTACGACGCGAGCGCCTCGCTGCAACGCGGTCGTTGCTTACTAGGGGTGTGCGGGGACCCGATTCACTCGGGTACCCAATGTTCGGGTCGGGTACCTGACGGGTTACGTTTTTGCATTACCCGCCACTATCGAGTACCCGAATTTGGTAATCGGGTACTCCCAAATTTTTGGTACTCGTAAACGTCAAGTACTCTTGAATTTCGAATACTCGTAAACGACTCGGAGATCCGTATCTATTATTTATATTTATTTTTATTTTTAATTTAGGTGTATCGACCAAATAATGGGAGAAAACGAAAACTCGAAGAAAGCGATAAAACGAATAAATGATAATACTGTAAAAAATCTTTTTTCGTCTCAGTTTTCTATCCAGCGTGTTTGTGTACGTGCGTGCGAGTGTGTGTGTGTCTGTTAGGGTGGAGTGAAAAACGGTCACTTTTGGCGGATCGTATCGTAATAGCGCGGGGAAGTTGCATTTCGGCATCACTAAAAAGTGTGCGAAAGGAAAAAATGTACAATAAATATCTTCTGTTCCGACGAACTCCTTAAAGTTTTGAATTTTTTAACGTGGTTTTTAAATGGAGAAAAAACCCAAAAAGACCAAGATTCAACGCCTTGCGTTTATTTGAAGTAAGAAGAACGTAGCTTCCATTTGACATTAAAAAATTGAAAATATCTTGATTGGTTTCAGAGATATAAGCGTTTGAAGAACAAGTTCTACCTGGAAAAAAATTTAAAAATGACAAAAAGTTAAATTAAGAAGAATGAATCGCCGAAATCACCAGTTAGCACTAGACAGAATTAATGAAAATTCGACGAAGAGTCTTGCTTTTATTCAGTTTTTCGACATTCAAATATCTCGATATATCCTGAAATACGTGTGTCTTAAAAGAAGTTTGCCGGAAAAAAATTGTTCATATATACATAACAAAAATACAAAAATTATTAAATAAATTATTTGTATTTCTTATGAACTCCAACCTATCGGCGAAGGGTAAAGAACATAAAGTTGGAGTCTATTTCGTCTGGTCTATTTCGTCTAAGAACTCGAAAAACCCGAATACTCGTAAGTTCGCGTATACCCGTCCGATCACGGGTACCCGAAAACTCGGGCACCCGATCGGATCATAGTCTAATTACCCGACCCGACCCATTCTGCTACCCGCACACCCTTATTGCTTACCCGCTCTTCGGCAGTTTTTCTCTTCTTGAAGTATACCGGCGTGGTGTGATAGCGCTGACATTCGACGCATAATATCGGACAAACGCTGATCCTCGTCACAGCGTAGTTATCCCTTCTCATAATGTCACTGCATATTCGCCTGAATCGTGAACAACGATAAATTTATCGATACCTTGCAACAATCGGAGGGTCGAGGATGAGAGGTTAGGACTGACAACTTTTCAAGTGTCACTCGATCGAGGATTCTTACGGACGTCAGTTTATTCACGGTGATTATATTGGGCATCGACGATGAGGAAGTTTCTCAATTAAAAGCTAATAATCACCTTTGTTTGAAACACGCTCTAACCAAGAGCGCAGCCATTTTTCAATTTTGTAATTCTAGTTCGTGAATCCCGGCGTACGTCGGCGAGAGCTACCAACTCTTTCGCCAAAATGCTTTCTTTTAAATCGTCATTGCGCTCAACCATCCTCGAGAAGGCAGCCTCTAATGAGCGAAATTTCATTTCAGATTTTTCAAAATGAAACACACAGAGCTGTCCGTCAAAAGTTGTGCGTCAAAGCTCGCTCCTAGACGATTTTCGATTTGAGCAGACAACGATCAACAGACGATCTGGTAGTCGCTTTGTCTTTCAACACAGCCAATTATAGGGTTCTTTTATTTTTTCCCCCCAAATATCGGTTATTTGGGGGATAGCAACGAAATGCAAGAAAATCGCGACTGTTATTCAAATTTTCCAGATTTCTGAAAACATTTCGAACCAGAGGATACATTTACAAATAAATTCACCAGTATTCGTTGATGTCTTCAGCAAACATATTTGTATTGCAAGGATTCCACAGTCAATAAATATCGCGGTATTCGTGATCCCGTCAATAATTATTTATGCCTAAACGGGTCAGCAACTATCTTGACAATGAATTGAGACCGACATCACGATACGGGATCGCGATATTTATTCACTGTGTAATAACCCTTGCCCATCGTTGTTCTCGCTGTTCGCTTGTGCTTAATATTTTTTAATCGACTATCCGTTTCAGTTTTGCCGTCTCGAAGTATTGAAATTATGCTCCAATGAAACTGTTCGTGGCAACGTTCGTGTGAGCGATGCCTCAAGAACGGGGAAAGTCCCTAGAAAAATCTATTACGCCCCCTAGTCTCGTTTGCGATGGACGTACGCAGTGAGTTCGAAGATCGTGCACCAATGGCCTCGAAAAATATGAAAGATGATACAAAATAGCTGACTTTGTACGGATTTGCTTTGAAACGATTACACATTACCGCAATTCAACGAATTCAGCTCGAGAATATCAACATTATCCGATAGTGTGCGAAAAAATTGTAAACCTTTTTGGAAAAATCGCGTTTATTAATTCGGGGCGGTATACGCGGCGTTTCTCGAATTTTCTCGAGCATCTCGGACGGCTATATAAGCGCGAACGACGCTGTGTTTGCGATTTAATCCTGTGTTCGTATATCAACGCTCCGGACGCTTACTTTATAAATGAGTCTAGCAAATTGATATCGTATTCGCAATGAATTTGGACTACGATCCCCTGAGATTATCGGACTGCGAAAGATTTTGTACTTGCATTGTCAAAGATTGCAACTGCGGGGAAAACAATGGTGAGTTGTCAACAATAATGCCGAATTTTTCAGAATGACAAGCGTGTGTTTTTATTTGTCCCAATGGTACCTGCAAGAACATTTGGCACAAACGGAAGATGCAAAAGCAAGCTCAATTACTTTTTGATGGGTCAAAACGATTTTCCTTATATGCAAAGTTATCTTGCGGCAATTGCTGAAATTTCACGCGGAGGTTAAGATCGCATGGAAGCGCCAAAGAAATGGTACCGTGCTGATGAAAGTTGTTGGTGCTAAGCCCGTATGCGAAGTTTAGCATCAGTCCGCTAACTTGTTGGAGAATTATGACACATCTAATGGTTTGTAATTTCGCTTACATTTATTGGCGCTGTTACCCCCAAATATGAGGAAAAGCATAACTCATTTATATCCTGAAGCGACATAATCCATAAAGTGGGAAGTTGATTAATTGCTCACCACAGACTAATACACTCAGGCCACTGTCAGTTGAACAACTCTGATAAATGATGTTAGTAACGCTAGAGCTGTGATGCAAATGGAATAATGAACAAACTGTACATAATGTCTTAGATTTTTTATGGAGGTAATCCATGTACATGGGAAACATTTTAGAAAGTTTGTTACATAATTATAGGTTAATTAATTGTACGGTCAAACCTCAATATAAAAAATCTTAAGGGAAGTTTGTTATATCGAGTTTTCGTTATATCTAGTTTGCATTGTATCGAGTTTTTGTTATATCGAGTTTGCGTTATATTGAGTTTGCGTTATATCGAGTTTGCGTTATATCGAGTTTGCGTTATATCGAATTATTGTTATATCGAGTTTTTGTTATATTGATTTCTTGTTATATCGAGTTTGCATTATATAGAATTTTCGTTATATCAAGTTTTTGTTATATCGAGCTTTCGTTATAACTAAACCTCGATTATAAGGAAATGTAGTACGAATATTATTGTTTTTAATCTTTAGGGAAGTTCGTTATATCGAGTTTTCGTTATATCGAGTTTGCATTATATCGAGTTTTCGTTATATCGAGTTCTCGTTATATCGAGTTTTCGTTATATTGAATTTTCGTTATATCGAGTTTTCGTTATATCGAGGTTTCGTTATAACGAAAACTCGATTATAACGAAATATATTAGTACTATAAATATAGGGACATTAAAAAAAAAAGAAAGGTTTAAATTGGAGCAATTTTTACAAGCAATTAGCAATTAGAGCACAATGTATATTATTATGTCGTTGTATCAAGGTTTCGGGTATCTATCGGAAGGGAATGGACAAATCTTCGTTATATTGAGGATTTCGTTATATGAAGGTCCATTATGTCAAGGTTCGACTGTAGCATATTGAAGCTTTGCTCGTTTGTTTGTTCAGCTCTCCAATACATTGTTACCAAACTGTACCGCTGTAAACAGTTCAGTGTTTAAAAAATGGTTGATTTTTGTGTCAATTTGTTGATATTTGTCTAGCAAATACATTTGCTCTCAGGACTATTGCCTTAAGAAGTTAAATATCAATAAAGGGAGGTGAAACAATAAGTAAAGAGAATACTTGTTATTGAAAAGTTGTAGTTTGGTTGCTTTTGCCGCTAACGACTGGATTTACTGGCGATCTGGGACGCATATTTAAGGGCTTATACCTAGCTGAAATTTTTGAAAATATCGAGTTTTTGTTTTCAACGGGTTCTCAAAATATAGCAGTTCAAAAATGTTCTCTGAAAATTTCAAGTCGATCCGTTCAACATTTTCGGAGTTATGGGCGTTTATAGGCCGGGTCCGTGAATCGGCATACTTAAACGGCGTTCCTTTCAAAATCGGTGATCACGATATCTCAATAATCATTGCACAGATCACCGTAAAACTTTACAAGTTTTTTTTTTACATATTTAAAAGCAGTGCTTATAAGAATTTATTTTATCAATGAAAATAGAGCGTTTTTTCAACCGAAAATTAATACTTCCACCTTGGAAAACGGCCATTTTTTCAAAAATGACTATTTTCTTAAATCCTCAGCCCAAGCACCAAATAATTTCATGCCTTTGATTTTTTTATTTCAGATGATTTGGTTCCAAGCAGCAGATACGTAAAACGATACTCATTAATGTAAAACGAAATTGGAAGCCTGCACACATCGTTCTAGAAAAAAATTCACGAAAATTACTCTTTTTCCAGTCACGAGCTAACTGGAACCCGTTTAAAAAATTCACATTTTCGTTACCTTTGCCTGCGATTTAAGGATGTATTGCCGGCACATTTCCTACCAAAACTGAGTTTTGGCGAGAATTTTGAGTACTTTGTGATGAGATTACATTTTTTTTAAATCAACCACATTGAAGATGCTAAGAACATTAATTTCCGGTAATAATAATGCAAAAAAGTTATAAGTTGTCGAAAAAAAAATTGGTTAACAAATGTCCAGTGAACTTTTTTTTCATATTATAAAATGAATTCGTAGATTTTTTTGGATTGGTATGCATCTTTGTAGAACTTTCTTTCCATTTTAATTTTGATTTTTTTAATTTAAAGAAATGAATGAAGAGTCACAAATTTTTAATATGTTTTTGGAGCAATGTTCCATATTAAATCCAAAAAGTGTCCGGGGTATTGAACGAACAGTGTCATAGGTACAGCCTCTGAAAAATTCCAAAAACGGGATTTTCGAAATAGAGAGAAAAGTCTTTAAAAAATCATATGTATTCAGAAAAATATCATGATTCACATGTCATAAAAAATCAAGTTTACTTGAGATTTTTTGAACAAATTTTTGTTGAAACAATTTATTTATACATTTTTGGCATTCTGATGATCCAAAACCAATGCTCTTAGCGTCTTCAATACGGTTAATTTTTTCAGATTTTAATGTTATCACAAAGTGCTCAAAATTCTGACCGAAACTCACTTTTGGTAGGAAATGTATGGGCAATACATCCTTCCCCATATACCCTCAAATGCCATTTCCTGACTATTTCTATATCGCGAACCAAAGGCCTACAAGAATAAAAGTAGTGGGATGGACTCTCCGATAAATCTCGCCATGCGCAATTGAGACAGTGGACTTTTTTTTACCATAGCAATCGATAGGATTTTAAATTTTCTACACAATAATACCGTACTCTGGGATTTATGAATTTTTGTCCATTCCACATATGGAGTACGAAACGTTGAAAAAAAAGTATACGTGATAAACTGCAGGAGTTACAAAGCTGTGACAAAGTAGGGATGGACGTGACAGAAATATAAGGGCTCCTGTTCTAATAATTTTTTATCACGTTTTCTGTTCCTCCGCAGTTCACGAGTGGGCTTGGGACGAGAGCCTGGCGACGAGCGAGTCTCTCTTATCCCGACGAAACTTGGAAGTTCAATTCCACCCAGTCTACAGCAATGGAACGGTGGCGGTCAGGGCTGACAAACCTATGGAGAAGGAGAGGCATCATTACTGGGAAATAAAGATGCTCACGCCTGTCTACGGCACGGACGTTGTACGTAAAACGACCTATCAGAGATCAATTTTCATTCGTACATGCCGAAAGGATTCGCGAATGAACGCGAAGACGTTATTTTTTTTGTCCGATAGATGGTTGGTGTTGGTACGTCGAAAGCCGATCTCGATATGAGGAACACGTTTTGCTCCCTCTTGGGTCACAATCAGGAATCCTGGGGTTTCTCTTACAGGGGGCATCTTCAGCACGCCGGCCAGACCAGGGAGTACGCGAAGTGCTTTGGCCAACGAAGCCTCGTGGGCGTTCATTTGGACGCCTGGAAAGGAACGTTACAATTCTTTCTCAACAGAAAGCCATTAGGTAAATATAAAAAGTTTCCACGAGCTTACATTCTTCTTCTCAAAATCTGTGCCAGATATGAGAGTAAAACTTTTCGGGCCGTAGCTTTTTTTTTATTAAGATTTTTCTTTCACGGAGGGTCGTATTTTGTGGGGGCATGAGCAGGGCCCTTCTGAATCATTGGTAAATTACAAGGGCGCTCATAAAAATAAGTCACAATAAATTATTATACCCAACGATAAACTGGAATAAAACATTTCGCGCAAATCTAGTAGATATAGACATTTTTACATTTTCTCTGAAAATTCGCGGCTACGAATATTCTTTTGCTTGTTACATTTTTCTTAGTTTTATCAATAATGTTTTCTTCAAACGTTCAGTGACATTTTTTAGACGCGTTGAGCGGTTTATATCGGAAATCTAGAGTTATTCAGTGTAAAAATTAGTACATAAAAATGTGGCCAGCGTGTCAACTTCATAAAGTGCCGTATGAATGAGACGATTTTTAGAGTCGTAATTTTTCGTTAAAAGTTCGCTAACTTGACTTGAAATTTTACCAGCACACTGGGATGTAGTTTTTATCTGAATTATAGACGAGAATCAGTTAATTGTTAAATATTCGGGTTTGTGAAAAGAATACATGAAGCTTTTCTCACGAGAAATGCACGGGACCATTGTTCGAGTCTTGCAAATGCAAGAAAGATTATTGATATACACGAGTGTGGTTTTCGCAGATCTTACGATAAAATGGAGAACTCAAATTACGGATTTCTGCCGCGGGTTTGAACATAAAGTTTCGAAAAAACGAGCTTTTTCGGGACATTTGAAAAAAAACAAAAAAAACACGTGGCTGTTAATTGATAATTGTGATAAACGCGATAGAGACATCGAGAGGAGGATCGAAAAAGAATTTAAGGGATCATCACAGTGCAACGGGTCGAAAAATCGCTGATTTCCGTGATTATCTTTCCATGATTGAAAGACGCTAATCAGTATGGTTTTTTATATCAAATTAAAGCACTCATGAAGAACAGAAAATACATTTTTAAACGTTTATTTTTTTAACGGCTGAAAATGTCTTCGAAAAAAAGGAGTCCTCACGGTTGTGGCCGTAAATATTACCTGAAACAAAATTTGTAAAAAGATGATTAATTAGTATAAAAGCCGCTATCTTGCTATGGAGGTTTTTTTTAAATCAAAATTAACAAAATGGCGGCGGTTTAAAAAAAAAGTATCGACTTCAGCCTATTTTTTCGACAGTTTTTCGTTAAAAAAAATATGAAAATTTCAAAAAAAAAGTTCCCATAGCAAGATAAAGAATAGCGTGAAGAATGTTGTGTCAAAATTTGCGACGGATCGCTTGCAAACTCTTTCTTTGAGAGTGTACACCATGTTGAAAAACATTTTGAGAAAAACGCATTTAAAGTTTCGGGTGCGAAATTTTTATATAAATTGTCTACTTACGATCAATCGGCGATGCTTATAAGATGTTTATAACCGTCTATACTATCGGATAATACATTTGAAAAATCGATTTCTTTTTAATTTTACACCCTGATGATACCTCAAAAAGTCGGTTAATGATTGCAGAAGTTATCGTGTCAATCGTTTGACAAATATCCCGAAAAAACGCCTCCATCGTTTTATTCGTGTTTTTACGATGACGAAACGGATACATTTACCTGCATGTAGAGTCTAAATATCTATTCGGAATATTCACCTCACATCTGGACACAACATCCTCGAGATGTTACCGAATACAAATGTGCAAAAGTCTAATTCTGTTATTTTTTTACGACCTTTAATGTTGATACCAAAATTTGTCACAGGCGTCGCATTCACCGGACTGAGGAATCTCGTGCTCTATCCGATGGTTAGCTCGACCGCGGCCAAGAGTCAAATAAGAATAACTTACAGTTGCTCGATGCCCGCGTCGCTGCAGATGGATTGTCTGGCTCTTCTGAGGCCTCTTCAGAGATCTTATCTTTCCGCGGCGTTTCCCGGTCTTCGATACCTGTCCAGAAGCATTTTCGCGGATATTCTCCGCAAGCAGGGCAGTAAGTATCCGTATTTTCTTGCGAAGAGTCGAGAATACGTCTCTCTCGTTCCACGTGCGACTTCGATAACGCGTCGAATTGAAACGCCCCACTTTGTGCCCCCTCGTGTAGACGACGAGGACGCGGAACACGATTACGAATGTCCCGAGGAATTCCTCATACTGGACGACATGGATTACGCCTTGGTAGGCTTTGGACTACGAAGGAAACGCAAGAAAGTGGAACCTCCGGAATCGGCTGGATCGTCCAATGGGTTTCCCGAATTGTGCTCGGAGCACATCGATCTCTGAATCGTGTCAATCGCCATTTCACAACTTGTAAATAGTATACATTGATTTTGAGTTTCGCCATCGCCACCGCTGGGGACAAATATCAGCGCAATGCATTTACGCGTATGCATGACTTTATTCATTCCGCGGTGTTTCACGCAATTAATTCTCGGGGATTTAAGCGGATGTGTATTGACCTCATAAAATTCAAATGCAGGAACACTGAAAGTCATGATGAGTCACACCATCGCACTTTGGTTAAGATAGTACATAAGATATAGATTTCGCGTGGATTCTGATGGGAAACGTGTCGTGATCAACACATGATATTGAAAAAATATATTTCACGAATACGAGAAAGTATAGTGTAACAATTACTTGTTTTCATTGATAACACAATTGGCATGTCAGTTGCGCTACATACGGCAAACGTTTTTAGAATTCGGAATGCGTTCTATGAAATTACGTATATTCGTGCAATGTACCATTGCAAATATCAAGTACCGTGAGTCTGATTGGAACGGTAGAAAAAAAGATGCTGGAGAACATGACGAATTAAAAATCTATGTAAAACAATGAGGTTGATGTTTCTATCGTTAGAATGCAATGGAAAATCGTTTTTCTAAAAGCCTTAATTTTTGTTGCCAGATTTTGCCTACAAAAATCCCTCGCCATCTTTCGAGATACTTATTCAGCGGTCTACGATGTAAATTTATAAAAGAAGACCTTCGATAACAATAAAAGTAGGAAAAATAAAATGTAAAAAAGAACTTTCATGGCATTTCAACGTTGCAAAATTCAATAATGTAAAACAATACTGTGTGTATCGAATAATAGAACAATACGCCAGTCCATCATTGTTTCTTTTGTTTTTTCTTCGAACCAATCTTTTCTTCCACACTCTCGGTAACTTTTTCCCTCTTCCGCAAGGACCCTTTGCCATTGATTTTGGAGCAGAATACAACAGCTTGGGCCCACCCGGCGAGTGGACCCCACAGTGCTCTTAGGTGGGTGCTGACTTCTTCGTGGATTTTCGGCGTGACCGTTTTGCGATCGCTCAGATGGGGCATGTACGTTGCTCTGGCAACTTGAAAAATGTGGGTATCGACGGGGATCGCCTCGAGATGTCCCAGCGACATGAGACACACGCAGTCAGCAACTTTTGGCCCGATACCCGGAAGCGTTGAGAGCTGTGCCCTTGCGTGCTCGTAAGTTGCACCATTAGCTTTGTGAAGTTGGCTCAACCATCCGTGGCCACCAGAGTCCTTCAATTTTCTGGCAGTGTTCGCGATGTAAGCGGCTCGGTATCCGAAGGCTTCGTTCCGCAGCATACTCTCCACCTTAAAGACAGACCATTATAACTGAGGGAACAGTCCGAGCAGTCCAAGCAGCTGGGCCTTCTCGATAACTTTGCTTCGGCGTGTCGCAGGCATGAAAATTTTTCAGACATTCCAAGGCCGCGGAGAGAAGTAAAATCATTGCAAGGGGTTGATATAAAAAATCGTTGCAAAGGAAATTATAGAAATTTGATCATTCTGGGAAGTCTCAGAGTCTTCGAATAGAATTTATATTTACCTTCGCGCTGGACAAAGCTTCTATGGTTGGGAAGTCGTAGAACTGCCGCTTGTCCACTTGGCATATCTTTTTGCCAAAGTGTTTGCACATCTTCTCGACCATACTCGAAATTCTGAGACGCCAAGGAAGAATCGAAATATTATGAAACGTAACGTCGCGCAGTGAAGAAAACCGTGGTTGTTACGCATTATTGACTCAGATATTCGCTGACTTTTCCACGTTTTCCACACAGGTTTTGCAAATACTCCAGGAAGATTGGGCTCGAATGAAGAACATAATTCTTTTCCAGATCAAATATATGAAAATGTTAAATATTAAAATTTTTTTTTTTTAAACTAATTCAAAAAATAAATTAAACACGGTAAAGTAAGAAAAAAATATATTAAAAAGAAATACAGAACCTGTTCTTTATTATAAACAGATATTTTTATGTGGGTGCCAATAAATGAAAAATAAAAATCCTTATCTACAATAATAATTGTGTGGTTATGGATCGACAAATTGAATGCAAATGTATAGAGCTCTAGAGTAAATTAGTTTTTAGTTTTTGGAATTTTCAATGGTTGGCACTGTTTTTTTTTGTATCTAATGAGGAATAATATAAATATTAAAAATGTACAAAAATATTAATTTTTAGACTTTTCAGTTTTGTTTTTTCAAGTTTGTTTTAAGGAGAGACGTACACCTAGATGGTCGAGGTCGAGGATTTAGCAGCTATGAACATTCCGTCGACCGTAGAAGACCTACACTATGGGCCTGGTATCGATGATTCCATGCAAGTTGACAAATTTCATGATTTATTCATTCCCAAATTTTCAAACGCGTTTTTCTCAAAACCACGTTTTTCAAATCGGTACCCAAAATTTATCGAAAACCAATGAACCGATTGCCTTGAGGTTTTTTGTGGTTATTCTATACACCATTATCTAGTACTTGTCATAGGATTTTTTTCCCGTTACTTAGTTTTTGTTTTACAGGCAAAATAATAACTAATTTTTTGCCCAAAAATCACTATTTATGTTCAAACGTCCGCCATTTTGTCATAAATCGATATTTTCAAAATCGGCTATGACAAGTACTAGATTATAGTATCTAATTTAATAATCTTTTTGGTTTTTTTTCAGATGATTTTTGAAGAAACGCCAGTGGGTACTGTATACGTAGATTTTTTTACGACGCTCCAAGGATCATACAATATCCTTGTATATTTTTTATATATTTAAATAAAGAAAATTAAACATATTTTTTAATGCATATACTTTTAGATAATTAAAACCTTAAACCGAAATTTCAAATACTTCTCCTTGAAATAATTCACAAAAATTACCTTTTTTCCGGCTCCTAGGTGTATATCTCCCCTTAATTTTCGTAATTCTTGCAAAAAGTAAATTCGGAAAAAATTTCAGAGAATTTTCAAAATTCCCCGAGTTTTCCCGGTTTTCCATATGCGTAACGGCCATGAAAACCTTTGTAATAAAAAAAAGTCATGATGATCATTGATAACCTTGGGATATTGTTGTTGGAGCTGCAGATGAATGAAAACAGATTTTCCACGACATCCTGGTCGAGAATTCTCACACCCGGGACATTGCTGCACGTTTTCTCAAAGTGGGAATCGCAGGACGACCACTTGTTGATATTATCGCAGAGCGAGATATCGAAATTGAGGTATCTTTTGAGGATCTCGGAAGAATCGGCATCATCGACGTTCGACGAATTGTGCAGGACGTAATGAAGATTGTCATCATCCTGTCTGAGTGTCCAGACGCGTCCGCGGAAAACACCACGATATTTCGCGCCATTTTCCAGAGACGACCAGCTACAAAGTGAACGCAAAGAGAAAAAACAATATCGCAGAACCGCGGATTGTGCAGGAAAGAATCGAAGCGATTTATCACTTCGAAGGCCGGAAGATGCCGCCGCGACATCCGTTTCCGGTGATCGGAAGCTATCGTATCGTTCTACTTCAAAACAAACGCGGTTTTTCACACGTTCGCTACGGATTCTTTCCTAAATGAACAAATCAACGAAAGAACTGCCGTAATTACCGAAAACTTTGCCCACCATTGAGAGTTATCCCGAGATCAAGTTCTTGCCTCGTACACGCGATCTTTCCTATCTTCATGTCGAAGGATCTCAAGATGAGGTTACGTAGCGTTCTCACGTCTCACGCATTCGTAACCGCGTTCAATTCCCGTAAAATTAACGAAGCCAAAGTTTTTCGTTGCCCGCCAAGATATCTCGATGATAAAGAGCATCGAAATCGAATCGATGCGGTTCTTTCACTTGTTGACCGGTGTGCTTCACGTACGACTTGCGTTTGGCGTCGTCGCCATGTTGAAATAGGACAGAGAAGGAAGAAACTCGGGATTTACAATTTTCGCACGAGGTAATTCTGTATTTTGACTTTTTTATTCATATCATTTCAATCCTTAATCTCATACATTACCTATATATATATATATATATATATATATATATATATATATATATATATATATATATATATATATAAAAGTCACCTATCACAAATGTACAATTGTGTGTAAATAATCTACGAAAGTAAACCTCCCCGCGATCTCGATATTCAATACGATTTAATCGCTTACCCTTTACGCTTTTCATTCGTCTTACATATTTTGTATAAATCATTCAGTCTCGCGTGCATTCGTTTTCTCGTCGTCTTTTGAAAAGCGACGCTAGCATAGGAATGCAAGTGACAATACGATTGAAATTGCAATTGAATACTGCGCATATATTTTCCCTCACCCGACGCATAGTTTCATTGGCTCAGAATACCTGACGAATTCACTTTGCGCTTGTCGGTCGCAAAGCATCAACTGTCGTTACCAGTTGTATCTTTCGCGAGTTCCTGTTACGGGGAAGACACAAAAGAGGGCCATCTTATTCTCATCGGAAGAGGAAAAAATCTAATCCTCTAAAGGAAAATCTACGGTATCTTAAAACCGATGAATTATCTTTATATTACTTTATTGTTCTCAGTAGCCCAGCTACGTGTTCAAATAATTATTATTAGTCGTTTATAAGTTACTTTTGAAAATAGAATACGAGTTCTCATTGGCCGATAAGTAAAATGGCAATTTCCAAGGGTTCCTCGGTCGCCCTTCTCGTCGGCTACGAGCACAGTCTTCGTTTGTTAGAAAAAAATTGACGTTGTGTTTTTTATACCATGCCGTATTCCTTCTACAGGCTGTATACTTTAGTAGTCGTATTGTGAATAATTACGCAAACCCACGAGTCAAAAGGGCTCTCATAGCTCGGATGATGTAATTATCACATCCCTGAGTGTTTGACACTATTGATTGTAAACGATCTTCACATCCGAGTTATTATATCATCGGGTAGCACGCTCTATACTGTTAAAAGTCAGGAAAAAATAACAAAACAAGATAGAAAAGAATAAGAGCCGAAGCGTAGTTTCAATAAGGAACGTTGTTCCTCATGTGAGCTTGCTTTTTGTACTCGTGTTTCTCACATTTGCCTCGCCAGTTTCGCCTTGTGCACACCTTCTGAGGCTTCAGTACGAAACACTTGGTTTGAACGACGTTGAAGAATATTCTTCCGATGAAATTGGCTGATGATGTGCCGGCCATCTTCAGACACGTGCGGAAACTGCGAACAGGCGGGAAAAGAAAATCAGTGGCGCTTTTTTTGCCTTTCTGTGTTACGCGCCGACGTATCCCCGGTGCATCATGCCTGCTATACATATTCTACTGTACTTGGTTACTCAACTACCGTCTAGTCACGATATAAATCACTGTGTTTCAATTTTACACATTAACTCGCTGGTGCACGCTTCATTCGCAAAGAGTTTGTCCATGCAGATGCAACCCTTGCGTTCTGCAGCTTTACGAAGCAAATGAGCGCTGCATTTTTGAGGATCGAGATGAGCCAACTTTGTCTAATTGTTCCTTCTATAAAATATAGGCAGCAGGCTTCTTGTTGAGTTATTCTTACGTATGAAGATTCGGTTGGAAGATTTGCTTACAGAGGCATTGACGTGTTCTAAAAAGGTGTGGAAGACTGATTTGCACACCTGCAGTTATTCCAATAATCTTATTATTAAAAGCCGAGTCTAAACTGTTATTTCGGACCTAACAGTTTACCAAAGGACGGGCAGGTTGTGCCATCCACAAACACAAGGTTGAAGTTTGCATCGCTGGAATGCAACAAAGTTAATATTTCCAAGTTCCTTTCATTTATTTTGGCACATACCGCCCACAAAAAACGCGCAATAATTTTTTAAGATACTTATTTACCGATCTACTATACAAATCTACAAAGAAGATCTTGTATAATGATAAAAATAAGGGAATTGAAATGTGAAAAAGAACTTTCGTTGCGCTCCAAGGATGCGCACTTCAACACCGTCCGCAAACGGATTACTTGTGAACTTTTGAACCCAAATATTGATCACCTTACGGCCTTATATACGCGAAAAATATCAACATTTTTCATTTTTATTTTTATTTTTGATTCCATTAGCCGGAACGGTTAGGAATAATTTAAGCTTTACAGAATTGAAAAATTCCAGAAATAAGGTAAGATTGCATTTATAATAGATACCACGCGGCGCGCCCGACCGTTAACTTCAAATGTTTGCAACATATTCTGAGTATTATCACCTATCGTGTGAACCATAGAAACAAAAATTTACATAACAAAAAAATATAAATAATAAAATACCGACAGAAAATTGAGTAAAAAAATGTTACGTTTTGGATTATTATTATAATAATTTTTTTAAAATAATGTTGGTTCACACTGAAGTTGCCTTCATTATGCAATTATAAATATGTTCATTTTTTTCAGACACCCACATAGATGCCGAGAACTATCACCATCAACACGCGCGCAAAAAAAAATACATTGCTTTATTATGTTATATCTCCACAATTTGTTAATATTTCTGATTTTTTTTACATATACTTAACTATGTGCATATATTATCTGTAAAAAAAACGTTGTCAATATATGCGTCATTTTTTTTAACCGCGTCTAGAAAAGTACCGTCGAAAATCAGCGAAATCGCGTATACAAGGCCTTAAGAAATATCTAATCCCATCAGACCTCGAGCTGAAATACGGCACGAGTATAGACTACATTTGATTACCATTTTGATAAAAAATAAGCGAAGTTATAATTTGTAAAATGGAGCACTTATTTGATTAGTTAGCAGGTACAGCGAGTGACTCAACTAATGCGTCATCTCAGACGACTTCGTGCAAAATGATGTTTTTTCTTTGATTCTTTACCGCTCGTCACAAGTGCAATGCATTAGCGTAGAAATGCCCCAGTTGAAGAGGCCATAGCGTGAATCAAAAGCGGGAATGTAAAATGGGCAGGCAGTGTCGTGTCTTCGACAACAGGAGTCGGCCTTTCCGAAAGCCCCGAGATTCGTGTACTTAGTGGCTCGATTACCGCGTCCGCACCACCGCGTACCGGGTATCAGAAGAATTTCTCTTCTGCTACGACCTCGACGCGGCCTATCCCTTCGTATCCTTCGGTTCTTCTCAACTGCCGATCTTGGCGCAACACTATCCCTTGAAAATTTTCCGATCCTGCATTACACAATGGGTAGCTCAAACTAGCAGTACCAAAAGAGGGCAGCGGTCCTTTTGGAATGCGCTGCCAGGGCGATATTCGAAGAAACCCCCGCGAGACGCGAAAGGAACAGGGCGATAGCGATACGTACAGTCTTCGAAAGGACTGGACGACGGATAAACCGTTACGCAGCGGTCTTTGGGACGATTCTCGTTTTTTGGTGAAATAGCGGATTTTCATCCTGATTGTTACCTCTGATCGCAGCCGCAATGACTCAGTGTGAAGGGCATATAATTCCAGAGATTATAGCGCTCTGAGAATGGTGGTATCGCTCGATAGCAGTGATCGTGCCTCCTGCAGCACCTGTCGACGTGGTCTAAGGCACCCAGCTCCTTGTAAGCGTTGGCTGTTCTGTGGGGGCCGCACCACTTTGTACCCGGTGCGATAACCATCCGTTGAAGACTCCTTTCGCTCCTCCTAACAATTCCAGACGGGCCTTACAAATTTCTGGGCAATAGGAATCGAGTGGGTGATGGCGACTACCCATCGTGTTTTCGGTTTACGTCTACGTCGAAAAATTAAAATGTTGCGACCAAACTCGAAATTGGATTATGGAATTGTAGGACAGCGATCAACGGGCGAAAAAACCGAAATGGCATCGAAACGCTGCTGCGTGTTCAACGACGATCCTGTATTTTTGACATCGAGAGCTTCGCGTACATATATTGTAACAAATAAATATCAAGACATTCGAGTGCGATTATTCGTATGGTGGTCTTCGCTGCATATCCACTGTTCTTTGATAAATTATTTCTCACAGGAATCTACGAAAAGTCAACATAACCTCACCAATTTTTTAATGTTTCAGGAACTCAGGACTTCGGTCAAAGGCAAAGCGTCGATGAATTTTATGGACATCGATCAATGATAAACTTTGGCGTGAACCTCGAAAATAATTTGTTTGAAAAATTTTAGCACTCTTGCACTCATCCAGGTAGCATAAATGTCTAATTTACGTGGATAAGTTACCATTTTCAGGTTATCTTTGAGACATTGCCGTAAGTACTATTCGACATCTTTCAAACGACATTCCTTATGATGTTGTCGTGAAGTTATCTTTGTTATGATATCTTTTGGCCAATTAAATTTGGATAATGGATAAACCATTATCCAATTAATGACTATTTTCAGGTATCAAAAAGTTATCTGTCTGCTGTTGGCATCTTGGCATTCTCATGTATTTAAGAAAATATCTTCCTGATATATCGTTTTGATAACTTTACGCTAATGTACCGACGACCGATAAAAGTTGACCTCTGGTTGTCAATTGGCCAACCATTAAGGTTGCCGTATAGTTAACTTATTGGTTATAAACATGTTATCCGCGAAGCGGTCATTAGTAGTATTATTTGTAATTCAAACTGGCATCTTTTTGGACATCCAAAAAGTTATGCATATCCGTTTCGGGATATCTTTTGGATACCATATAGATAACATTTTTCTACCTGGGTACTGTCACTATAGAGACTATATACAGGAGCCTAAACTCTAATGAGGAAACGATAAAAAAAGGGTGCTCAAAAATGACGGCAACAGGGATGGCGCTGCGATCGCGCGAAGGATTGGGGTGCTCGCTTCACTCGACACAGACCGAACGCGAGTTTGACATGTTACTAGAGCGAATGAAAAGACTGCGAAAAAATTGCGAAATTGAGAGCGGTCAATAACTCGATGGTTATTATATTCTTAATAAATAAGTATTGTTAACTTTTAAAAGTTCAATCTTCACTTAATATAATTGACAATATTCCTTCACATGTTCCTATAAGTTTTTAAAGTTCTTTACCTTTCGCGTTTACCCCACCATGCTTGATATCTCATTAATTAGTATGCTAGCATAGAGTACGGAGCCTTCTCACTACTATCCAATAGCATAGTAGTGAGATGGACGAGCCCAGCAATATACAGAGTGTAACGCGAGGGGTGGAGCAAACGACGCATAAGGATGAGGGACCTCAATACCTATCGATTGAACCCCCATGTATGTTACGCGATTTTCAGTGGTTTAAAAGTTATTTTGGTTTTTGTGATTTTTTTGTAAGATACTAATTTTATACGACAGTTCGTAAACATTGTCATGTAAAAGTATTATTATATTTATTATTATAAATATAATAGTTTAAAGTAAAAGTATTATTATTGTACACACACACAAACATTGTCATGTAAAAGTATTATTACATCATTATTAGAGTATTTTCCACATGGAAATTAGGAAAACAAAGTTGAATGTGACGTCAAATTCGCATTCGTTCTGTTGTCAAGTGAAGTTAGCACCGCAACCCTTCGCACGATTGTAGCGCCATCCCTGTTGCCTTCAATTTCGGGCATCACTTAAAATGCCGACTTCAGGCTCCTGTATTTAGTCTCCATGGTCACGTTCAGGCAGCATAAATGTCAAATTGACGTCGATAAGTTACCGTTGTCAGGTTATCTTTAAGACATGACCGTAATATAACTATTCGACATCTTTCAAATGACATCCCTTATAATGCTGCCGTGAAGTTATCTTTTTTATGGTATCTTTCGCCGATGAAAACGGATGTCTAAAAAGTATCACAAAATATTATCCAATTGATGACTTTTTTATGTCATCAAAAAGTTATCTATTCACTGTTATCTATTGGATCTAGTTCAACGTTGTCCAAATGATATCATAAAGACGAATTACATAAGACGTCTTTTTCATGACATCTTTCAGATATCGGTAAAACGCCGTCTTTCAAGATATTTGGTATTGGTGGGAAATAGTAAACAGTCATCCAAATGCTGTCCTAAAGATGACATCCAACGGATCACTTTTATCATAGTGCGAGTTTAGTGTGTCATATTTTCATTACGCCGGTAAAAAATGGTATGTAACAACAATAAGTAGTTGAAAAAATAAAGCTGTTGGAATATATATATGAGTGCCTTTTATCCTACTATTCGTTTTGCCTCTGTGAGTACATATATATGTTTAATGTACTGTCCTTTTATTTTCAAAGCGTATGTCTGCTTTTTAGGTTATCCAAGGGATCGTTTGGAGCATTGCAACCACTAAAAAGCGTGACCGTAACGGGGGAGAAGTTCAATAACAACTGTACCATTTTTATAATATTAAATTATATTTCACTTATAATGAATTAGTTGATGTTTTATTTATAATGACCTAGCCCACTTGGAAACCGACAACAATATCTTATCAATGTCTCCATTATAAAAAATACTTTATCAACAGTCTAGAATATTTAATATACCTTAATATTACCCATTTTTAATTATTATAGGATAAGCATAGTTGATGAAAGTTTTTGTTGCAATATGAACGAGTATATATGTACACACGTTCATATTGAAAGTAACAAAAAATGTTATCATCTATGCTTATCATATAATAATTAAAAATGGGTAATATTGAACTACAGAAAATATTCTCGACTATTAATTAGTTAATTTTTATAAAGAAATAGATAGGATATTGTTATATGTATATCGCCAATAAATAGATATCCTTTCGATAGTACTTTTCCACACATAACCTTCATGTTTGCACCTTATATTAAAATAAAAATATTCGTACTTTCAAATAAATAATACGTTTTTTACATAAATAAAAATGTCAGGTCATTTTGAGAGACCCTATATTTAGGGCAAAAGAACATTTGTGAGGATATGTTGACTTTGTACAAGTTCTTAAAAATGCTCGATGAACAGCCATTACGAGTTATCGTCCGAGAATACTTTGCATTGGTTCATTTCAACGGTTTTCATGAGCATTCCACTTTCACGCGGCAATTTCTCGATAATGTACGAGAGCAGAGGTATAAATCTCACGTGCTTCGACGACTCTACCGCCTGCTGTGTTAACGTTGTACGACATATTTTTGTAGAACGAACGCTGCTATATCTCCACATGTGGTCTCCTATTAAATCTACACCATGCCTAGTGTTTCGTAATTTTACAAATGTGACGAATAAAAGCATGGAAAGGTATTTCCATAAAAACCGAGGAAATATAGGATTGGTTATTTGTAATTAATGAATCAATTCAAAGAACGCATTTAGCGTAATTTCTTAAGAGCTGACATATAGCAGTAATATCGTTAACGGCAGCGGAAGAGAGACAAAACCAGAATATGTTTCAGATCACAAATTGAACGTTACTGCCATAGAAACTAGATTCAGAAGCCCAAACTCGGAATTTCAACTCGCCCCCAAAATTGCGTATTTTAAGGGTGGCGCTGCGGTCTTTCGAAAGTAATATGCTATATATATTTGGCATGTATATAGAATATCGGATCCGATTGTAAGACAGATGACTAATCTACCTAAGCCACGGTCTTACATACAGGTCTTAAAACGACGGTAGTGAGGGAAAGTTAACTTAGCGTCCAGTTTTTGCTTCAATTTTCGCCCGCATGGTGCGCATAGAAACGGGGGTGCCATGTGCAAAGAAGATAGCAATATCATATGTTGCTATCATTGTCTCTGTCTTACATCATACACTTTAGACTGTAATGTCTCGGTATACGGGTTCTTGTTTCTTTTTTGTAAGAAATATCCATTACACGGGAAGTAAACGAACAAAGTATGTATTTGCATGCTAAAATGAACCAATTAATACAACCACGCTTAAAAATATAACCAAACCTACATTAACCGCGTGCAAAACTAAAGCGACTATGATAAAAACGATTGATCTTTTGTTCTTTGTATTGCGATGGTAGTTGGGCTGAATTGTTACGCTGCGCATTCGGAACCCGAAAGTTCTGGATTGTCACTGAATTAAATGGCCAATAACAGTTATTTAGGCATATCCAACTTTTTTTATACGTGTAACGATTTTCAACTGTTATACGCATATACGCCTATACGAAGAAATATTTTTTGATCGGTTTAGGTTAGCCTCATGACATCCCTCAATCACAACGACACACGGTGGCGACGATAAGAAAAAAAAGCTTGGACACTAAGCGGCCCACTCGCCGCCTATCAAATACGCCCGTCGTTTCAAGACCTGTATGTAACACCGTGATCTAAGCTTACTTAAGGTAGTTCTGTAGTTTTGGTCAAATCTTAGGAATTGACTGAAATCTAAGTATGGTGTAGATATGACCTTCATGGACTGATGCCCAAAAATTCAATTCGATTCACCGTTTAGTTAATAAGATAATTGCAATTGAATATGGGTATTTTTGTACGCGATCCCTATACCTAATACGTAAACCGATAGGAGTTTGCTAGCATTTCTCGATATAGGTTCTAAACGGATCTTAAGATTTCAAACAAAAACACACGTGTACGCAGTACTATTGTAGGATTGATTTTAAAAAAATGACAAACTTTGACCGTTTAGTTTCGGAGATATCGACTTATGAAAACTGGTAATTTTATTCCACATCGAAGTCAGGCTCAACCATCCATAGGGGAATGGCAACAGTGTACGCTGCAGCCAGCTGATCGACGCGCGGTCTGGGAACTCGAAGTGTGTTTTTTTCCTGAGTTCTAGTAATTCTGAGACGGATGCGAAATAAATTTATTCTGCAAACAAATTTAATTTGTTCAATTTATGCATGTATTTGTCTTTGTTACAGCGAATACAATTAAAACTGTCGGCAAGATGTTGTAAATCCACGATCCAACGTTCTTCGACAGCGAATTTTTGTTGCTGATCGTTGAGGTTATGGTTATTCTCATCGCGTTTATCCGCATTTGCTTGACACATAGCTGCCACAGCTTTCAGTCTTTTAGCAAGCGCCTTTTTTTCTTATAAACTTTGCTTTTTATCGCATTTGGGTTGACATTTTCACGCTTTTTTAATTTATATAAAATATTTCGCGAAAGACGGTTCGTAGGAAGGGCAACGCTATGACTGCAGGAAAATCGCGCTGTTGCCATGATTACAGCGCTGCTCTCTATACGAGTATGAGACCTATCTACTATCTATGCATGAGGTGCGAATGTGTGGGACATATAGAGGGTACAAGCTCTGTCAAAAATTCACAACCAACAGCATCGTATAGGCATTGAATGTTACTATACGCTTCGACCGAAACTTTTGGCTCATACGTGTATCTACAGAACTACCTTAAGGCCATGTGTCACACCGACCGAGCAGTCACGAGTGCGAGAGAGATAGCTGATTTACAGATTCCCACTGTTCTCCTAAACGGTGGATTTTTTGGAAAAAAGAAAAGAAACAACTTCCACTCTGTTGAACGACGAACAACGTCTTTCTCTTCGTTTGCCCGAAATGTGGTCCGTCTGAGAGGGAACTTGGCAGTAGGATTTTTACCGACTGGACGTTGTGAGCCATGTCCTTAAGGAGGTTGGAGCGGTCTAGTTAAGTCAAATGATGGTTTATGAATTTTTGTCAACGAACCTCAAAAAATGCATATGGGGTATAGATTGATTCTGCAAATGCTATTTTTTCATGAAATATATCATTAAAGGGCAAATTTGTGCATTTTTATGTTTTTAGTACACAAATAAGAAAAAGTTTTTTCTTACTACCAACTTGAAAAAGTATAACATTATCGATGATTATTATGATAAAACTGCGTCAGCGAATGTTTTATGAAACTCGGAATAAAATTTTGAGTAATTTATAATTATGCATATTTGTATTTGTCACGAGATTATTTATTATTACCATAAATTAATATTAAGTGTTCATAATCACGCATATTCAATATGCGTGATTGTGTGCGCGTGTGTGTGATGACGTTGACGTTTGCATCGTTGGAACGCAACGTCATTATGTTTTATTTTTTATTACTTTATCTTTGTGATTATCCAGAACCTTTTTTTCGAAAATTAAAGTTTTAAGTTTCTAATAAGAATCCGTAGAAACGTTTGAGAATTTTTCGGAGCCTCGATCGACAAGTGAAAATTAAGGGGGGAGATGCCTTTAGGCGCGGAAGAAGATTGCTGATTTTCATGATTTTTTTGTAAAAGGAAAGATTTTTTCACCATTTTTTGAGATATAGGGCATGCTTTATTACTAGTATTGGCTGTTACATGTTATTTTTTTATTATTAATCTTCAAAAATGGCGAAGGTATGACACGGTCTTCTGAACTGCATTTTCAAAACTGACGTGCCCTATAGCTAAAAAATTAATCAACCGATTCTGATGAAATTTGGTATAAATCTTTTTAACCCTATTGTCCGAAAAATGACCCTAAATGTTTTTGAAAATTAAAAAAAAAGTATTTCTTATTGCAAAATGTAGCCATTATTTTCGAAAAATGCATTTTTTTTAAGCGTACCATTCAATCGATCTTCCACATTTCTCACTATTTCTTGATTCATATTCCGCGTATGAGTGTTAATGAAAGAAATATCTTCGATGGTTTTTTTTTCTTCACATTAATCCCGCTGACGCTACGTGTCACGCCGTCTGACAACATCCACCGCAACTCGTTTAGAAGGCCGTGCCCTACCTCCGCCATTTTTAGAGATTAATAAATAAAAAAAATACCATACAACAGGTAAAAGTAGTAACAAAACATACCCTTAGTCTCAAAAATGGCGAAGAAATCTTTCCTTAAAAAAAAGTCATCAAACTCAGGAATTTTTTCCTCGTCTAAAGGTATCTCCCCCCTTAAATAATTAAAAAGAATGAATTTTCGTCGCATGTCAAGGGTTCAAGCTTCAACGTCATTGTAAGTGTATGTATTCGTTTAAAATACAATCAATGAAGATTGTTCGCCAATTCATCTCGGACTTACTTTTTTGGGTTAACTTTCAAAAATGTTGTGCAAGCACGAGAAACGCATTTTCTCAAGGTGAAAGGAACGCGCGTACCAAAAGCTTGTTCTCGTCTCGAGAGGGGGGGTTTCTTCGTGTAAAAAGCTCCCGGGAAGCGCGGAGAGTTCAATGAGAATTTGACGATCTTACCTGTGCCTTTGATGAGCCATCAATTGTTCGCGAGCTCTCGCCCTCGCACACCGATTGTGAGGCTCTGTCGCGCCAACGAGCCATCGCAGCACCGGCGAATCCTCGCTGATCTCGTCACCCTCGAATATATCGATTCTCATCTCCGCGTTCTTCCGATTCTCCGCTGCCGTTCGCTCGTTCAGCGTGCAATTGATATTGTCATCGTCGCTGAAATCGCCGTCGATGCAATCGATCAACTCGTCACCCTCGTATATCAATTGCAGCTTCCTTCTGCTGTCCTTCAGCAAGACTTCCCGCAGTGCGACGCTCGTGTGCCTGAAAAAATTTGCGAATCGTTCAATTCGATCGATTGAGGCGCGTCGAGCGACTCACCCGTGAATTTTGAGGCATACGGATTTTTTTTAGGGAGAAGATACCTTTAAGCGAGGAAAAAATTTGCTGATTGTCATGATTTTTTTTAAAGGAATGATTTCTTCACTATTTTTGAGACTCAGGGTATGCTTTATTACTATTTTTGGTTGTTACATAGTATTTTTATGAATATTAAAAAATGGCCGAGGTATGGCACGGTTTGGTAAACTGCATTTTTTTAATTGGCGTGACGCATAGCTAAAAAACTAACCGACCGATTCTGATGAAATTTGTTATAAATCTTTCAAACCTTACTGTCTAAAACATGACCTTAAATGTTTTTGAAAATTAAAAAAAAAGTTTTTTTTTTTGCAAAATGTAGCCACTTTTTTCGGGAAATTCAATCTTTTTATTTCAAGGCGTACTATTTCATCGATTTTTAACATTTCTCACTTTTTCTTGGTTAGTATCCTGGTATGAGTATTAATGAAAGAAATGTATTCGTTGTTTTCTTTTCGGATTAATCCCGCCGACGCTCCGTGTCACGCCGTATCTCCCCCCTTACCGTAAGTAAGGGGGCAGTTCAATGAGATTGAAGTTTGCCCCATTGGTATGCAATGATAATGATTCTTTTTGCATTGCTCCAATTTCTTGTGGCTAATATTCGTTACGAAAAATCATCAATAATTTTTTTAATTGCTTATTTAGACATCCGGAATTTAAATCTGTAAAAAAAGATTTTTGCAATCAATAAAAACGAGGGAATAAAAATGTGAAAAAGAATTCTTGTTGATTTCCAACAATGCAGCTTCAGGACCATAGTTTCTATAAGTTCCGGTACGCAATTCGAAAATATGTTCAGAAATATAAATATGTAAACAGGGAATTTAATAAACCGGAACGGAGAGGCACAATGTTAAGGGGTCTGCGTAAGTCCGAAATTGCAAATGTTTGATTTTTTCGCTTATCTTTATAGCTTAGTGTCTTAACTTTAATTTTTATAAAGATTTTGTAAAAAGTTGCGAATTTTGACGATTTTTTCGTTAATATATATTCGCCCAATTCACTTAAAATTTGAACAGAGTAAGTGAAACAGGCTTATTACATTTTCTATCGTATTTTCTTTATCATTATTTGACATGTTTATTAATTTTTAATAATAAAACTATTTTTGAAATAATTGTTATTTTTGAAATTTGTTTTTATAATTAAGAAAATGGCTGTATAAAAAAACGATCGATTTTCTTTAAAAAAACAACTATATCCTTTTGTTATTAACAAATGGATATAGTTGTTTTTTAAACACTTAAAAAAAAATAACTTTAATGTTTATCATCATCTTCAATAAAAGAATTCAAATTAGGCAAGACCATATATGAATTGTGTACAACATTTGTACCTCGATTCCAATACTCTTATCACAAAAAATATTGGAAATCGACCTGTTTTTTGGGCCCCAAGCTTATGCAGACCCGTTAAGGGGAGACCCCTCGAACAGATGGAAGAACTATATATATATAAACATTAACATCTGAATTATCTACAATAAAACATTTCCTTACATTTAAATATATTTTTTAACATTTATACTTTTATATGTTATCATTAATTTTCTTATATAATATCAAAATATGGAAAAGATGTTTATTTTCATCTTTTTCATTTAGAAATGTTTAATTTCGCTTGGACGATGCTTCTTGCAAATCGTTACGACGTATTACTTATACAAACACATGCATGCATACATGTGTGTAATATATATTGTCCTTTCTATGGTCAGTCGTCCGTGGTATCGTGTATATCTTCGCGGACAATGGTAAACCACGTTGTGTAACGATTTACACTAGATTAAATACGATATCGAGAATGATGGTTGATGCATGATCGATGCTGTGAACTATGGGGCGATTCGAACAACGCGTGAACAACCCTCGCCGATCACTATCGCGTCCAGCAACTCTGCCAGTACAGCTGGGTCAGTATAATTCGCGCTCCATCGAATTCGTAACGTTTCGATTACTCATTCGTTTCGTAAGATCGCCGAAGTGAAATAGACTGGTTGGATTAAGGCCACTCGCACGATGTACAACATCGTTCGTGCATGTTTCTACATCTACTGGATGATCCCAGTCGTTTTTAACGAGCCTTCCGGGGAAGCTCGAGTGTTTCGATCAGTGACAGCGATATACTGATTCGTTTCAGACTTAGATATGGCTGAGAAAAGTTTAACTCTACGTTGACACACTGGGTCATTTTCATACGGATGAATTTTTAGTAAAATGCTCACTCTTTCAAAATAGAATGTTTTATTGATTTTTTAAATCAGTTTAATTTGATATTTTCCTGATTTTTATTATGCAGGCATATCAAGAAAGGTTTGAAGTGTATCCCTGATTTTTTCAATAAAAACCGACCGAAGTGTTGTTAATAATAGGTGGATGCAGTACTATCTGGGTCTCATTGACTCAGTGTGTCAAAATCGTGGCCAAATATGAGTGTGTCGACGAAGGGTAACATTCGGAGCTCTAAGTCGAAAAAGTAGAAAATAATTTTGTTCACCAAGTCACCTATATATGATTATAAATAAAAGCGTAGGGCGCTCAACTTTTTAAATGTTCATTAAATTTTATCAATTCAGTTTCATTAACCGTATTCAATTTGGCACAATAGTAATTCGAGAAATTATTATCACGCGTTTATACTCAGTTTCAGGACTTTTATTTAAGAAATCTAAGGTTGTTTTACAGTAAATTTAATACGGTTGATATGTTAACGGATTTATGCAAAGTAAAGATTATATGTCTAAATTTTGAGCGCCCCAAGCTTTTATTTATAGTCACATATTCGGGTTCGTGAAAGGAATACCTTAAGGTGCACTTTCACGGGCAATTTTTTTAGCAATAATTGCCCAGCAACAGTCGCCGAAGGTAGTGGAGCAATCTGGACCCATTGTAACTGCTCCGTATATTCTCTATTGCTAAATGTTGCCCCTATGGATTGGGGCAACAATTGCGATCCAGTGGGTATGGAAAATTCAAGGCAATTTTGTTTCTACCGGCAAGTTTTGTTGGTGCAGAATAGGGATGGGCGATGTTCGAAATATAATTGATTATTAAAAAATCGATATTTTTTCGAAGTATCGTTACGGAAAATCGATTTTTTCCTCTAAATAATCGACGATTCGATTAATCGAGTATAAAAAAAATATTGGTGAAGCATGAACTGGGTTTTTTTTATTGTTGAATCTCTTCGTCGTACAAACACGATCCTTTTAATCATTTACTATTCAGTTCTATCCATATCTGAAAATATGTCCAGTTCTATCCATAGATGCCATATTTGGGGAAAAGATTGCCATTATTATAACATAAATTTCATAACTACAATCGGATAAACTTCCGAAAAGCGGAAATTGAATTTCGATCTGAAATTCGGCACACACCTTTCTTTTAATATTTTAAGAGGTCCATGGGTCGTTCGCATCCTCGGCATTTCATCAATGGGGTATCCCGTTAAAGTCCATTTACCCGTGGCGTTCATATTGTTATGTAAAAAAAGTTTGGAGTAGCGTTATTTCACTGCCTCGGGTCCGCCAGAATCGGTTAATTCAGCTCCGGCTGGCAAGCCGTAAAAAATCTGTCGAGGACGCAAACGACCCATGTGTTTTGGAAACGTATGTAAAATCCGACTTCACGAAAACATTTTTTCTCTCTATAATTCTGTTCTTTGACTTAAAATATAAATTTTCATGAAGATGTTGAGTAAATAGAAGCGAAAGTGGACGTGAGAACCAGCAATCAGGTTAGGGCGTCACTTCGTCCTCGCAATTCGAACCCTGAACCCGATATTTCCGCAAAATGTAGACAGGGGTTTCGGCACTTATTACGGTTCACGCGTTTTTGAGCTCTCTTTTATTTCTTCCCAGTGGTGAATATGTTACGCGGGTGACGGTTGACGCTGTCACTGTATTGACGATAAGCGATATCCAATGAAACTTCCGCTTCAGTATAGACTTTTCGGTATATACTTCATCTCTCATTGGATCTCGCGCATCTCTCATCCGGTATCGCGTACAGTATGCCAAGTCCAACAATCAGAATACACCTTTACGTTTGTGTTGAAAAAGATGCGAGGACAAGATGGTTCGTGATTTGCTGTTATATACCAATCCGGGCGTCACGTTCTGCGAGAAGGCATTACATATATGTATTTCGATGTTACTTTATCAAAGTCGAGAATCGAATAATCGGTCGCCAAAAAAATCGACAAAATATAATGGATTATTTCACCGAAAACATCAACACTTTCAATTAATCGAAGAACATCGCCCATCCCTAGTGCAGAAAATGGCTCCCTCATATTGGTCGTGTTAATGGTTATTAGCGGATCAGCTTTTCGTAAAAGTTGTTCAAAGTCACATCGGAACATTCTAGTAAAGTTTTCGAAAAACACATCATCCAATTCATTGGAGAATGAAGATAGCTTACGTCTTGTTAAGTATGCCCGCATCCGAATCCGTCTAATCGTTTTCTTTGTTTTTTGTTTCGCACTCAATATAATAAAAGCGCTGTAAGCCGCCGCCGCAAGGAAAACGTCGTCCATGGCTGACGACAGTTGCTCAACTGAATTGCTATCGTATGAATTTATTGCCTAGTTTACTCAAGATGCTCCATATCGCGCAATATGTTGTGGCGACATATCCAGCAACAATTGCTCCATATAGGAATCGCATTAAATTACTGCATGTAGTCGTGAACACGGTCTTCCATACAGGTCTTGAAACTCTGGTGGTGGGGGTATGTCCTCGGATTGAAGCACCGGCCGTTTCGCCTAGTGACCACGAGTGTCGCTGCGATAGAGTGATGCAGGCTGTGCGAGAGACATGGAAATCGATTGTTGACTCATAGGAACCTAACCTAGCTGTACAATGGGCTGGTGTAGGTAAATTATGATATTCAATGTCAAAAATGCATGATGGACCTAAATACAATTAAAAGTAACTCAATTGTAAAACTGAAAAAAACCAAAAGACTATAGTTATTCAAGTGGGTATAATAAATATAAATGTTTTTTTTATATAGGTGTCAATGTGAGCTCATGTTGGTCGAGGAGTTCGGTGCAAGCTTCGTAATGCTGCTTTCAGGGGTTCGATCCTTGTGCGCTCGGTTTTTTAAAAACATGTTTTAGCTTTTATAAAAAAAATAGGCTTTACGCGTTGTTTTAATTGACCGGAGAATAAGTGGCAACTATTCCAGACCGAAACACTTGCAGGATGTATTTCTTGAAAATGAAACAAATACTTAAGAAACAGTGCTTCTTTTGCAATTCTGTATTTCCTCTTCGAAAAATTTTAATGCATGTCCCAAGAAACATTTTCAATAATCTCTACTTTGCAGTTTGCGAAACGGTTTGCGTTGGTAAATTAAAAAAAAAAACACCTCTTTTCCGACCTTCAAGCGAAGGACTCTCGAGTAGGATAAATGAAAATAATTCACTAACTTTGTTTTATGTTTTCCAGCCTGGAAAATATTTATTGTAATGATCCCAATAATTTTTCATTTTTTTTCAGGTTCCCGACTCCAACGCCTGTTTCGCCCATTCTCGATGAATATATTTCGGTTCGAAATTATTTTCGCACACAACGTGTCTCGGCTCTAATTTCCCAACTCCCGGTATCGCGGCCTCGCATTTTTTTAATTGCGCCAAGTCTCTCGGCACCCGAAACACTGAGCGTTTCGATTTCTCACTCCGAGAGCCTGTTTTACACGTTGGCACAATACACCACTTAGTCATTTTTGAATATCACCGTTTTTACAAGTTTACAAGTAGAGCACGTCGCGTGTGGTCGCGTGAATCAGCGGTTATGTTTGGGTTTTGTTTACTTTTGAAATCTATTTCCGTCTCTCTCACACAGCCTGCATCACTCTATAGCAGCGATCCTCGTGGTCACGAGTTGAAACAGTCGGTGCTTCAATAAGAGGCCGTCCCCCACCACTGAAATTTTGAGCGAGTTTCAAGACCTGTATGTAAGACCGTGGTCGTGAAGTCATACTCGACCAATATGGATTGAGTAATTTTAGTTGCCCGTGTAAGCGCACCTTTAAGGGGCTATACCAGTGTGACACTTTCGAAAAATCGATTTTTTTTTTACTTTTTCGACTGTTTATACCTTCAAGTATATCACTATCATATCATTTATATCAATAGCATTTTATCTTTCAAAAATCGATAGTTAAATCTTTAAACGCGTTTTTCTCGAAACGAGATTTTTCAAATTTGCTGACATTGTAACTCGAAGAGCAATTATCCGATTGACTTGAAATTTGAATTGAGTACTCTTGAATATATTTATTCTACAATGCCGTAGGATATTTTTGATTGGATGAAAATTGACGATTTGGCATTAAAAAAACGACCATTTTATAGGCAAGAAAACAGACTTTTTTTCATAACTACGCCATTTTGTTAGATTTTGATATTTTTCGAAAATCCTACGTCATTGTACAAGACATACCTTCTAGCTTAACGAATTTTTTTCCTTTTTCGGTTTCAGCTACTCATTCGGCCGGAATCATGTCAGCAGTGGAGGAACTTTTTTTTGGCGCCTCCGAAGGCAGCGCATAAGTCGCTTGGATCTCAATATTTTTCTATGAAAAAAATATGTAATGTAGGTCAAATATAGCCAAATATATTCTTAATTTTCCGAAACATTTAATTGAGTACTCTTCTTCCAAAAAATTCCCGAAAATCACCCAAATTTTCAGCGTTCAGTTTCGATCATTCCCGAAAATCACCCAAATTTTCAGCATATCAATTTGCCTACGCTCGCGTTGGTTGAGGCTCGACCAACGTGTATTGCCGGCTTAAAACTAATAAACCGATTCTCTTAAAATTCGAACCACATATTGTAAACATGATTCGCAACAAGATGACCCTCGATAGTTTAAAAAATTTGATTTTTACTCTTTTTTTGTGAAAACGCGTATTTTTGAACTTTTTTCGTTTATCATCTGCCATTTTTTTATTTTTTGATAAAACTTTAGATCCGAGGGTCATTTTGTAGCTGGTGTCATACTGAATCTAATGGACTTTGATTTTTTTGAGTTGTGATGAAGCTACCTAGCCCACCTATTCTTGAATCGTTACGTTAAACTACAGTTTTTGTACTTAAAAATGAATAAAAATGAATAAATTTACTGTTTATCTACTATAGACACTATTTATCAAGCCCAACAACTTTTATATTCATATCTTTTATAAAATCCACAAAAAAATAGCCTTTTTTTCGTGGCTCCAAAGTGGACTGGCCCTTTCAACATCACGATCTTGATTTCTTCCATTTCAAATTTCTTCTGCATATTTACACCGCGTTTCGAAACAAATGAACAGCGAAATTCTCATTTAGTTTATCCAAAAAGAAATTTGTTCTGCCTCAATGCCAACGTTCCCCTGATTTAGTTGTCTCGCAAACAATAACGATCGTGAAATCTTGAATCTCCAGATGCCTGCGCCGTATCCTTTGTCTTCTTTTTTTCAATTAGACCGATACACGAAGCAAGTATACTGTGACACGAACAGTTCTCAATCGGGATAATACGAATGGCACAGAGAAAAGTAGCCTAAGTGCAAAGTGAAGCTCGCCGTGTGGTTGGACAGGATTCCTTTGTATCCCCGTGGGAGCCGGGGCAGATGAGAACATGGGTTCTACTCGTCACATCGTTCTCTCCGCGAGCGCGCGAGTCGCTAAAACGGATCTGAAGGAAAAGCCTCGTGCCCTTACAGATCGCGAAAAACATTGCTCTCCTAATCCTTGCTTACTTAACTTGACGCTTTTCGGCTTAGATCCTCTTGGCCCCGGCTTTGCGGTCAACGCGGAGGAATTAATGGCGATTCGTATGTGTTCATGTGTGCAATAATGCATATCTATAGATTATGAGGGCAGCTGTCTTGCCCCGTTAGCCTGAAGGATGTACGCGATGTGGAAATTTGCATCGTTGGAACGCAACGGAAATTCTTTTCTATATTTTTATTCCCTTGTTTTTATTATTATACCAAAGATTTTGGTGCACATTTTGATGACAGATTTCAAAACAAGTATCTTCAAAAATGGTTGAGTGATTTTCGTAGGTAAAATGTGCTGAAAAGATGTTGAGAAAGTAAGACTAAATTATAATATTTTCATTGCACTCCAACGATGCAAACTTCAGTTTCATGGATGGGAGAAAGTTTTACCGAAATTCTACCAGTGCAATAAAAATTGATCGCATTGTTGCCGCGATGTTCTTAAGGTATTCCTTTCATGAACCGGAAATCAACTCATATTCATCTATAATCAAGTAAAAATGCATCCCAGTATATTGGTAAAATTTCAAGCCTAATTATCGAACTTTTAAACAAAAATTTCGACTCCAAAAATCGTCTCATTTATACAGCACTTTATGGAGATGACCGCTGGCCACACTTCTATCTAGTAATTTATACATTAAATAACACGCTCACACGCTGACCACATTTCTATGTGATCATTTAGGCATTGAATAACTCTAGATGCCTGGTATAAACTGCTCACGTGTGTTAAAAATTCTGGAGATTCCGTAACGAGTATAAAAACTGGGGGTCGCCTAATGTTTAATGAAAATATGAATGATAAAACTCAGAAAAATGTGAATAGCAGAAGAATTATTTTTATTAAGCGTCACTGTAATTGTCCAATGACTCGGACGGGCCCTCCTTATGCCCCCATAAAAGACGGCCGCGGAAGGAATACCTGTGTGCCAAGTTTAGGATCGATAGGCCAATCCGTTGAATAATTATTATTTATTTGATTTGCTATAGTTTTGCATGGGTTCTATTCTCAGATTTGATGAGAAAAAATATTAGTGAAAAATGGTACACAGCCGTTTGGATTTTTCATCTGTGTAATTAGTGTATGAAGGACGCTTTTTGGAAAATTTCGCAGTCATTCGCGCCATAATCACAGTGTAATTTATTGAAAGGTACCGTAACTCCGTTTATTTTCTCGTTCAACTTTCCTATGCATACATGAACCGTGTGGCAACGCTGGAACCATTCGATTTCACTTTACATCTGGGACATATACTTGAGCCTTTCAAATTCCAGTCACTTTAGCCTGGAATTGTGTCTTACATCCCCAAAGGATGCTGATTAATTTTTTCTGACGTAGGAAACTTAAACAAGAGGAAAAAAAGTACTGAAATCTAAGCAATTTGGCACAGCGATGAAAAACTGTGAATTCAGCTTCATCCATGGCTAGGGGGGCAAGGGTGGGCACCGCTCACGTCACAAAACTCATTGCCCATCCTAAAAAAATCGACAGTATTGAAGAAATATACTGTTTTCATTCTTTTCATCTTGAGAAAAAGATTCAATACCATTTCTCGTAAAATTATTTTATCATCCCCGAAAACCCTCGTCAACTAAAAAAGAGTGAGCTGCCGTGGGAAACCCGACACAAGCGAAGCTTATTACGCATTGTATGTATGTACTAAAAACATAGAAAAATTAATGAAAGCTTTAAAAATATAAATAATTAAAAAGAAAAGATTTAAATAGGAATCATTTTTTTTTAATGAAATAATATTTACATCCCATATCCAAAAGAATAGTCTAGTAGGCCAGTAAAATTAGGCTATTTCACTGATTTTACTGGATACCGATGGGATTTTTTTTTCCCCCGAAATAACGATACTCGACCGGATAGTATTAGATTCCAGTGAGAACTATTGGGCGCTCTTGATTTGGTTATCAATAATTAATAAATAGGAAAGTCCGATTTTGAAGAGTTTATATCTCAAAAATTAAATGTTCTACGTCGTTGATATCAAGAGATAAAATGTAGAGCTTTAAAAAAGCTACAATTATTTTTTTTGATCATCCCTTTCCGACCAATAGTTCATTATTTATTAATAACTAAAATGTTTTCTTGATTTAGTTATCAATCGTGCAAGAGAGCTGAAAAATAATCTAATTGTTTTGACATTTTGACCAAGACAAAGACAAAGACAAAAGAAACATTTTTATTCCAAAGAAATTTTTTTATTTTGAAAATTCGATTTTTTCAACCAAACAACGTGTTTAAACCTTAAGAGTCAATATCTCAATAACTATTTGTGCTATGAGGTTCATTTTGAGCTTAAAAAACCATGAAAATTGATTAAAAATGGTATATTTAAAAAAAAATATCGAGCAGTTTGCTAAAAAGCATGGAATTTCCCTAGAATCTGTCAGGGTATCAAAAAGGATGCGTCAACAAAAGGATATTTAAATAGAGACAACTGTTGGCAAAAGCAACACCGTAGATTGCCGTCCGACACCCAACCCGAGGACTACTGGAAGATAAATATTTACAACCAGGTGACGGACAACATAATTGTCAACTTAAAACGGCGGTTTGAAAACTTCTATTGGCGAATGCAGTAGATGCCTTCTTGAAATTAGATATGAGAATACAGATTATTTAATTAACTATTTTATGAAGATATTTTAAAAATTGATTCTGCAGCACTGAATGCCGAAGCTATAATAATGAAAAACACGTTCCAGTTGATAAATCGTGAAATAAATATAGAAAATTTAAAAAAAACATATTTGAAAGGAGTTCTGCCCCAACGTGCACAAACTGCTTCAGGCAGCATTAGCGCTCTCAATGAGCTCCGCCAGCTGCGAAAGAAGTTTCCCAACAATGCGGTGAATAAAAACCTGGTAAAGAAATGCTCCAAAATCGTTTCTTGCATATGTCTTTGCTGCATGAAGAAAATGAAATAGTGAAAAATACAATCACTCCCGAGGCAGTCTTGTACCGGTGCAGCGAAAAACATAGAAAACTAAAACTTAATTAACACATTAAAACAACAAGAAAATGTCTATGTTAATCACTATGTTTTAAAAATTTTGTATTGCTTAATGTTGTGAGTGTAATAAATATTGAATTTTGATTACTCCGTTATTTCTTTTTTTGAATATCAACTATTCTATACCCAATGGTCACTTTTTATTTTAAATTTAGCTGCATCGTCACACTGCACTTTACTGCAGAGTTGACGAAGGCCCCACTTTGTATGAGAAGAGTGAATGAACTTGACGAGGAACTTGACGAATGAATTATTACGAGGCATCACTTATGTTGTACCTCTTATTAAATTGCTTCGTTACTTCCAGAATTTGTCAATTCTACTAAAAAGTTAGTTGATCTCTAATCGGATTACCGAAATTGAAACCTTGCGCTGGCTGATCAGCTGGCCGGCTGCCCCCCCCCCCCCAGGAAAACTCCCTAGCTGCGCCAATGGCTGCATTCGATAACTCCTGCAGAGATATTATTTCCAGTCTTTGGCGACAAGAATTCAGCAGCCCTACGGTTCTCCATAAGAAGTTGTGCTGAATTGCCTAGAATGCAATATTTCTTTCTAAAAAACCATGTAGTTCAATCGACAGGAGTCCAAAAGTTGAACTTTATTGGACACATCTAATGGGGTTGAAGCCTGCATCGTTGAAACGCAACCAAAATTCTTTTCAATTTCGAATTTTCATCATTATCCAAAATCATACTCTGCAAATTTCTTATAGATCGCTAAATAAGAATCCTAGGGAATGTTCGGAGCTCAAATCTACCGGACGAAATTTGGTAAATGAATAATGAATAATTTTCGTTGCATTTCAACGATAGAAACGTTTATCATATCGACGTGTAAACAAAAAATCAGTATCCTCCAAATTTCATCGCCGAAAGCCTAAGCCCTGTACTTGAGTTAGTGGATAGCCCATTCCGTTCTCCCCAATCCGGGCCCACGGGCGCCTTCAGGTAAGCGCCGTTTATCCTTCGACGATCTCGTCTTGAAGACATTTATTGTGGGCCCCGAAGGCACACCACTTCGGAGGAACTTGCCTAATTCAGGCAGGACATCGTATATATCGAGTATGAGACACACTGTGAGAATTGTAACGTGCGAGTCACCCAAGCAAGACGACGAGGTCTCGGAGAGCTGACCGTTCCTAATGTTCAACCGGTACTAAATGTGTGGAGAGTCTGCGTGTGCATATACGGGTAGGAGTCAATTTTCACGTGCCATTGTATCGGATATATACACGTTGTATGACGGAGTCAAAGAAATGCATTGTTGAGTTGGCGATCAAACTGTATTCCAGCGACTATTGTTCGCGCCACCAGGTCGTAAAACAATTTACACTTACGGGACTCTCTTTCGCTCTCTCGTCCGTCAATGAACGTACATCGGTACGCCAAAAATCGGTAAATTTAGAAGCTCTCACGGTTGAGTTTCTTGCACCATATGCAACTCCGTAGGGATGACACTACTCCAGAAAATCGAAAAAAAAAAGTTTTTGGAGCTTCCAATCAAACTTTCCTAAAAAAGAAAGATGCGGTTGATCCAATATCGATAAGTTATTTTGACTACTAAATTTTTACTGACAAATTAAAAATATAGTGCTGCAAAATTCCCGAGACTTTCTTCGAGAAAAACCGTTCTCCAAATTGGTTTGTAACATAACTCGAAAAAATTCAATCCGATTAACTTCAAATTTTCACAGCATCTTCGAAATTAAATGTTCTATGGACATGCGTAGGGATTTGTCGATTGATTGAAAACTGCCTTGTTTTAAGGGGTAAGGCCACTGTAAATTTTGCCAGACGAAAATTTGGCCATCGAAGGACAAATGTATGGTGCTGGGATTGCAGACTAACGGTACATTTTTTTTTACCTTTTTTTTTTATTTTTTCCAATAAAAAACTATTCGCAAAACTTTAAACGCGTTTTTCTCGAAATACGGTTTTTCAAAATGGCACGCAGCATCACTCGAACAATTGTCATTTTTTTTACTTGAAATTTTGACCAGATGTGAACATTAACATTATCTTGAGAATGTCGATCGGGATTTTCAATAACTTTATTTATTGATTTTTTATTAACAAAAAACTAGCCGTTTTTTTCGTCAAAAATCAATTTTTTTTTCAAACGCACGCTAAATCCACAAAAATTGATACTTTTTAAAATCCGATCGACATTCTCTAGCTATAACCCTCTAGATTGATGGTTTTTTTTTTGTTCTAGATTCAAAAGTGCACCAGTGGTGCTGCGTGCCGCGGAGCCCTGCAAGCAAAACATGCCCCGGGAAGATAGCTGTGGAACCGCCATTTTGTTTTTTTTTTGCTGTAAAAAAATTTGATAATAAAGTTTAATGTATGCCCGATAACACCCTTAAAAGTTTTTTTTCAATTACCTTCAATTTTGGAAGCAAAAAATTCGTGAAAAAACCTTTTTTTTGGACCGTTACAGTGGCCTTAGGCCTTAAGTAATTTTTCATGATTTTTTGGTGCATAAAACATTTCTTTTTTCAAATACTTGCCATTTTTATGAAAAACAATATTTGAAAAATTTGCAGCTGCTGCAAGCCCTGGATCACCTCCTGCAGAAGCCCCTAAGCTTACAAAGGGCCGTCATTTTTCAGGGAATTTTTCTTTTTTTAGAAGAAAGAATTTGAAACTTTTCGAGACACGTACAATAAAGCTCTCTGTACAAATGTTGAATATACTTTTTTTTTAGAACGAACAATTCTTCAAGTTACCCGTTTCTTCAGGCCTCTGGAGTAGTGTCACCTTTTAAGGGGACACCGAATTGTTTTTCACGAGCTTTGACAGACAATTTTTTTTGCGTACTACCGATCGCGATCTTAGCTTGGCTCGTGTGAAATTTCAACCTCGTTCACCGACCGTTTGAAGGAGAATCGATGATTCCAAAATTAGGCTCGTAACATTGATCTTACGGACCGGAGCATTTCAACGTATCGTTCAACATTAAAATCCTCATCTTAGTCTGAACTTTCGAAAAAACGAAAAATAGGTACCGCTTTGAAGTGGCGATCCCGGGGATAATTATTGTCGAAAAATCGACTCAGTTTACCGAATTACCTCGGGAGATACCTCGAGACAAAGGGAAACTGCTTTGGACGTGCATCGATCAGCCGCAGCGCACGTCCGCTCCCTGTGCTCTGTTCGCTCTGTGCCTTCATCCCCAACCGATCGACGGCGGTAACCTCCTCCACGTCCCGCGCGAATCTCACCTTTCGGCCACGCGGTATTTTATTTACTTCATTTTAACACCATTTTCCAGATTTTAATATTTTTTAATTCGACCACGACGAACAATTATCACAGCACTACGATCATCCGGCAATCTTGCGAGTGCACATTTTGTTTTTCGGGTGCAATTTTTTTCCGAATTCATACGGTTCCGATGACTCGAATATCAAAAAAAAATCGCTGCGACTGTCAAAACCGACCCCCAAAAAGATTCGCTCCGATTCTTCAATAAGCGTTAAGTTTCTGTTGACGCAAGTAGAAAATCAATGGTGTTTAACGAGATTCAAAAACATGAGGATGGAAATTTCGGATACTAATTTGATCAATTAATATACTAAAACTGTATACTAAAAAAAATAAAAATACAGATACTTAAATACCACTTGAAGTGCGGAAGAAGATAATTTTTTCTCCGTTTTCCGCAATCGTTGACAGATTTCTTGAAAGTAAAAGAAAGAATGTGAAAAACTGACATATGAGCAGTGAACAATTTACATTATTCAAATAAATAAATAAATAAATATATATATATATACATTTATTTCAATAATGTAAATTGTGAACAATTCTGTTAAAATTAGAGAAAAGAACGTCATGTTGTCAATCGAATTTTTGTTAAAAAAATATTAGTTAAATAATTTGTCTTACCAAAAAAAAATTGTAACCTGTAATTATAAAATAGCCACTCACTATGCCATGTCTTTAAATGATTGGAAAAACTGATTACTGAAATTCGCCTTTTCAGACACTCAAACGTGGGGAGCATAGTTTCAGTGTAGTTCAGTCATATATATATATATATATATATATATATATATATATATATATATATATATATATATATATATATATATATATATATCAAGCGGTACCAGTGAAAAATTTCGAAACTTTTTGTCCACAAGCTTATAAAAACGAAGATAGCAATTTCTTTCAAACTTAAATATATTTAATATTTTTAAATCGAACTTTTTTCCTAGATATTTTCTCTAGATATTTTCTTCCAAATCTCATAGTTTTCCTACAGGTAGAGTGCATTTTTCGAATACTGCATCTCTGTACGAAAATCCGACTTTGCGGGAAAAAACAGGATAATCATTTTGCAATACAAATCGCAGTGGAATCTCATCTCTTTGGTGCTCCTCTAAGAAGCAACTGCTCTGGCCATTTTCCAAAAAAATGAACACGTGCGTTTAAGGGAATAGGAAAATCAGTAAAAAAAAAATTTATAAGGTCCCCCATTGAGTAAAAAAAAATATAACAAACTGATAAAATATATAAATATAACAAACTGATAAAATATATAAATATAATAGAACTGTATCAGAAAGAAAAGAGCTTGTTCTTTTTATCTTTTACATACTACCCAGAACATTCCTTTGCGCTTTTTTTTACCAAAATCTTTAACTTTTCGTCCCTATCAAATTTTCGAAAATCGATTTTCGTGTGTGCGTATATACGTGTGGGTTTGTATGTGCCGGATGTATGCTGAAAGTAATACAAACCCCCAATCGACGATCGTCTCCTTGGCGCAGATTCGTTTCCACCTGGTGATCCGCTGAATTTCTCCCTCAGGGAGGATTTTCGTTACGGTAAATGCGGTCAATTGCTCGTCGGCGGAATAATTCTCGTAGTCGGTCGTAGTCGGATCGCTCCTCGGGATCGCTAAGACCTCGTTACCCCGATGAAGAGCTCCGACGATCGGGAGCATCAGAATCAGGCCCAATGCCAGCGGCATCGAGTCACCGGTTGCAGGTCGCAAACGTCTTCTTTCTCAGTCACTTCGCGAGCACCTTTTGATTCAATTTTACCTATCGATTATTCGACCCTCCTTCGGTTTGATCGAAAACGACTGGGTGCGGCAAGGATTGGCGGGAAATTGGAATGAGCGACGAATTCTCGGTGATCCGAATGTGCCAAATTTTCGAAGAAGAATGTTTGGTAAATCTTTTCAGAAATACTTATATATATATATATATATATATATATATATATATATATATATATATATATATATATATATATATATATATATATATATATATATATATATATATGAATACTAGTGATGCAATGGAAGTGTCATAACAGAAGCAGAAGCAGAATCAGATGTTAAAAGTAAACTTTAGCGCAACCGGAAGTGTAAGTACTATTTTAAAAAATAACAATTTTTTGTTACGGATTACGTTTTCTTTATTAAATTAATATCCAAAATGAAACAACGGTCAGTTATACTTAAGGGATAAGGCTACAGTAGAATTCTCACAAAATCGATTTTTTTTCTCGCTAAAACGGTGCTTTGTCATCATAAGAAAAAGTTGCTATACGATTTGTAGCAAGAATTTTTTTTTCGCCGACTTTGAGCGTACAACGTAAGCCCATTTCTGGCACGGCCATAGAGTACCTAAAACTTTAAAAGCGTTTTTCTCGAAAAAGCTTTTTTCCAATTGGCGTGACAAATAACTTCAACAATTTTCACTCGATTTACTTCAAATTTGAAAGTTATCCCATGTAGAGATTGACTGTTGGGCCTGGGAAGGGCCTTCACAGTTAGCTTTTCTAGAATATTGGGCCGTGAGTATTTACCAATGAGGTGCCTTTGTAGAAATGATAAGAACGGCCCGATATCGGCCAACAGAGCCAAAAATTATTGGGCCAATGATTTAATTCATTGTAGCGGCAATGTTGGTGATTTCACTTGGCCCTATGTGGGCCCTCTTAAAGGGCCTATGTAGAAATTGACCACTGGCTCTATGATGGGCCTTCACAGTTGGTCTATCTAGAAGTTAATCCATCTAGAATATTGGGCCGTGAGTTTGTTTGGGTTTGTTTGAGTGCGTGATAAATATTCAACCTATATCGGGTCAAGGTTGGCCCGAGATTGGTCCTTATGGATACATATTTCATGGAATAACCTTGAAATAAATTGTGATTTGCGTATATGACAGGTTTCAAAATTAGCATATTTTACTTACTTATGTTGGTTATTTACAAATGCCAATAATAGGCCAAGACTTGATTACAAAAACTGAACTACAAAATATAGACGATTAATATATGACGTGCCAGTTATTCGCCTATTCTGGCACAATATACAGATAACGAATAACCCAAGGCTTAAATAAAATAAAAGCAGGTATGGTCTGACCCACTTAGCCAATAAAGGGCTTAGATTAATTAAATGTAATTTCCAGTATTTTAGCATTGCCAGTTTTAAAATTGGCAAATTTCGATGAACGATCACGGCTGTTTATTGGTTTTAACAGATGGGCCCGGATAGGTTTTAGTAATGGGCTGATATTGTGCCAGTTCTCAATTTATAACGGAACAATAATGGGCCAATGTAATTGGATTGCCAGCTTTAGGATTGGCAAATTTAGTTTAACTATCACTGCTGTTTATTGGTTTTGAAATATGGGCCAGGATAATCTTAAGTAATGGGCCGATATTGTGCCAGTTTTCAGTTTAGAGCGGAACAGTAATGGGCCAATATTATTTCGCTTTTGTTGGCTTACACGATGGTCCCAATATTGGCCTGATCGTAACATTGGGCAACTCATGGCAGCCTCTACATGGGTATGTTCCTAATTGCATTTCGCAGAGAAGTACGTACGGAATTTCTGATTAATCGAAAACTTTTCATTTTATGAGCAGTTTTCTACGGAATTTTTCACTGAAAATTCATCCAAATACCTACAACTCAATTCAAATACCTACAACTTTTGAATAAAACAATATTGTATATCAACTTGAATAAAACAATAGTGGATGCTAAATGTCACGCCGCGGAGTGTCTTAAAAAAGATAACAAAAGAAAATATTAGTAGTCGGCCATTTTGTAAATCGAAAAAAATATATATATATATTTTCTAACAGCTTGATATTCATACTAAATAGATGTGTAATCAAGTTGATGAGTAACTCACTTTTTCATACGAAAAAAAATTGTTAAATTCGCACATAATTTTATACCCGTTACTGTGGCCTAACCCCTTGACAAAAAGTAATTTGGCCGCTTTTTTACTCTGCAATCTATTTCGGTGTTATTCGGATATGAGACCAGCTCCGCTGAATAATTGTTCACTGGCTACGCTACTGGGAGTAGCTGGAAAATACTGCCGCACTATCGGCAAGAGACAATGGTACTTGTGTTCATTTTATTTCCACCACATTAGGGGGTCCTCTTGCAGAGGGAGTCTTTTATCTTTTTTGTACTCCAGCAGGTTTGATTGTAACATTAAAAGTAGATTGCCGCTATCGTTGATCGGGTCTTGCTGGTCTTCGTTCGTATTTAACATAGATTCCAACGTTTGTGACGGAATTTCTAATTGAGGTGTGTATTCTATGATTGGGGAACAAATTGTTGAAGGCTGATCTTGATTCCCAATTTAAATTTGGCACCTTTTAGGGCTAGAAGGCATGCAATCATCTTTAGTTGCTTTTGTATCTCTGGTTCTGATCGTCATCAAATTAAGTATTTCGGACTCAACTTGCCCCTTAACGGGAGATATACACCTAGATGGTCGAGGTCGAGGATTTAGAATCTATGAATATTCCGTCGACCGTAGAAGACCTACACTATGGGCCTGGTATCGATGATTCCAGGTAAGTTGATAAATTTCACGATTTATTCATTCCCAAATTTTCAAACGCATTTTTCTCAAAACCACGTTTTTCAAATCGGTACCCAAAATTTATCGAAAACGAATGAACCGATTGCCTTGAGGTTTTTTGTTGTTATTCTATACACCATTATTTAGTACTTGTCATAGGATTTTTTTTCCGTTACTTAGTTTTTGTTTTACAGGCAAAATAATAACTAATTTTTGGCCCAAAAATCACTGTTTATGTTCAAACGTCTGCCGATTGGTCATAAACCGATATTTTCAAAATCGGCTATGACAAGTACTCGATTATAGTATCTTATTTAATAATCTTTTAGGTTTTTTTTTCAGATGATTTTTGAAGAAACACCAGTGGGTACCGTATACGCAGTTTTTTTTACGACGCTCCAAGGATCATACAATAACCTTGTATATTTTTGATATTTTTGAATAAAGAAAATTAAACACATTTTTGAATGTATATACTTTTACATAATTAAAACCCTAATCCGAAATTTCAAATAGTTTTTCTTGAGAAAATTCGTGCGATGGTGCACCAATTTACTTTTAATATTTTCAAAACGTGAATTCTTCTCGGAAATAATAAGGAAGTTAATAAGAAGCATCATAATACTGCAAACCTACAGTAGCTTCGCATTCGTTTTTATACGACGCTTTTCTACTCTCAGACATAATGGAAAAAACTACAATGAAAAAATAGTACAGAATACTATAGATTTTTTTTGTGCGGGTAATTTGTGCACGAGAGAAACTTTTTGGTAAAATTCACAGTGATTCGGTACGAAATTTTAGTGTAATTAATTGCAACGGGTTGAGATTCTGCTGATTTTCTCGTTCAGCTCTCTCATACATATATGGAAGCAGTATGAAGAGTTGAGTGGCTCGATAATTGCGGCAGAGGCGCGGAATATTCACTCCCAAGAGTGTCCTAATAAAGTTCAATATGGTATTAACAAATACAGGAGATACGGTACTTAAAGAAGAACCCCTTTTTGACTGGAAATTTATTAAATTGAAGATTGCATCATTGGAATGCAACGAAAATGATTCTTTTTCAATCGCTGAAATTTCTCGTAGCTAAAATCCATCCATCATTTTTTAAGTCGCTTATTTAGACATCTAGAATTAAAATCTGCCCCAAAATATTTTGTAAAATAATAAAAAAGAATTTGCCTTGCATTCCAACGATGCAACCTTCAAGACCATGGAATCTTGAAGATTGGTCTACGTATAATGTCACTTAACACTGATTTTACTCTACACGCAATTGTCAGGCACATCGAAGAATTTCAAATTTCAGCCGCTGTTGCCTGCGAGTGCCCCTTAAGGAGGTGCGAGCGTTTTACCGCCAAATAAAATCGAACAAGAATTTTATTTTCCCTCCAGAAAACTGTCAAAATCCAGTCAATTTAGCATAGTGAGATAGAACTTAAATTATCTCCCGCAGATATTGACGGTCATTGACGTTAAAATTCCAGCGTGATTCACCATTTTTTTATACCGCAACTTCAAGTTTAAACTTTTATCAGACATATTTACGTCTGTGAAGAAAAAAAAAATCAGTATCCTTCAAATTCATTTATCGGCAAAACGTCCGGGCCTCCTCAATCAAAGTATAAATAATTCGCCGTTTTTATCATATACCCGCAGTGTGAGAGCACAATCGTTGCCGCACTCGCGTAATATCGCATCGACACGCCGATCGGTCGAAAGTTTGGAAAAACAATTCCGTTCAACCGATTACTCGTTTGCGAACTGTGCACTTCTTTAATCGTACTGAAGTTACGACGAATGAAGACGGAGAGAGGGAGACGTTAGAGGAGAGGGAGACGTTAGAGGAGAGAGAGAGAGAGAGAGAGAGAGAGAGAGAGAGAGAGAGAGAATAGTGAGCAGAATTTCTCAGCCTTTGGCCACGAACTTACGTTAAAGGCACTCTCAGCACGTTTCGCGTCACACGCACCGCGAACAGGTTTTTCTCTCTGCCCTCGATACTCAATCAATTATCCTTACAGCAGAAACCGGTACACCGGAAACGAGTACGACATGTCGTGAAACGTGAGAAAAAAATTGCACCTATTTCGAGTACGTAGATGCTTTTTCTCATTCTGTCCTCCTTCCCACCCTCTCTTCTCTCTGTGTTTCTTAAATCGAGTGCAAACGTCTGTCAAAACTACCTTCGCAAATGGCACAACTGATAGTTCTTTTCCTTGCTATATATTGTCCGTCGCTGCACGGTGATTTTTCGTTAAGACATTTTCATCGATTCAATCGACGAGAATCTACGTTTCAATCCGCCGGTTCGGCAAATCTGTATATATATATATATATGTATATATTTCCGAGGAAACGCCGTCGAATACGTGAATGGCAATGATCGAACCTCGTGGTCGAAGCGCGGCGGTATGAAACTGGCGCGCATCGCCCGTCGACCTCCCTTAAATACTCCAACGTCCTGGTGGCTGTCCAGATCCAACCACGTACTACACCACCCCCCGTCGTGGATCCCGCGCGAGCCCCCCTTCTCCCCACCTACACTCATTCCCGTATGGAGAAGAATGGAACACCGAGCACGAGAGTAAGATGTCCATGTGTGTCCACGCATGCATAAACATCTATAATGCATGTGCAGACAAATGTGTGTCGAACTCTTACATACATTTTTGCACATATGTTTATTTCCATATAATATGGAAGAAGGATACTTTGAACCCGTCCGATGTATGTAATATGGGGCTGTAAGGACCAATTTGGCCATTTTCAAAATGGTACTCAACGGGTTACTCCTTGCTCGGGGCCGGAAAAGAGAATGGTGTTGAAGTTTCCATCGTTGCAACGAAAATTCTTTTTTCATTAATGTTTATTGTCATCTGAAATCATTTTTTTGATAGATTTACGTTATAGGTCTCTAATGGGGATCTTAAAAAAAGTTTGTCGTAGATTTGCCAAAAAAAGGATTGGCAATGAGAAAAAAATTATTTTCGTTGCCTTTCAACTAGGGAAACTTCAGTATCATAATAAAGAGATGACGTTGAAGTTTGCATCGTTGGAATGCAACGAAATATTTATTTGATGAATTTCCCAAATTTCCTATGGCAGATTTAAGCCGTAAAAATGACGCGAACATTTTTCAGGTTCCTTTTCAGTGATCTACAACCTAAATGTACGAAATGTGATTTTTGATAATGGTAAACATAAAAGTTTAAAACATTTTTTTATGCACACCAACGATGCAAACTTCATTCATGTAAAAAGAGGAATTTTCGTAATTTTTTTTTTTGAGAAAACGTGTGCAGGTTTTTCATTTTTTTTTACATTGTGGTTTTGAGCACCTTTCATCATTTTTTTATTGAAAGATATCAATGTGGTAGATACATTTGTTTGTGCAGACCGCCGTTTTAAAAACATCCTTCGTCCGAAATGAAAAAACCGAATGCATTTAGTTGTTGCATGGAATTATCTAGTGCTTGTACGAAGGGTTTAATTAATAATTCATTTCTGAAAAAATGGCCGCAGTCAAAGTAAAAATGTCGATTTTCGGTGGAAAAAAGCTCTATTTACGTTGATAAAAAAAATATGCAACGAAAAAAAAATTCCTTCATTCAAGCACTGCTTTTCGATATGTAAAAAGGAGCTTGTAAAATGTGAAGTTGATTGGTGCGGTTGGTTTTTGAGATATATTTTGAGGCCACCGATCTTGAAAGTCATTTTGAGAAAAACCCGTCTAAAGTTCGCTGGTTCGCGGAACCTACCTATAAACGCCCATAATTCCCTCAATTTGAAGCAGATCGACCGAAAATTTTCAGAGAATATTTTTGAAATGTTATATTTTGCGAATCCATCAAAAACCAAAAATCGAAATTTCCAAAAATTTTAACTGGCGGTAAGCCCTCAACTGGGAGATATCAAGATCGTGATGCTTAAAGGATTCCATCTGAGATTTTTGAAGCGGTGTGATTAAATTTTCGGCTGTGTCGAGATGTGAAATGAGTGTGGTTGATTTGGTCGATTAATTCGATATATTCAATGATAATATACTGTCTGCGATATCAATGCGTTGCAATAACTGAATAGACGTACAGTCGCGTATTTTTTTATCCCAAGAATGTTGCCGAAGATTCGACTAGGTGTGAGCCCTTAACATCTTCTAAAACGAATCACTTACCTATATATAAATATGCTCTGAATACCGTCCTTATAGTAATTTATGTATATAAATATAGCAATAAACATAGTGGAAAATAAGTTAAGGTAGTTGTAAGGCCAAAAATAGCATTTTGTGAAAAAACTTGTTAAAAGAGTTGTGCAAATAGAACTCGATTTGATTGATAGTAATAAACATACTAATTGATGGATATAAATATATAAACATAGCAGTATATGTGTATATGTTTAGACCCACACATTTATACATACACACTAGGGTGATTTAAAAAAATCGATTTTTTTTCTCAACGGAAAACTTAAGTTTGTTAAGAAAAAGAAAGTTTTGCAAAATCTGAGGGTTCTAAACAATCTTTTAGTTAGAGCTCAAACGCCTCGTTTTTCGTGTTTATTTTCATGATTATCGGAGTATTCATTTCTTTTAAACTCGATGCAGAAAATGTTGGTGCGTAATCCAATGTAAGTCTTAATTTAATTTTTTCTGTAACAATACACAATTTTCAATTGAATATTTTTTTTTACCATAAACAATTTGTGGGGAGATTACGATATTTCTGGCGCCTCAATTTGACCATTGGATTATGAAATACGACCGAAAAAAATACGAAAAACAAGAATAACTTTTTTCGTTTTAACCTTATTTTTGGATTTACAGCGTGTTTTACATTGTTTCGCCGTACTTTGTCGTTGATTTAACGCAGTTGGCTGCAGATCATTAGCGTTATCCAGAATACACCACGTGGAGGTTGTCTGCATTGGTATTCTTAGGCCCTGAAAAGGGCTGTTTGTTTGGGTTTGGGTTTGTTTGGGTTTAATACATACAGTAGAACCAACTAAAACGTAGCTTTCTATTTATTTTTACGATTTACCTGTTACTGAAATATTCTGTTCTTGTTTTTTTTTCTCGACATAGCGCATTCCGAAGAAAGCTACATCAAGGCCACTCTAGAGGCCGAAAAAATAGGCTTTTTGGGGATTTTTTTTCAGAAAAATTACAAAATAAATCGAGATTACGAAAAAGGGTGTTTATCATACATATCAGTGACTGCATACAATCATTTTTTTGAAGCGATCGATTTCAAAATGGCGGCTGTGCAGCGTTTATCTCGAAACTGCATTTTTTAAGTTGGCCGGAAACATAACGCAGACAATTTTCAACCGATTCACATGAAATGTTGAATATATCTTAAAAAATACATTGTCTATGGAAGCACGTAGGATTTTTTTTTATATTGCATAGTTCATTTGTTATTAACAATTATCTGACGATTTTTCAGGCAAATTTTTGGAAAGTGATTTTGTAGTTTTTCTGAGAAAAAAATCCCCAAAAAGCCTATTTTTTCGGCCTCTAGAGTGGCCCAACCCCTTAACGTAAACCAGTTAAATCGCTTAATAACGGATAATTCGTAAAATGTCCTGTATCTTCTAAAGGAAGCCAAAATCGCGATTTTTTTATTCTTAAAAAAGTGTTTCTTTTGGGCCAAATATGAATAATCCACGGTCAATTTAAGGCGCCAAAGATATCCTAATCGTGCCCAATTTGTATTTGCAGATTAAAAATCAATATATGTAATTCAGTTGTGAAAATTATATCAACCACTTGATGAACAAGAGCACGGTGTTGACATCACTCAACGTCTAAAAAGTACGCGTGTTTTTTTGGAGTAATATGTTGTTTTTGGAGTAAAAAAACAAAGTCATATGAATTCGAGAGTGACAAACCCCGGTGCTATAGGCGCTACTGCACTTTTGTTTTTCTGACCGTCCGTGAGTTCTTTTCGCGATTCATTCGACTGTTTCCAGTAGTTGCTATATTGAGGTACGTCACAGTACATGTAAAAAAGTTTATTCGAACGATTTGAGCTCCCGTGCAGTTTTTGGACGTGAATCCTTCACTTTGGGACTTTAATCAGGATTATAATACGTGCTTGATTACTTTTAAAAACATGCAAGCTGTGAACGACATAGCTGAGCGAGCCGTTTCTTTGACGAAAGATTTCAACGGTTTGATTACGAAAAACGAATACCAAAAACAATATCTGTTGCAAGTTGTGAGCGAGCACAGAAAAACCCATCCTTTTTGCGAGAAGGGAAATTATTATTCGGCTCGATCGTCGGAGTAATTACGTAAGTTTTTCAACAACCGCATACTGTGATCCAGAATACATATTTTGAAACATCATTTGAAATTATTATTTTTATTAAACTTGAAATGAAAACAACCTGTTTGTGTTAAGGCGTTATACGCAGTTGCAAGGCCAAAAAAGTCGTTTTTTGACGATTTTTTTCTGGAAAAGCATTTTATTTGGGCAAAACAAAAAGTATTAGGCAGTGTAGCGGCATCTTTTAGCTTTAGATTGGCATTTTTTATTTTAAAAAATATTCATTAACATTGCTCCTATAGGAAGTCTCCTGGAGGTCCCCGAAAAAAAAGTGTCCGGCGGTGAGCAAAGTATCTCCGGTTTGGATTATCTAAAATGAAAAAACCAAAAAGATTCTTTTAGGGGATAGATGAATCCAGGCATTGATCGAAGGAATAGTCGAAATTTTAATTTTTGACAAAATGGTGGCTCCGGAAAGAAACAATTTCAATTTTCGACCAAATTTTTTTCGTTAAATCGTTGAAAAAAATAGAAACAATTATCGGAAATCTTATTCCTTCGATCAATACCTGAAGAATATATCTGACAAGGTTGTGTTAAAATTGCAGACCGATCGGTTGAACCGTTTTTGAGAAATTGTGCTCACCGACTTTGAAAACACCGTTTTGAGAAAAACGCGTGTGAAGTTTCTCGGACACTCGGAGACGCGCTCCGAGCGTCCTTACAAATATGTGTGTATTTCCGAGAATATTCGCCGGATCGATTTGAAATTTTCAGAGAATATACTCACACCCATGTAGAGATTGACCGTTGGGCCTGGGAAGGGCCTTCACAGTTAGCTTTTCTAGAATATTGGGCCGTGAGTATTTACCAATGAGGTGCCTTTGTAGAAATGATAAGAGCGGCCCGATATCGGCCAACAGAGCCAACAATTATTGGGCCAATAATTTAATTCATTGTAGCGGCAATGTGGTGATTGCACTTGGCCCTATGTGGGTCCTCTTAAAGGGCCTATGTAGAAATTGACAACTGGCTCTATGATGGGCCTTCACAGTTGGTCTATCTAGAAGTTAGTCCATCTAGACTATTGGGCCGTGAGTTTGTTTGGGTTTGTTTGAGTGCGTGATAAATATTCAACCTATATCGGGCCAAGATTGGCCCGAGATTGGTCCTTATGGATACATATTTCATGGAATAACCTTGAAATAAATTGTGATTTGCGTATATGACAGGTTTCAAAATTGGCATATTTTACTTACAATTTACATGGTTATTTACAAATGCCAATAATAGGCCAAGACTTGATTACAAAAACTGAACTACAAAATATAGACGATTAATATATGACGTGCCAGTTATTCGCCTATTCTGGCACAATATACAGATAATGAATAACCCAAGGCTTAAATAAAATAAAAGCAGGTATGGTCTGACCCACTTAGCCAATAAAGGGCTTAGATTAATTAAATGTAATTTCCAGTATTTTTGCATTGCCAGTTTTAAAATTGGCAAATTTCGATGAACTATCACGGCTGTTTATTGGTTTTAACAGATGGGCCCGGATAGGTTTTAGTAATGGGCTGATATTGTGCCAGTTCTCAATTTATAACGGAACAATAATGGGCCAATGTAATTGGCAGTACTTCAGCATCACCGCCAGTTTAAAAATTGGCACATATTGTTTATCTATCATGACTTTTTAATGAATTTAGAAGATGGGCCATGATAGCTTTTAACTATGGGCTGATATTGTGTCGGTTTTCAATTTAGAACGAGACAATAATGAGCCAATGTAATAGCCAGTATTTTAGGATTGCCAGCTTTAGGATTGGCAAATTTAGTTTAACTATCACTGCTGTTTATTGCTTTTGAAAAATGGGCCAGGATAATCTTTAGTAATGGGCCGATATTGTGCCAGTTTTCAGTTTAGAGCGGAACAGTAATGGGCCAATATTATTTCGCTTTTGTTGGCTTATACGATGGTCCCAATATTGGCCTGATCGTAACATTGGGCAAGTCATGGCAACCTCTACATGGGCATATTCGTACATTCCGAAAATGCAATTAAAAAAATCGATTTTTTGAAATTTCTAACTGCGTATAACCTGTTAACTTAGAAAATGCTACAGAGCATAACAAGTTTTGATAAAATCATATTATTATGATGTCTATTGGCGGGGACAAAAAGTTGACGAAGAATAGAAGAAAAAAATTTAATGTCGTTTGAGCACTACCTTGAAAAAATGTTTAGACCTCTCAAATTTTGTATAAATTACTTTTTCATAACGTAGTAACATTTTCCGTTGAGTACTGCGAAAAAAAAATTAATTTTTTTTTCAACCACCGTAATATACACAGACATTTGTGTATGTACGTTTCCCGTCGATGTCTCAGCTCATCTGCCAAATCCGAAGCTCGCGCGCGAGAGTCTCATCCCGAATCCGGATATACTCCCAACTTTTCTATCTCGTCTCGTGTCCCGCGAGTCGCGCGTTCGTTTTCACACACGCAATACACGAGAATGCGCACAGCCGGTATCTTTCGTCTGGACGTATACCAACGCGCGCGCTGAAAGCACGAACGATATATCGACTTTGTTTTCAACTGGTCAGAGGGGGAAAAAAAAGAACGACGAGGGTGTAAAAAAAAAAGAAAAGAGGCGAAAGAAAGGAACGTATAACGTCAGAAAGTGTGTATGAAAAAATGCCGCGTCGAATTTCGCCACCGTGTGGATATGAACACATAGGAGCGCACACTTTGCAGTTGATCGCCGCGACTTACACACTAGGGAATTCTTGAGATTTATGACTTCGAGGAGCTGTGACGAGATATTCGCGTTGAATCGCACAGAAGCTTCTTTTCATCTTGCTCTCTCTCTCTCTCTGTCTCTCTCGTTCTTTTTTTCTTGTATACATTCATCTCTGACGCGCGACGCTCGTCACGGTTTGCAGAACAAACTCCCGGGGGGAATTGGGCCCCGGGGTTAGCCGAGTTATCGTCAATACAAATTGGATAATCCGAATCGCGAGCCGCGAGCGCGACAGCGAAATGTGCGTTGGGCGAAACGATCAGTTCCATTGTAAATATATATATATGTGTATGTATGTATGTATGTGTGTATATATATATATATATATATATATATATATATATATATATATATATATATATATATATATATATATATATATATATATATATATATATATATATATATATATATACATATATATATATATATATATATATATATATATATATATATATATATATATATATATATATATATATATATATATATATATATATATATATATATATAGGGTGTTTAGAAGGTCGATGCAAAGCCTTAAGGGGGTGATAGGTCACCTCGTTAGGAACATATCTAACCTAGGTTACCTTAGTCCAATGTCTAAGGATTTCGAGTTATCATGGTAATTTTGATTTTTGGAAAATTTCCCAAAATTAGATACTAACTCGTTCACAATGTTCAAACAGTCAATAATTGGTAACTAAAAACTTCTTTGCGTCTTAGCTTAACGTGTATTCAACCGACAAACACCAATACAATCATCTGTATTCACACAACTAAATGGGACGTGTTGAATAATTAAAAACTTGTCAAAAAATAAAAATACTTCTTATGTTAAGGGGCTATACCAGTGCAACACTTAAAAAAAATTGATTCTCTTTACCTTTTTCGACAGTTTATACACACAAGAATATCCTGAAAAAATTTCAAGGCCGTATCTTTAATCATTTTATCTTGCAAAAATCGATAGTTAAATCTTTTAACGCGTTTTTCTCGAAATGAGATTTTTTTAATTTGCTAACATTGGAACTCAAAGAGCAATTATCCGCTTGACTTGAAATTTGAACGGAGTACTCTTGAATATATTTACTCTACAATGACGTAGGATATTTTTGATTGGATGAAAATTGACTATTCGGCATTGAAAAAAAAACGACCATTTTATAGGCAAGAAAACAGACTTTTTTTTCATAACTACGCCATTTTGTTAGATTTTGATATTTTTCGAAAATCCTACGTCATTGTATAGGAAATACCTTCAAGTTTAACGACATTTTTTCCTTTTTCGGTTTCAGCTACTCAATCGGCCGGAATCATGTCAGCAGTGGAGGAACTTTTTTTTGGGGGCCTCCGAAGGCAGCGCATAAGTCGCTTGGATCTCACTATTTTTCTATGAAAAAATTATGTAATATAGGTCAAATGTAGCCAAATATATTCTTAATTTTGCGAAACATTTAATTGAGTACTTTTCTTCCAAAAAATGCCCGAAAATCATCCAAATTTTCAGCGTTCACACTGGTATAGCCCCTTGATGCTATTAAAAAAAATAGCATTGACATAGAAGGGAAAACGAGTTAGTATCTAATTTTGGGAAATTTCCCAAACATCATACGTACGATGATAACTCGAAATCCTTAGACTTTGAACTAAGGTAAGCTAGGTTAGATATGCTCCTAATGAGGTGACCGATCGCCCCTTAAGGCTATGCATCGCCCTTCCCAACACCCTGGTATGTGTGTGCGTGTGTGTGTGTATATATATTAGGTGTAGTAAAAAGAAATCCATTATTTTTGCATGAAATTGAAGGCAAAAATAAAGGATTTCTTTTAACTATATTTACTTTTTACTATAATTCTATTTACTATATTCTTATATATATATATATATATATATATATATATATATATGACTACGCGGGCCCTTCCCGTCAAGCTATCAGGCAAGCCAGAATCCACAACTCGTCCTTCGAGTCAGCCGATTTTCATTAGCAAATTCTCAATCGTCATTCATTGTTCGACAGCTAAGTGCTGGCAAGAAAAAAAACGATCTTCCAACGCTTGGAACTTTACCACGATTCCCATGGAAAAAATAAAAGCCTCATTGGGTCAATGCGGTCGTCCAAGTGGGTAACGTATTTTCGATTACATACTTTACCGATCAATGGAAGGAAAAAAGATCGGCTGGAATCCTTGGGCAGACACGCGCAGGGTGAAAGATATATGTACAGGGTGTCTTGTTGTGAATGGATAATTCTGCAACTGTCGGTAGGTCAGATCATGCCCTACTATATGCTGGAATTTCAGTTCAGTAAAAGTCTCACGGTTCTCGAGATTTCAGTCTTTATGTTATTTAAACAAAAACATCATCTGCTTTTGGTTTTTCGCATGCCATTTTTACAAATGATATGAATCGACAATAACTAAGCAACTTTTTATAGTAATTGGCACGATAGGCGTAGTACTTTTTTTTTACACCGCAGGCTATCAAGCCAGATGTTCGAATTGGTTTGTATGGAAATTCTGCATAAGATCTCATTTCATAAAGTTTCCTTGACATTTAAGGTTAAAAAGAATACTTTTCTAGATAAAACAAATAACCAAAAGTATTTTTTTTTAAACCGGGTCAACAAAAGTTAATATTTGTAGAAATGACATGCGAAAAATCAAAAACAGATTATTTTTATCTCGAAAACCGTGGGGCTTTTACTAAACTGAAATTCCGGCATATAGTAGGACGTTACTTGACCTATCGACAGTTGCAGGATTATTTATTCATAACAGGACACCCTGTACGTATATATAGACGTGATTTCGAAATGATAAATTATGCAAGTCGAAGAGCAGGGGCATCGCTGACCATCGTCACCGAGATCGGTTGTTCCGTCTCTATGTTGCATACGTGTACGTATTCATATACGTATGTGTACGAACTTCTTCTCCCTGCTCTTCCGAAGTCCTGGTGTATCCTAGATTCATCCTAGATTCAGTCTGTATACCGGACGATTGGCACTTGTCCAAAGATCGGTTTTTGCGTTTAACCGCAAACGCGAGTGTATAACTTGTGTCCCGTGAATTTCGATCTTCGATCCCTCGGACTCTTGATAGCATTTTGATGTCGCGGCAGAAAAAGGTTCATCTCGTTACGAGCCTTACGAGACTGCCTTATTCTTCCACGGGACGGGCATCGATAGGTGAGGTTGGGGGACGATTTTCTCGTAACCGACGAGAGAGGACTTGAAATAATTTTTTTCTGAGCATCGGAACGACGAGGTCGGGATTTTCCACACTATACATAATCTTGCCAAGTTTGGGTTTTTATTCAATTGATCAATGTTGATAAACAACGAAGTTATCATTATTAGGTGAACAAAGTGCCGACGTAACTGCATGGCCATTCGGCGTAGGTGGTTCTGGCACGTAGGGCGATCTGAAATGAAAAATAAAAAAATGTACTTTCAGTATAAGGATAAAACTTTCGTGGGCTGCATACTTTTTTGAAATTTTACAAATTACGAAAATGGCAAGCCGTAGGAATGGCAGTTCCATTTTCGACCAAGAAACAAGTTTGATCATTTGTTGGTAACAAATGGATGAGCGTGTAAAGAAAAACATGTGGTTATACGATAAAAATTTTTATGAGAAAAGAATATTATTTTTTTTAAAGATAAACTAAATAAAATCAACTAAAAAAATTTAATTACATTCACATATTTTCTTATTGCTAGTTGTTTGCATTAAATTAAAAAATTGCACACGTACAATCACCTAGTACCAGTAAAATGGAAAAGAACTACGACAAGAAGAACAAAACAAGATAAATACATAAGTGAATTCGACAAAATATCAGGACGTTGAATTTGTTCTCGCTGTTTTTCAACAGATGGCGTTAAGGCGTTACCCCCACTTGTAGCGCAAAAAAAAGGCCTTTTTCATGATTTTTTTAAAGAAAACTACAAAACTTTTTTAATCGATCAATATACCATCTTAAAGAACGCATCTTGAAGAACTTTCAGTATTTTTTTTATTGAAAAATATTACATTGTTTAGTGGCAAATGGCCGTCAATGAAATAATGTTTTTATATACACGGTTTGCGGTGACCAACATTGCGGCGAAGTGGATCATCTGACAAACAATGCGGATGGATTTAGTCAAATATAAGTATAAACTAGTCTTTAATCGAAGGGTTTTTAAAAATATTCATTTTTCACAAAATGGCGGACAGTCAAAGTTAACGGTTCGATTTTAACGATAAAAACGGCCGTTTTTTGGCTATAAAACGGCCATTTTTTTTTTCAAAAAAAAAATCGAACGATTAAAGACTACATTTTTATGTATTAAATAAGCCTGCAAAATTTCAAGATCGGTTCATTAGTGTTCGAGTAATCTTGGTCGACGACTTCAGAAATGCCATTTTGAGAAAAACGCGTTTAAAGTTTCTCTTTCAACGCGGATTCTTCTCTTTCAACGCTTATATCTCAGTCAATTTTGTTCGGATCGACTTGAAATTTTCAGGACATATTCTCAGATACTTATACTTCAAAAAATGCAATAAAAAATCGATTTTTTCAAAATCGCAAGTGGGTGTAACCCCTTAACAGAACTTTGCGCGTATAGTTTGAGATGGTAACACATCTATAAAGAAGTACTACAAGCTTCAAATTCATTTATGCCATTTCGCCGGAGTTTAAACAACTTTTTTTTCATAGTGTTAAACATGTCAAATTTCGTGCCAAAAAAGAGTATTTGCGGGGAATTTCACTTCTTCATTAAAACAAAATCTGCAGCTGAAGCACACTAAATTCTTGCTGAGACTTACGGCGACCATGTTCTGGCGGAAACAACATGCCCAGATTGGGTTAGACGTTTAAAGAATAATGATTTTGATGTGTTGAATTGGAGGCATTACTTCATGAAGACTCATGTCAGACGCTAGCTGAATTTGCAGAATCATTAGGAGTTGATCACCCAACAGTTTCGAAACGGCCGAATAATTTTTTAAAAATAAAGTATTAATATTCACGAAAAAAAAACAGCGAGAACTTATTCAACACCGCAATATATATACCTAGCTTAACATAATATCTCCTTAATATTTTGCACACCATCTCTGTTTCCACTTAGCTCTATATTCGCCTCCTATTCTAATTGCTGTGTTCCCCTTTCCTTGTTACCTCATTACTCTTCTTCCTCCCTTTCCCTCGCCTTTTTTCCCGCTAGTTTTTCGAATTCCCGCGCTATTTCGCACATTTCTTCTACTATTTTCTCCCCCTCTAGCCATCCCAAAAATATATAAAAAACGATAAAGAATGTTATACAGTGAGAATATAAATTTAAAAAAAATTGAATTCAATCAAATGAAAAAGTTGATAATGAAATTTTTTTTTAATATAACAAATCAAAACGACTTATACCGTTTCACAAAACATCGTTAAAAAAAAACGGAAAAGAAAAAGCGTAAATCGCAGCGGTCCGTTTCGCCATAGCGCAATATGCGCTTCGATTCCACATAAAAAAACCCCACAACTCGATCAATTACCGCAATTTTGACAAAATCTTTATAGCAAATCAAACTCAAGACCCCCCCGGCTGCCCGAGTAGAAATCTTGCCCCGGCTACAAAAAAAACCGGGTTAGGCTTCCTGATTTCTTTTTCCGCCCTTGATCAGGATTTTATTTTATCAAGTATTTGGTCTGATAGGGTAAATAATCAAGGCCTGATTAGGGTAAACAATCAAGGCCTGATCAGGGTGAAAAGTTAAGGCCTGACATGCAGTTCGAAGAGAGAAGTTCGCTATTGCTTCGAAAACCACTATCTCATCACATTCTTCATTGCACTGCCAAAAAAATATTTAATTTACATAGGATCTATTTAAATCAAATAGGTTTTTTCCTACAATCCTATTTGTTTTAAATATATTTTTTAGAATATTCAATAGAATATTTCATAAATCCAAAATAAATTGAAATACTTAATTTAGAGTTCTACCACAATGATTTTGTAACATAATCCGTCATTTCCCGGCCTTCTGAATGGATTTTTTCGAAGAAAATATTTCTGCATCCACATAGGATCGAATCTGCCCCTACGCTACCGAGTGTTTGTAGCATTTCGGTGGTATAAGAGACCCCATTAATTCCTATTATTAGTTGTTGTATCACACAAACTATATCAATTAGTTAATATGATTGTGATAATTCGAAAGTTGTATCGAATATCATGCTATAGATTTTTCAAACATAACCTATATAAACATAAAATAATATTCCAACATAACCTATAGATATATAACTCCTCTCTCCGCCCCTCTCTACCCCCTCTCCTTCGATGTGTGTATTGCAATCAAGACGGCCCATTAATTCAATCAAGCAGAAAAATGTTTGTCTCTACGAAAATTCTACTTAATTCAAATTTAAAAAAAATCGATAAATTTCGTGGATTCAACGAAGTTGTTTTTTGAACAGAGGAAATCGAATCACAGGTTTATTAGGAACTAATAAAATATTAGGAATAATAAAAAATGTACGTATAGAGAGGACGAAATGGCTCGACATTTTGACGACGCGCTAATATGTATAGTTCGTCTGGTTTGATAAGAGATTAGGCGTGTAAATGGCGCCAAACTGTACATACGTCCAGTTACTTGATGATTGCTTGAAGCTAGCCGGATCAGGCGGATTGAATCAAGCCGTAAGTCCAGCTGCCTGACCATCACCTGAAGATAGTCTGATCAGGCGAATTTATGCAAGCCGTGAATCCGTTTTCCCGACTATCGCCTGAAACTGGCCGGATCGGGCGACTGGATGCAACCGTAAATCCGGGGCCGGGTTGAAATTCCGAACTTTGAACGATCAGAACGCTCTAAACTCCGAAAGAATACTACCCCGAAAGATCTAAACTCCGAAAGAATTTTACACGAAAGACCAAAACTCCGAACATCTGAGCGGGGCCGGGTTGAAATTCCAAAGGTCGAATTATCAGAACGCTCAAAACTCCGAAAATATGCTTCCTCGAAAGATCAAAACTCCGAAAGAAATTTACACGAAAGACCAAAACCCCGAAAATCTGAACGGCGTCAAAATAATTCGGCTATGGAAGTTTTAAAAGTTTTAAAATTTTCAATAAATCGACGAATTATTCCAAGAATTTCGTTTTATTAAGAAGTGATTTTACGTCAATTTTGAAATTTATCTAGACAATTTTATACGTTCTACATCATTTACAGTCAACTGTGTAGACTTTCGCTGGCATAATCTTGACGAACCTTGTAATTTCGGAACATTAAAATTAGGAATGGTAAACTATCGGTGCATTCAAAGTTCGGAATTTCAACCCGGCCCTCATGTCAAGATCATGCCAGCGAAAGTCTACACAGTTGACTGTAAATGATGTAGAACGTATAACATTGTCTAGACAAATTTAAAAAATGACGCAAAATCACTTCTTAATAAAAAAATAATACCTGAAATAATTCGTCGATTTATTGAAAATTTTTAAACTTCTGAAACTTCCATAGCCGAATTATTTAGATGGTGTTAAAATTTTCAGAGTTTCGGTCTTTCGTGTAAAATTCTTTCGGGGTACTATTCTTTCGGAGTTTTGAGCGTTCTGACCATTCAAAGTTCGGAATTCCAACCCGGCCCCGTAAATCCAGTTGCCTGACTATCGCCTGAAACCGGCCGGATCAGGAAAATTAAGGCACACCGTAAATAAAGCCTCCGTACAACAGCGTGATCAGGCCCGGATCAAATGTCAAGCCAGCCTGACAATATTTCTACTCGGGTATAAAACTGCAATAAAAAAATCGTATTTTTCTAAACCTCAAGCTCACGCACCCTTTCAAATTGAGTTCTTCAACACAAGAAATTTGCTTCGAGGGATAAGTTACGGAGAGAAAAAAAATGGCACAAAGGGTGCAAGCAGTCTTCGGCTTTCTCACTCCCGTCCGTGAGGACGTGCGAGTCGAGCACACCTCCCCTGGTGCTTCCGTCTTCCTCACGCTCTCTTGCCACTTCTACCACGGACTGTGGCCTGTTCCCGCCGCGGAGTAACGAGACAACCCCCTTAATGCCGCTAAAGAATAATGGCAGTGAGAGGAGAGCAGGGAGGGTGGGTTGCGCGAGAGTCGGTACGTAGCAAGAGCAAAGGGCCCTTCCATTGTACTCTCGCGGTTGTGACTCCCCCGCACTCCACATAGCGTTGAGGGTACATCGAGGTGAGAGAGTAAGACGCTCACCCAGCACCAGGAAGAGAAGTATGGTGAAAAACGAGGAGGGGGAGGGGGGGTTTGCCGAGGGAGGAGAGGTAGAAAACGGTAACTACGAATAACTGCTCTAGCGCAATTGTACGTTCCCGCCCTTAACCCTCGACGCATAGGGACACCGCTTCTTGGCAGAAGCGCGTATGAAAGTTGCGGAGGCCCCCTCGTGGCTCTCGAGTCGCGGGGGCCGTAAACGTCGGGGAACAAGCCTCGAACGTCGCGTATGGTCCGAAGAATCGAAGGATTACGAAAGGCCGCAAGGGCTCAAGGTAGTGCATACCGGTTTTCGATGATATCGAAAAACCGGAATATCGGACCAAAATTTCGATATTGCCAAAGCGATATTTGACTCAAATAATACAGATGTCTCGAATGATATTGAAGTTTGCATAGCTGGAACCAACGAAAGTTTCGTAGCTCGCCCACTTTTTTGGCAAATTTGGGCCACGAGAGTCATTCTAACTTTTATTTCTACACTCCTTATCTGATATTTAGATCCTAAATTTACAGGACAAGATTTTGGATGATAACAAAAGGCAAGAAATAAAAACGAAAAACGAATTTTCGTTGCGTTCCAACGATGCAAACTTCAGCATCATATGTTTCGATATCAGAGATGAAAAAATAAAAATATCATCATCATTTTAATTATTTCTATTTACCTGAGTAACTTTTCTTGGTTTTTTTTTACTACGTTTAACAGCCTTAAAATATGATTACCTACATTAAATAAAGGGTGTCTTAAAATCACCTGACATTTCAAGGAGTTACGTGGGTTTCGAAGCGAAAAAAGCAAATTTAAAAAAATATATATCAATTATTTTATTCAAAATGTTGAGCACATAAAAGAGCAACATTTCAACAGTATTTAAAGAAAATTTCATCCCCAAATTTGGGGAATTCAGCCGGTGGCACCTGGTTTCGGATTGAAGGAAGGATTTTTAACAAAATTGAAATTTGAATTTTTGGCAGAGTTGTATGCAAAATAGTTCAATTTTTGGTACAATTTACACTACGTATAGCCTTGTAAAATTAGTTGTAATTGAAAAAAAATCTGCGTTCAATCACTAGTCAATGCTATTTTGAAGAAGTGTGCAAAATTTTAATAAGATCGGTGCATTCGTTTTTGAGAAATCATGTCCACCGACTTCAAAAATAGTGTTTTGAGAAAAATGCGTTTACATGCGTCGCTCCCCAGGTAGGGAATCAAAAGGCTGACAATGGAAACAAACTTGTGCGAGCCTTGTTTCACCGAGCCTGAGTGAGACAGACCTGGGTCAGGTTTCATTGCATCGTTTGGAGCAGCCTGGAACCAAGACTGGCTGCTTAGCCTAAACTCAGGGTTATTTCAAGCTTTATTCAGCCAGTGAATTTTAAGGCTAAAAAATCAAGGCTGGATGCAGGCTTGTTTCAGGTTGTGATAAAATAAAATAAATTTTAAATAATATTCTTTCTGTACTTTTATGAAGAAAAAAAATTAGCAATAAATTTGTGGGGTGCGAAGGCACGAAAAACGAAAGCGAAGGAGGCAGCTCAGAACATTTAAACATATTCTCTTATCGATATTTATGAGGTACACAAAAAAGTTTTTTTCTCGTCACATACACATTTCGTATATACTCACTCTCTGGGGTTTGCGTACACTCTGTGTATTACGTGTCCCATAAACAATAAATAAAATAAAGTATTGTGTTTAAAATATTTTATATATATTTTATAACAAATAATATAATGAATAATAAATATATATAATAAATAAAATGAATTCTTTACAAATTTATTAAATTTATCCCAATGTAGAATATAGAAAACTAAAAAACAGGCCTCATATAGCCTCGAGAAGAGTTTGGGATAAGCCTGGTCATAAATGCTCGTGAAGGCTTCATAAAGGCTCGTTTTGAACCTTGTTGTTTCGTCGTTTCAGGCTTAGTACAGGCTTTTCTACCAGCCTTTGGTCAAGCCTGTGTGCAACAGCCTGAAACCGCGTTATCATTCAGGGGTTCAGCTAGGCCTGAAATCAGGCTGGTGCTCAGCCTGAATAAAAAAATGTGAGCCTTGTTTCAGAGCTTGGCGAGCCCTTTTTTCATCGTCAATTCCTACCTGGGTCCTGGCCGGTCTTTCCCTACGGGGGGAATTCCCAAAGGCCATCTCTCCTAGACTTTTACTCCGATTGACTTAAAACTTTGGAAGAATATTCTAGACATATTGTACTACTATATAATACATTTTGTAATGGATTTAAAAAATTTTCAAACCCACGTAACCCCTTAAATTGGCATCAAGAAGTATTGAGGTGTAGTCATGAAGAATTACACGATCGAGCACTGCATAGAAATTGTTATTTGCTGCATTGTTGTTGCAAAGTAATTGCAGACGAAATTTCATAGTCGTGTTATATCGCACCGCGGCGATGTGAATTGGCCACCAAGATCGTGCAATTTGACGCCATTGGACGTCTTTCTTTGGGGTTTTCTGGAAGGAAAAGTGTATGCCAATGGTTCATAAACCATTCCACATAACCTCCATGTTTGTACGTTATATTAAAATAAAAATATTCGTACTTTTGAAATATATAATACGTTTTATTAAGGGGGTGGTAGGGGTTTGCACTTTTGAAAAATCGGTCTTTTCTTATAGTTAAACATTTCAGGAATATGGTCCCAGAATTTCAAGTCAATCAGAGCAAAACTCTCGAAGTTATTGACTATTTAGCCCCGCTCCTCTAACTCTGCAGCTCCGACTTCTCTAAACTTCAAACGCGTTTTTCTCGAAACCACTTTTTCAAAGTCCGTGTTCACTGCCATTTGAAAACTACATGACCGATTTATTTCAAACTTAGTGCGCATTTTCTACATATAAAATACCTCCCCCAACGGTTAGTTTGAGATTTTTTTACATTGAGGGGCTTTTCCACCCCCAAAATGGCGGAATTTTTCGTGAAAAATAGCACTTTTCACTTTACATGACCACCAAAAATTTAGAAATGAAAAAAAAATTATCAAAGACCGTTGGGGGGAGGATTTGATGATACTTTGATCAAATTTTAATGGTACTTGATTTCAGATAATTTCTATCTGAGATACAGTGAATACCACAAAACGAGTTTTTCCAAAGCGTTCTTGGAAAAGCTTTGTCACCGGCTTGTTTATGGATATTTTCGCGTGCAAATTTCACGGAATGTTCTTGAAATGACACTTAACAATGTACAAAAGGTTTCAATAAATTTACTCTATCCATATAGATGAAAAAAATCGCAAAAAAGTGTTTTTTTTTCACGCTGAAACCTCTATCCTCCCCTTAATCAATACTCTACATTTCCGAAGTGTCAACTTATTGATCCACGAGTGTGGAATTGAAAAAAGACTTTTCTTCCACGGCTTACACCTGCGATAAGGTAAGGTCGGCTCTGAAAGACGAAACTTTGGACGCCCTCTATTTTTTGCGGTCATTGTTTCAATAATCTCAATCTCGTTAATGAAAGTTACCATGCTGTTATGTGCCTACCGCAAGCTATGCCATTTATTTGCATTCTGGTAGCTACTACTACGCTGACTTGCGTAACACTCCCTAATTTTAATTTAGCTTGTTTACTACTTACTTGATTTGCATAAAAGATTCCATTTTTTCTAATTTTTTGGTATGTTTTTTAATTTTATGTTGGGTTGGATATACTTGAGAATATAGCACAGTATATTTAGAAATGTATGATAAATAAAGATCTCAATAAAAGACGGTGATTTTTAAATACTGTGGTTTCACTTGGCTATACACTATTATTCCTACAACCTCCATCTTCACTTTCAAGCTTCTAACGTTTTTAATCAAGGTTTCCCATAAATATCGGAAATGATCGAAATACCGGTATTCCGATATTACAGCTTGTTGATATCGAAATAATACCGGTTATAGAAAAAGCTCCGATAGTCCTAGCTCTAGCTTAAGGGGTAATATCTGCTTGACGCGTAAAAAAGGGAAATTTTCAAGATTTTTCTTTTTACGAAACTATAAAACCAATTAAAAAAATCCTTTTTGCCGTTTGTTCATTATATATTGAAATTAACCATTTTTTTTATTTATTTAAAAAACAAAATCGCGGTTTACAGCACTTCGGACCAAGACTATTTTTTAAGGTACCAATCGGCACACAGTAGAAGTGATGAACATCGGCATCTGGAAGGAAATACTTTTTTTTTCCTTACCAACATGAGTTTTGTCACAGAAGTACACAGCAATATTAAAAAATATTGTTTTTTGCGAATTTGGCATTGCATTTAAAAAAAGAATTATTTTTCACCGAGAAAATTGATCGCAATTTGTTTATAAAAACCGTAATTGTTAATTAACCATGAAAACCGTGTGTGCTCCGGTGGACAATCTATCTGAGAAGCTGCAGTTGAAATTTTAAGTCTGCGTGCCAATTGCAAAAACAAGATTTCCAGAAAAACGCGTTTGAAAATTGCTTCTTCTATGCGTTACCCAATTAGTTTTACTTCCCTTTTTGTTCATATACACTTTATCACTCATTTTTCAAACCACAACTTTAACAAGAATAAACAGAAAACTGTTTACAAATAGCGAATGCACAAGCAGTGGCACGTGCTCGCAATGAGAAGCCGCATTTATCAGTTCGGAGCTATCAGAGGTGTTTAGAAATTCAGCTCTTGCATGTGTTAAATAAAAAAATTGTACCAAGAAATGTTAATGAATATTATTCTTGAGACGTTTTTGCGTTATTTAGGCAAAACAAATTTCAAATAGACATTATCCCTACGGTGTTGAAGTTTGCATCGTTGGAATGCAACGATTTTTTTCTTTTATTTTTATTATTATCAAAAATATTTTCTTTCCAATTTATGTTGTAGTTTTTTAATAAGTATCCTAAATTTTTTCTTCGTTTTGTAGGAAAAATCAGCCAAAGAAATGCTTCGGCAGTCTAAAAAAAATCATTTTCGTTGCGTTCCAACGATGAAATTTTGAAAAATCAGTTTTCATTCAATAACTCTTTAGGAAAAATTCATACAATTTTTGTTCAAATGGGAACATTGTAACCCTTGAAAAGACGCGTCGATCGAGTATTCGATCATCCCTCTCCAATAATATCTTCACCCCCGAAAGAATTGTTGAAGAATTAACAAAAAAATTGTTTATTGAATAACTCAAAAACAATCGATTTTTCGGGGATGTTTTAAATGTACGAAATGTAGAGAATAATTTTCTCTATATTTTCCTTCCCATGGACCACCCTTGAATTTTGCTTTTTCGAACCCCTCTCAGGGGTTGAAAATTCAAAATGAAATTCTGGGAAAACTATTGACCGAAAATAAAGAGATACGAGTTTGGCGCCGTGGACATAAATGTAGCTGAGGGTTCAAGCTACACATTCTTCCACGGCGGCGAATTCGTACGGTCAATAGTTTTCCCAGAATTTCATTTTGAATTTTCAACTCCCGAGAGGGGTTGGGAAATAAAAATTCAAGGGTGGTCCATAGCAACGAAAATATAGAAAAACTTATTCTCTACATTTCATACATTTGAACGATACCCGAAAAACCGATTGTTTTTGAGTTATTCAATAAACAATTTTTTTGTTAATTCTTCAACAATTCTTTTGGGGGTGAAGATATTATCGGAGAGTAATTATCAAATACTCGATCGACGGATCTTTTCAAGAGCTACAACGTTCCCATTCGAACAAAAAGTGTACGATTTTTTTCTAAAGAGTTATTGAATTAAAACTGATTTTTCAAAATTTCACCCCACTTTTTCACCCCCAAAATGTACTTCCACGACTTCGGCGCTGTGGACAAAACTAAAGCCCGCATTTTTCTGCACATTCTGTCTCACGGGGCCCACCTCGTAGGGGTTGTAGTTTGGCATTAATCCACCCCCATCTCCTTTCATCCCCTAAAAAGAAACCCTACACCCCGATTTTTAGGCAAACTTGGATTTAGCACCCGCGGCACCTACAAAATCACCTGTCAAAAAACTAGCCTTCTTCTAATTTTCTCCGATTCCAGGGTTTTTCAGCGACAGCACGACTGTACTATTTCTTGATTCTCAACTTATACACAATACAAAGTAAAAATATGTTTGATTTTTTTGCTTCAGGTCACCTGTCCGGGACTTAGGACTTCCGCAAGCGAAGAATGTCATCGCCCGCCCACCGACATGGCTCCCCCCGCTCCCACCGCCATGTTTTGTCAAACTTTAAAAAATATTTTGACGTTCAATAAAGACCGCTTAGTCAACATACCAAATATCAACATTCCATATTTAATACTTTTCGCATAAAAAATTGGTGAAAAATCGAACATTTTTTGGCCCAACAAGGCAGAACCTTCCCTTAAGGAGCAGTGGGCACCAGGGTGGCTGCGATGAGGCAATGCTTGCAGCCACTCGTGGCTACGCGTACACCTACAGGTGTGCCGGGCAATTGAAACTCAGGCTGCCTCGAGAATCACGAGTCCCATAGCACAGCTCGGCCTTCCGCGGGCTCTTACGTGTGTCCTTTTTGTTTCGCCAACGATGACCAATCGGTGGAAGAACTCGGGACCGGGAATACCTTTCAAAATTATTTACCTTTCGAGTCCTTTGAACCGTCACGAATTTGTTTGCCGAGTGCGCGCGGTCCGAAGAAAGAAGCCGCAGAAAAAAAGCTTTTTCTCCCACTCTCTCTTTCTCTCCCTAGATGTCCTCGAGACCGCCACTCTCGCACTCTTTCACGCCCCGTGTACGACAAATTCGTAACGCCCGGATGGTATATATTTATATTCATGTATACTGTGTATACAGAGCGCGGAGAAGAATCATCGCGAGAAAAAGCCGCGCAGGACTACTCCGTCGCGCTTGCTACACCTAGGCATACTACACCTTTTGCATTTGTGTACTTGCTGGACGAGTGTGTGTGCAGGCAGCTCTTGAAGCCGTTGCGGGACATCGACAAACACCGGGCAGCCGAATTCTTCTGCATATCGAGTGGCGAAGACTGTTCGAGGGAGAGAATGAAGGAGAGAAAGGAGAGAGATTGATTGATCGAGAGAGAGAGAGAGAGAGAGAGAGAGAGAGGCGCCGGAAGGAGCAGGGAAAGGCGAAAGCGAGAAAGGCAGAGAAAGGACATGGTACAGTTTTTTTATTCCTCCGTTACGGTGGCTAAGATACCAGGCACTATTCAAATAAGGGTGTTGAATTTTTCACAACTGTTTTTACAACCTTTGATCAACGTTCGGTACCGTATCTCAAGAAAAACACTGTCGACACTCCGCTACCGAAAATCCCCCCTAATTTATGCATATCATCTTACAATTAAGTACAGGCACCGTAGCTAGTCGAAAGGAGTTTCACTATGGAAATGTTCACATACCCCTACTTCAATAGTGAGAAAATCGTGGTACGATGAATTTTGTTTCGATTTTTTTAAATAAATTCAATTTTATTTAAATTTTGAAATAAATTTAACTTTGTTTCGATTTTTAAATACATTTTATTTTGTTTAGTTTTTTTTAATTAAATGAATTATGTTTAGTTTTGATAATTAATTTTAATACACTAACAATTAGATTTCATAAGTAAATTGTATTTTATTTAAGGAGAGATATACACCTAGATGGTCGAGGTCGAGGATTTAGAAGCTATGAACATTCCGTCGACCGCAGAAGACCTACACTACGGGCCTGGTATCGATGATTCCATGTAAGTTGATAAATTTCATGATTTATTCATTCCCAAATTTTCAAACGCGTTTTTCTCAAAACCACGTTTTTCAAATCGGCACCCAAAATTTCTCGAAAACCAATGAACCGGTTGCCTTGAGGTTTTTTGTGGTTATTCTATACACCATTATCTAGTACTTGTCATATGATTTTTTTTCCGTTACTTAGTTTTTGTTTTATAGGCAAAATAATAACTAATTTTTGGCCCAAAAATGACTATTTATGTTCAAACGTCCGCCATTTTGTCATAAATCGATATTTTCAAAATCGGCTATGACAAGTACTAGATTATAGTATCTAATTTAATAATCTTTTTGGTTTTTTTTTCAGATGATTTTTGAAGAAACGCCAGTGGGTACCGTATACGCAGATTTTTTTACGACGCTCCAAGGACCATACAATATCCTTGTATTTTTGATATTTTTAAATAAAGAAAATTAGACATATTTTTGAATGTATATACTTTTAGATAATTAAAACCCCAATCCAAAATTCCAGATACTTTTCCTTGAAAAAATTCCCAAAAATGACTTTTTTCCGGCTCCTAGGTGTATATCTCCCCTTAACCTGCACGCACATTAAGGGGTTATGCCTAGTCGTAATAGTCGAAGACAGCTCATTTTTGGGATTTTGTTAAAGAAAACCATGATGATAAATTCCTACACAAATTAGGTTTTAAAAAAGTATCATCTGACGAACACTCTGTAGATTTTTTGGGGCCGGGTTGAAATTCTGAACTTTGAATGATCAGGACGCTCAAAACTCCGAAAGATCAACCCTGAAAGATCAAAACACCGAAAGCATTTTACACGAAAGACCAAAACTCCGAAAATCTGAATACCGTCAAAATAATTCGGCTATAGAAGTTTTTTGAGTTTCAATATTTTCAATAAATCGACGATTTATTTCAAGATTTTTTTTATTGGGAAGTGATTTTGCGTCAATTTCGAAATTTGTCTAGACAATGTTATACGTTCTACATAATTTGCAGTCAACTGTGTAGACTTTCGCTGGCATGAGTTCGAGTTTTTGCACCCGTACGCCTGGGTGTGTTACCCCTAGCATATAAAACAATGAAGCATCCTTGTAATAATTAAGTATGTGTCTGTACTACCTTAACAAAATACGTAACATCCTTCCTCACTCAGCTTATTCCAATTATGGGAATATTCCATACACATTCCATACATCTTCGAGGTCGTTGAGTGTCTTTCGAGGTCCTCGAGCATCCTTGAATAGTTTCGCCGCCGCAAAACATTTGAAGCGTTACATCTATGTGGCTCACCGAAAAATGACACTTGGAAAAATTATTTTTTTGACAATACTAAAAAAAAACAATCAAAATGAGGCGTGGAGGATTTATTCTACACGTGTTGAAGTATAGAAAAAAAAAGTTTTTTATGCAAAAGAACTTTTATGGAATATAGAGCATATAGCATATAAAAAAAATATTTGCATTGACATTAGTTTTGCTAGAGAAAGACACGCGATTATTTAAAAAATATGATCTTCGCAAAATGGCATCAATTTGAATTAATTTTCTTTCGCCAAAAAATCGGCCTTCATTTGTTTATAAAAACGAAAATTGTTGATAAATCGTAAAATTCGGGTGTGCTTCTTTAAGGAATCTATCTAAGCAGCTGCCGTTGAAATTTCAAGTCAATCGCATGAAAACTGTCCGTATTATGCGTTCTCCCGATTAAAAAAACTTGGTTTCGAACAAAACGCGTTTAAGGCGTTACCCCCACTTGTAGCGCAAAAAAAGGCCTTTTTCATGAATTTTTTAAAAGAACACTACAAAACTTTTTTAATCGATCAATATACCATCTTAAAGAACACATCTTGAAGAACTTTCAGTAATTTTTTTATTGAAAAATATTACCTTGTTTAGTGGCAAATGGCCGTCAATGAAATAATGCTTTTATATACACGGTTTGCGGTGACCAACATTGCGGCGAAGTGGATCATTTGAAGAAAAAATGCGGATGGATTTAGTCAAATATAAGTATAAACTAGTCTTTAATCGAAGGATTTTAAAAAATATTCATTTTTCACAAAATGGCGGACAGTCAAAGTTAATGGTTCGATTTTAACGAAAAAAACGGCCGTTTTTTGGCTATAAAACGGTCATTTTTTTTCGAAAAAAAAATCGAACGATTAAAGACTACATTTTTATGTATTAAATAAGCCTGCAAAATTTCAAGAAGATCGGTTCATTAGTGTTCGAGTAATCTTGGTCACCGACTTCAGAAATGCCATTTTGAGAAAAACGCGTTTAAAGTTTCTCTTCAACGCGGATTCTTCTCTTTCAACGCTCATATCTGAGTCAACTTTGTTCGGACCGACTTGAAATTTTCAGGACGTATTCTCAGATACTTATGCTTCAAAAAAATGCAATTAAAAAAAAATAGATTTTTTCAAAATCGCAAGTGGGGATAACCCCTTAAGGGGCTATTGAACTGTGACGGGATGAAAAAATCGAATTTTTTGCATTTTTAAACTCTATTCCATCATAGAATTGATATCCAATTGCTGGTAAAGTCGATTTTCACTTTGTCGACTCAGTACAGCGCTCCAAAGTAAAAGCGCGCGGTGCGCGCGCTCAAGTACGGCTACCCGCTGCGCGTCGCTGGCAGCTATTGGGAACAGCTCTTTTGAATTTATACCTAAGTATACGCGTATAATTCTATACATTTACTGTATATTAGTAGTCTTTCTTTCACTGTGTGAGTGAAAGGACGCTCTACCTGTTCGTATTGTATAGTATAGTATAGTAAACTTTAAGGGGCCAGTCCACTTTGGAGCCACGAAAAAAGGCTATTTTCGCGATTTTTTTTTGAGGATTATATAAAAGATATGAATATAAAAGTTGTTGGGCTTGATAAATAAAGTCTTGAAAAACATTTTTTTTAAATTTAATTCATTTTAATTCATTTTTAAATACAAAAACTATAGTTTAACGTAACGCCTGAAAAATAGGTGGGCTAGGTAGCTCCATCACAACTCGGCAACGGCTTGTCTAAAGCAAAAAAATCAAAGTCTATTAGATTCAGTATGACACCAGCTACAAAATGACCCTCGGATATAAAGTTTTATCAAAAAATTAAAAAATGGCAGATGAAAAACGAAAAAGGTTTTTAAAAACGCGTTTTTTTCGCAGTTTTTCGCAAAACAACAGAGTAAAAATCAAAATTTTATAACCATCGAGGGTCATCTTGTTGCGAATCATGTTTACAATAAGTGGTTCAAATTTCAAGAGAATCGGTTTATTAGTTTTAGCGATACGATGGAGCTAGATTTTGAAAACGTTGTTCCGAGAAAAACGCCTTTGAAATTTATACTATGATCGTCCGAGCGCGCTTACGCTCAGGTAGACAAAATGAGGTCCTGACGTTCAGGTAAAAAAAAATACTTAGAGAGCTCGGATTTACATAAAATTTTGACACAATATTTCTGAATGTATGTACTTTCAAAAACAGTTAAAAAAATCGATTTTTAGAAATTTTCACGGTGGACTGGCTCCTTGAACGCGTTTTTCTCGAAACGACTTTTTTCACCTACCGTTGGTGAATTCGGAAAAACAGCTTCACCAATCCGGCTAAATTTTTTACTGCATATTCAGCATATGTATGGCTATCGCCTGAACTACGGTTATTAAAAAATATTCATTTCAACTTATATTTTGGCACGAATTATGACGAAAAAAAACGTGTTTTCCGAACACAAAAAAAAAACGATGCCATTTTATTATTTTGCAACAAAAAATAATAATCCCAGTTCGGACGACAGTGGCACTCATGTAGATTATGAATCTTTTTGAATTTCTCGTTTTCGATTACCTAGAGAGCGCAAATCATCAACGCAAGCAACATACTTGTTTTTCATGCCTTTACACGATTATAAATTGTTAAATAAATATACATTTATATGCAATAACAACAAAATTGTTTTTTATTCTGTAAGAGTGTACCTTTAGGCGAAAAAAAAGTTTGGGTAAACATTCGGAAGCGGGGCTTCTACTATAATCAGGCTAATTTTTGTTTGAATGGTTTTGTATATACATTAAACCCAAACAAAAAAGTAAGAAGAAAATTAACCTGATTCCAGCAGGAGCCCCACTTCCGAATATTTACCAAAGTTTGTACCCATACATGTTAAACAGTGTAAAAAAATTATTAAAAATAGCTCATTTTTTTAGACGTCACAGTAGAATAGCCCCTCAAAGTTTCAAAACCGATTTAGGAGCTATCGCCGACACGACGGAATTGAGGCTCTCATTTGGATTCTGCGTGAACCCACTGAGGCATTTTGATAGTAGGTCTTCAGTTGTTAGGTCGTAGTTTATTTTTTGTACAACGACTGAACTCAACTTCTTCAAATTGCTGCTTTCACCACCCAGGCTGTTTCGTGCGTTTTGGAGCGCTCAAAGGCGCCTCGGAAAATGAGCTCTAAACAATTTTCAACATTTTTTCGAGTGGTATTTCTTTTTATATGATTATTGTGATGTTTATACATCATTTAAGCCAATAAAAAAAAACGTTCAAAATATGTTTTCTACTTAGATGGTACTAAATGCCTCAGCGTGATGCGAAAGAGATATGATTGCACAAGTGATGCGAACGATTTCCGTAGAGTTAGTAATATCACGGCAGTTCGAGAGAACCAGACGGAGAATGTGTTTCCCGTCATATAAAGCCCACTAAAATCGAGTGGAATCTCAAAACTATACAAAAAATCCCAAAGATCATTTTGAGATAGAGAGGATTAATCAGCCTCCGACAAATTTTTGTACGAGAAAAAAATGTCAGGCTCCTTATCTCACATATTTAAATACGTGTTGGTACGTATTACAGTGTGAAGTCGTAATTATACCGTGAAGATGGTACTTGGGCCTTGAAGATTTCCGATAGACGATATCTTCGTGACATCTTTAAACAAACAAGGCTCTAGAGGTTTTTAATTCGGTGGTGCCCTCCTGAAACCCGTTTTCAGTTTGAACACGTTTCACCGAGTAAAAATTAGTACGGTGTTGGAGTATGCATCGTTGGAACGCAACGGAATTTTCTTTTTTCCGTGTTGCCTAATTTTCTTCGGCACTTTTGGTCTACGAAATTTACCGAACCATTTTTGAAGATCCATCTTAGGGATCCCTAACCTACGCGAAAAAAGAATTGAGATTTTAGCAACAATAAATAAATATAAAAATAAAAAAGGTTTTTCGATGCATTCCAACGAGGGAAACTCCAACACCATGTTTTTTTAACCCTTCCTTGACACACTGGGTCGTTTTCGCCCGAACGAATTTGAAATAAAATGCTCACTTGCCCAAAATTGAAAGTTTTAAGTCATTTTATACAACAATGCAATTTCATATTTTCCCAATTTTAATTATGCAGATATATTAAAAAAGGTTTAAGAAAGGTTTATCCCGGATTTTTTTCAATAAAAACCGAATTCGGGTCAAATTTACCCAGTGCGTCAAAGTGTATACCAAATATAAGTGTGTCAAGGAAGGGTTAAGGGTCTTGCGCGGACGTTTTGCGACCGAGATAAGTATCATTTTCAATTGTTTTTGCAGACATCTTGAAAAAACAAAATATCGCATATTTTTGTGACGAGTCGTGTTTGTCAACAAAAAATCAATTCAGCCTCCTAAAAAAAATCAATTCATTTGGCGTACAGTAGAACAAAGACAATTAAACTTCGAATATGAAACACTCCTGGTAAATTTTTTCTGCACTCCGATATTGAGAAAAAGATGATGGAAGATGGGTTTTTAAATGAATAGATGAAATCAACTTCCATTAGAAAATAGTTTTTTAGGGATATTTCGTATTCGCAATTTTATCTTCGTTTTGCAGTGCTCGAAATGGAATTCTGATTGTTTTTCAGAATGCTCAATACTTCTGGCAAGTACCGTTAAACGGAGCTACTTTGATATTCAGGGTAACTTTGGCAGTTTTTGGGGCTACTTTGACAGAGCGCCAAAATACGTTTTAAATGTGTGCGCAGCCCGCTTGGCCTTCTGGGGCGGGCGGCGGGTCCGGGGGATAAACTTGAACAACAATTTGTTGTTCTGTTTTTCAGCCAACCCTCTCCGCGGCACGCAGTAAAACTGTCGTAACTTTAGTCCCGGAACTAAGAGTGAAATACTTTCGTTAATTATATTATTCTTAGCAGTCAAATACGGGAGGAATTTAAAAAATAATTAAAAAAAAAATAGAGACGAGTTTGAAAAGAAGTCCGTTTTTTCGATCATAATTTTCATCTCAAAAGTGATACATGTTTACAATTTTCGATTCATCGACAAAAGCGCTCGTACTTGCTCGTACTGTTAAAGCAATCTACAGTTAAAATTTCAAGTCGATTGGACGAAAATTGTTCGAGTTCTGCTGCCTTAATAACGATGACAATTTGGTTATAAAAAATCGTTGTTTTTCATTTAATTCCATGTATAATGTATAAAATATTACATTTTTTATCAAAATGATTCAAAAGTAACCCTTAATCTTTGACATAAGTTGCATTTCAATGCTCTGTCAAAGAAGCTCCACACTCGGGGCTATTTTGACACTTTGAAAAATGTATATATCAAATTGTGAGGGGGTGGTGGAGCTTGACTTTCTTATACATTTGATAGCCAAAGGATACACTGTTCTATAGGAGCAAGAAAAGTTGGTATCTAGGATGTTAAAAAAAAAAGTTACCCACAAAAAACTTCCAAAAAATGTTCAAAGTAGTCCCGTTTCACTCATCACAAAAATACGCTGTATTTTTTTTCTTGAAGACTTGAACAACCTCTGAATTCATATTTTTCTCAGTCACCAACTCTGCGCGCCAAATCCTTAAAGAACGATGATATTGAAGTTGACATCGTTGTAATGCAACCGAAAAAAAAAATAAACCCATTTAGGCTACGAAAATGTAAGTACGTGTTTTCTTGTTATATATTTACGACCTCAAATTGCAAAATAAAAGTTTTCGTATAATAAGAAAAATGAGGAAAAAAAATCGTTGCATTCAACCGATGCAAACGTCATAAAAACCACATCGCCGCCTTATAATTTTCACTCTGTGTAAACGTAGGACTTTCCTGCACTTAGAAAAACAGCGGGCGTCGTGGCGCCTCTCTGGGCCAAAAGGGATGTAGGTACAGCTACCTGTTTTCGGCAGACTTCCATTTTTCTTGTTCCCTTTTTTCCCGAAATTCTTTCTCTATTCTTCTCATCTTCGTTACAAACGACTCGGTCAATTATCTTTACGATCACGATTATTTCTCGCGACGAGGATTTTGTCCCTCTCTCTCTCTCCCTTTCTTTTTTGGTGGTTTTGTCGTCCAGGTATAAAATCCGTAACCACAGCGGACAATCAATCATAGCTAATCACCGGATCGTCGTCCGACGACCGGATCCAACGGCGATCTGAATTCTCCAAAGAGTTTTCGGACCGTTTGGAGAATTAATCGAAGAGAAAGAGAGCGATATAAATCACGACGGAACGGTTATCGATGACAGGCGCATAAGCGAGCAAAGATTATCGTAGCGCAAGAAGGCAATGGAGTCATAAAGACAAAACGAGTTTGGGAGGAACGAGCGTACGGGGATCATCTTTGAATTCGTTTACCGATGGGTAATCAAAGGTTTCCCGATGACACGTACACAGGTAGATATAAATGTTTCGAAGATTATGCGAGCGATGCCACCCCCCCCCCCCCCCCGGTTCGTCTTCCTTGTTCGCTCTCCTCTTTTACTTCCTCTCCCTTTTTTCGACAGCTTCACGAGGTACTCACGAATATCCGAAGTCTTCCCTTTTCTCTCTTCATCTCTTCATTGATGCTTCGCTTCTGCCTTCTGTGAGCTAATTAATTTTTATGGCTTCGGGCTCCTCTCCTGATGAGGCTCGAACGTCGGGCATTCCTGAGTCCGGAACGATCGTGTAAGAATTCTCCTCTGTGTATGTGTGGGTTCATTTGGGAAGACTCGAAGCTTGAAGGTATTTGAAGAAGGGGCCCTTCGATTTTATGAAACGGTATCCTCTTGGAGTCTGTATATTAATGCAGATGGAGAAACATAATCGAGATCTCTGATTCGTTGGGCAATCGAACGATCGAGAACATAATGTTTTTGTGATTCGCGCTTTTCTGATGAATCATACGAGTGATCGCGTTGGTGAAATTTGACGTTTATTCTCGAGAACTTGTCAAATTAGCTGTACCTTTTTTTTATATATCTAGTGGTTGGGTTAGGTTAGGTTGCAAGGCCACCTGCTTTATAAGGTTGAAGTTTGCATCGTTGGAGTGTGAAAATGAATTTTCGTCACTTCCTCAAAGTTCTTTTAGCAGATGTTAGCTACGGAAATCACTCAACCATTGTTGAAGATACTTCTTGGGAGACGTGCATTCAAAATCTGTACAACAATATTTAGTGCAATAGAAAAAATGAGGGATTGAAAATGTAAAAAGAATTCTCAAACCTCAAAACCTCAATGTCCTGCTTCGCCTTTTTGGGATTGAGGGGGTAAATATCCCTAGGCGAGGAAATAAATTCTGATTTCCATGATTTTTTTTTAAACGAAGATTTCTTCACCATTTTTTAGACTTAGGGTGTTTTATTACTACTTTTGGCTATTACTTGGAATTTTTTAATATATACATTTTTTAAAATGGCGGAGGTCTTCTAAACGGGTTGCGGCGGATGTTGTCCGACAGCGTGACAAGTAGCATTGGAGGGATTAATCTGAAAAAAAAACCAAAGAAGATTTTTCTTTCATTGAGGCGGGAGCCTGAATTAGAAGGCCCGAAAAATCGTCTTTTTTTAAATTGCTTAAATTGATAGATAAACTGTCTCAGAATATATTCACAAAGTTAAAGAGGCCAATTGTAAATATTTTCGAAGATACAAGGGCAAAAGCAGAGAAGCGATTGAAATTTGATATTGATATTTCGATTTTCGTTTGCGATTTTCTCCGGTTTTCATTTTCACGCTTTTTCCAAATTGGCGGGCGTGATAGCAAAAAAAACTAAACGTCCTATTGAATCAAACCAAAGTTTATTTTGATCGGTACGAAAATCTCTTCAAAGTGAATTAAAAAAGTCGTTGAAGAAGTCTTTTAAAATAATTTTTATAGCACGTTGAAGTGTTTTTTAAACACATTTTTTTTCAAACCTGAGAAAAGTTATAATTTTACGATTTTTTCAGCTTTTTCTTAACTCATACGCAGAATATGAACCAAGATAAAGTGAGGAATGTTTAAAATCGATTAAACGGTACGCTTTGAAATAAAAAGATTGAATATTCCGAACAAAAACGGCTCCATTTTGCAATAAAAAAAGACTTTTTTTTTCAAAAACTTTTAGAGTCATGTTTTAGACGATACGGTTAGAAAGATTTATATCAAATTTCATTGGAATCGATCGATTAGTTTTTGAGCTATACGTCACGCGAGTTTTCAAAATGCAGTTTAGAAGACTGTTCCATACCTCCGCCATTTAAAAAGATTAATAAAAAATACCATGTAACAACCAAAAGTAGTAATGAAACACTAAGTCTCAAAAAGGTTTGAAAAAAATGTCTTGAAAAAAATTATGAAAATCAATACATTTTTTCCTCGCTAAAGACTCCCCCCTTAAGACTGCCCTTATACATGTTCTTCTAGTCATCTTTAAATCGATCAGTTTCTATGGTTTTCTTTCTTATATTTATTATCTTATTTTATATATAATATATTATTGTATTATTGATTATTTCCCTATAGTTTTTTATTTATTTATTATACTCCGGCTGTAGAAATGTACGAATCTCGGCCTTCGATGAGAGAACTGCGTTCTAACTTCGCCGTATGCTTTTCGAGCCAACATATTTATTCAAAAGTTGAAAAAACTTGCTTTGTTGTAGCTGACAAGCATCAAGGAGGCTTCATCGTTTTACCGATGAATGCTGAATACCACCGATGTTTTTCTCCCGAAATTATGCTTAACAAAAGTTCACCTTCCGCGTGTCTAAAAAGTATGTTATTGAAGTTTGCATTTTTGGGATGCAACGAATTTTTTTTTCTTTTCGTGTTCCTTATTTTTCACACATTTGGGCTGAGAAAATCACCAAAATACTTTTAAAGATCCCGCTTAGGGAAACCTAACCTAAACCTACCAAGGAAGACCCATGTAGAGATTGACCGTCGGCCCTGGGACGGGCCTTCACAGTTAGCCTTTCTAGAATATTGGGCCGTGAGTATTTACCAATGAGGTGCCTTTGTAGAAATGATAAGAACGGCCCGATATCGGCCAACACAGCCAACAATTATTGGGCCAATGATTTAATTCATTGTAGCGCCAATGTTAGTGATTGCACTTGGCCCTATGTGGGCCCTCTTAAAGGGCCTATGTAGAAATTGACCACTGGCTCTATGATGGGCCTTCACAGTTGGTCTATCTAGAAGTTAGTCTATCTAGAATATTGGGCCGTGAGTTTGTTTGGGTTTGTTTAGGTGCGTGATAAATATTCAACCTATATCGGGCCAAGATTGGCCCGAAATTGGTCCTTATGGATACATATTTCACGGAATAACCTTAAAATAAATTGTGATTTGCGTATATGACAGGTTTCAAAATTGGCATATTTTACTTACTTATGTTGGTTATTTACAAATGCCAATAATAGGCCAAGACTTGATTACAAAACTGAACTACAAAATATAGACGATTAATATATGACGTGCCAGTTATTTGCCTATTCTGGCACAATATACAGATAGTGAATAACCCGAGGCTTAAATAAAATAAAAGCAGGTATGGTCTGACCCACTTAGCCAATAAAGGGCTTAGATTAATTAAATGTAATTTCCAGTATTTTAGCATTGCCAGTTTTCAAATTGGCAAATTTCGATGAACTATCACGGCTGTTTATTGGTTTTGAATGATGGGCCAGGATAATCTTTAGTAATGGGCCGATATTGTGCCGGTTCTCAATTTATCACGGGACAATAATGGGCCAATGTAATTGCTTGTATTTTAGCATTACCAATTTTTAAATTGGCAAATATAGTTCAACCATTACGGCTATTTATTGGTTTTAAACGATGGGCCGATATTGTGCCGGTTTTCAATTTATAACGGAACAATATTGGGCCAATGGAATTATCAGTATTTTCGTATCCCTAGTTTTTAAATTGGCAAATTTAGTTTAACTATCACGGCTATTTATTAGTTTTTAAAGATGGGCCAGGACAGGCTTTTGGGATGGGCCGATATTGTGCCAGTTTTCAGTTTGGAGCGAAACAGTAATGGGCCAATATTATTTCTCTTTTGTTGGCTTGTACGATGGTCCCAATATTGGCCTGATCGTAACATTGGGGAACTCATGGCAACCTCTACATGGGGAGTTTGAATAGTAATAAAAATGAAGAAAAAAAGATTCTCGTTCCATTCCAAAGATGCAAACTTCAACTTCATTACAAATTCCACTTCATCGTTATCGACGAGAAAACCGTCCACCGGAAGTTAAACGTCAATGACCGCAGTCGACAAGCCTTTAGGAGATACCGAGCGGCCTTCTCAAATTTTCGAAAAGACCGGCAAGTTATAGCCCACACAAAAGAATTGCCTTGTCTAGACATATCAAGAGACTCGCGATCACCAAAGTTTCATAAAAAGCCTCGTGTACACAAACCCACATACTGTATCCGAAGAAATGTATTTTGAGCGTCGAGTTGGCCTCTGAGACTCCGCCTGGTAGGATAACCCTGTCTGTCGACCTCTCAAATTCGCCCTCCCTCTCATAATAACATGCCATAAGCACACACGCAACCTACATCTATATAGAGCAGTGATTTTGCAGAATTCGATTTCGAGGACCGTCCTCAAAGTCACCAGACGTCCCGAGGACCATCACTGCATGGATGTAAAAGGCTTGAAAATGACTTTCGCATATACAGGGTGTTAGGAAGATGCAAAGCCTTAAGGGGTTAATAGGTCACCTCGTTAGGAACATGTCTAACCTAGATTATCTTAGTCCGAAGTCTAAGGATTTCGAGTTATCATGGTAAGTATGAATATTGGAAAATTTCCCAAAATTAAGTCCTAACTTAGCTTAAGGGGTTATATACAGTTAACCCACAATCCGTGAAGGTATTTGAGGCACCTTAATCCCGTGAACCTGGGTCGTTTTCGTTTTTGCACTACCAAGCCAACAATTGTCAATGAAAACAATCTGAAAAAATGCATGGTCAATCTTTAGGCCGTACTTCTCGAGGGAAAATAGGGTTTTGTTTTATTTCTTATTTTTAATATATATATTTTTTTCATTAAATATGAAGCATCCGGCGGAGAAAATGATTTTGGGCAGGACGAAAACGACCCAGGTTCACGGATTGAGTGTTAAAATTTTCGAAAAATCGATTTTTTTTTCTTCGTAATGTACATATATTTAAATACACTCACTGAAAATTTCTCGTCAATCCGGCCAATATTCTCGAAGTTACACGCACATTGGTAATGACGTGTCAGAGCGTTCGAAAGTGCTTTTAAAACTTTAAATGCGTTTTTCTCAAAACTGTGTTGTTAAAGTCGGTGAGCAAGATTTCTCGGAAACGGCTGAACCGATCAGTCTGAAATTATAACACAATCTTTTCAAGTATATTTTTTAGTAATTAATCGAAGGTTTTTTCTCACCGATAATTTTTTTCCATTTTAACAATTTAAGACCTAAATTTTTGTCATTAATCGTTATTTTTTTTTTTTGAGAAGCCGCCATTTTGTCGAAAATTATTATTTTGCTTATTCCTTCGATCAATTACAAGATAATATTAACGAAATATTTTTGGTTTTTTCATTTTAGATGATCCAGTCCAGAGATATCGTACTCACCGCAAGACGCCTTTTTTAGAGGTGCTCCCGCAGATCAGCTGTAGCAGGTTTCAAAATAATTATTTTTACAAATAAAAAATATTAAAATACAGTTCAAAGTTACCATAATATGTGTACAAATTTTTACGTTAATAGATTTAAATATCTTCTCAAGAAAAATTCTTCAAAAATCGACCTTTTTGGGCCTCCTGACTGTGTATAACCACTTAATGTGTATTCAATCGACAAATACCAATACAATCAGCTGTCTCCACACAACTAACTAAATGGAACGTGTTGAATAATTAAAAACTTGTCAAAAAATAAAAATACCTCTCATGTTAATGCTATTTTTAAAAAATAGCATTAAGAGGTTACCCCCACTTGCGATTTTGAAAAAATCGATTTTTTATATTGCATTTTTTTTAAGTATAAGTATCTGAGAATATGTCCTGAAAATTTCAAGTCGATCCGAACAAAATTGACTGAGATATGAGCGTTGAAAGAGAAGAATCCGCGTTGAAAGAGCGTTGAAAGAGAAACTTCAAACGCGTTTTTCTCAAAATGGCATTTCTGACGTCGGTGACCAAGATTACTCGAACACTAATGAACCGATCTTCTTGAAATTTTGCAGGCTTATTTAATACATAAAAATGTAGTCTTTAATCGTTCGATTTTTTTTTTCGAAAAAAAATGGCCGTTTTATAGCCAAAAAACGGCCGTTTTTTTCGTTAAAATCGAACCATTAACTTTGACTGTCCGCCATTTTGTGAAAAATGAATATTTTTTAAAATCCTTCGATTAAAGACTAGTTTATACTTATATTTGACTAAATTCATCCGCATTTTTTTTCACATGATCCACTTCGCCGCAATGTCGGTCACCGCAAACCGTGTATATAAAAACATTATTTCATTGACGGCCATTTGCCACTAAACAATGTAATATTTTTCAATAAAAAAATTACTGAAAGTTCTTTAAGATGTGTTCTATAAGATGGTATATTGATCGATTAAAAAAGTTTTGTAGTTTTCTTTAAAAAAATTCATGAAAAAGGCCTTTTTTGCGCTACAAGTGGGGGTAACGCCTTAACATAAGAGGTAAATGAGTTAGTGCCTAATTTTGGGAAATTTTCCAAAAATCGTACTAACCATGATAACTCGAATCCTTAGACTTTGGACTGAGGTAACCTAGGTTAGATATGTTCCTAACGAGGTGACCTATCACCCCCTTAAGGGACTATACCAGTGCGAACGCCGAAAATTTGGGTGATTTTCGGGAAGTTTTTGGAAGAAAAGTACTCAATTAAATGTTTCGGAAAATGAAGAATATATTTGGCTATATTTGACCTATATTACATAATTTTTTCATAGAAAAATATTGAGATCCAAGCGACTTATGCGCTGCCTTCGGAGGCGCCGAAAAAAAAGTTCCTCCACTGCTGACATGATTCCGGCCGATTGAGTAGCTGAAACCAAAAAAGGAAAAAATGTTATTAAACTGGAAGATATTTCCTGTACAATGACGTAGGATTTTCGAAAAATATCAAAATCTAACAAAATGGCGTAGTTATGAAAAAAGTCTGTTTTCTTGCCTACAAAATGGTTGTTTTTTTTTCAATGCCAAATCGTCAATTTTCATCCAATCAAAAATATCCTACGTCATTGTAGAGGAAATATATTCAAGAGTAGTCAGTTCAAATTTAAAGTCAATCGGATAATTGCTCTTTGAGTTATAATGTCAGCAAATTTGAAAAATCTCATTTCGAGAAAAACGCGTTCAAAGATTTAACTATCGATTTGTGCAAGATAAAATCACAGAGATACGGCCTTGAAATTCTTACAGGATATTCTTGAAAGTATAATCTGTCGAAAAAGGCAAAAAAAATCGATTTTTTGAAAGTGCCACACTAGTATAGCCCCAAGGCTTTGCATCGACCTTCCTAACACCCTGTATATGCGCGGAAGACAAGCAACTGGCTTGTTTGTCTATCCACATGTGTATCCACCCACCGATGCATCTCTAAGTCATCCGATGGACGATACGTCGGCGAACTTGTCTCGTTCGAAGTAAGACTGAGTGCTGACGCACCCAGATACGGAAAATCGAATACACGCGCACATGCAAATGAGCCGCAAATTAGTCGCTTCTCGAGGTCCTCCCACCCAGACAGCAAAAAGTTGAAGCCCCTGCAATGGGATCTTTGCATTTCGTTTGAATTTCTCGGGTCTTTTGTGACGTAGGTGGCTGATCGTGCCTCTGAAGGAGAAGGAACAAGAAAGGGAGAGTGAGAGTGAGAGAGAGAGAGAGAGAGAGAGAGAGAGAGAGAGAGAGAGAGAGAGAAGAATGAACAACATGTGTACTCTTCGTTCTCCTCGAACGTCATTAATTGCGAGATAGGAGACGCAACCGTCCCCGAATCTTTGCCAATTTCAGATAAGCGGAAAGACGCGCTTTGATGCTTCTTTTAACTTCTCCTTATCGTCGTTTGTTCCGAACACGCGCGATCCTTTTCAATTTGCGAAAACCTCGGACGTTAATCGACCGCACAATATTTTGCAGACACAATTTTTCGTATGCATTCGCACCCATGCACACGTACACACACGAGCGCGCGTGCGAATATATATTAAGGGGGCAGATTTAGGCGAAGAAAAAATTTGCTAATGTTCATGATTTTTTTTTTTTTTTAAGGAAAGATTTCTTCAGCATTTTCGAGACTTAGGGTACGTTTTATTAATACTTTTGGCTGCAACATGGTATTTTTTTTTATTGAAAATGGCCGACGCATCACACGGTCGTCTAAACTGCATTTTCAAAACTGGTGTGACGTATAGCTGAAGAATTAATCGACCGATTCTGATGGAATTTGCTATAAATCCTCCTGACCTTATTGTCCAAAACATGACCCCAAATGTTCTTTAAAATAAAAATAAAAGTATTTTTTTATTGCAAAATGTAGCGATCTTTTTCTTCATCGATTTTAAACATTTCTCACTTTTTCTTGGTTCATATTTTGCGTATGAGTGTTAATGAAAGAAAAATCTTCGTCGGTTGTTTTTTCAGTTTAATCCTATACCTCCGCCATTTTTAGAGATTAATAAACAAAATCCATGTGACAGCCAGAATTAGTGATAAAACATAACCTTAGTCTAAAAAATGGTAAAGGCATCGTTCCTTAAAAAAAAAAATCATGAGTATCAGCAATTTTTATCCAGCCTAAAAATATCTCCCCCCTTAAAAGGATAGCTCTCTCTTTCGTTTGCTCTCTCCCGCTCTCCCTCTCGTCTCGTACATTCAGCTCGCGGCATTTACGCGATAATTGCTCGTCGCGATGCAATAATTGCGTAATTCACAGTGAAGATGCAGTTCCGAGAACATCACACACCCACCCACGCGAGCGTGGTATGTGTGCGTGTATATGTGAAAACTTACGGCAGGGGCGGATGGCCCATACATGCAATAGGCCCTGGCCTAGTATGGCGAATTTTAGGGGGTAGCGATATTCGCCCTTTTTTAAATTATAAGGTCCAATAAAGCATTTTTTCGAAACTTTTTTTAGAAGGGAAAAAAAACAAGTTAGCCCAGTAAACATTGAGGTATCTTTTCAAGTATATTTAAAATGTATAAAAAACAAAGTTCCACATGAAACAATAAATCACTACAGATTTATCAGCCTATTCCATGTGCGTCTTGCCACTGCAGTCCCCAATCTGCGAAACAGAACAAAAAAAAACCAATCAAATTGTCAATTGTCATATATTTTTCTTCTGGTGAATTAAGAAAAAGCCGAAAACATCGTGAAATTATAACTTTTCTCAGGTTTGAAAAAAAAGTGTTAAAAACACTTTAACGTGCTATAAAAATTATTTAAAAAGACTTATTCGACGACTTTTTTAATTCACTTAGGAGAGATTTTCATACTGAAGAAAATAAACTTTGGTTTGATTCAATCGGTCGTTTAGTTTTTTTGCTATCACGCCCGCCGATTTGGAAAAATCGTGAAACTGAAAACTGGAGAAAACGTGCTTCAAAGTTTTCAATAGGAGGAAATATCAATATCAAATATCAATCGCTTTTTGCCTTGTACCTTCGAAAATATTTACAATTCGCCTCTGTAACTTTGTAGATATATTCTTGGATAGTTTATCGATCGATTTAAGCAATAATAAATAACAATTTTTCGGATCTTCTAATTTAGGCTCCGGCCTTAAGGTCGGTTGGAAGACATTTTTTATACAGAAACTCTATTAAACCTCAATAACGTTGTTAATTTGTAATTTTTTAAAATAATAATGCACACGAAATAAGTTCGATGTATGCTCAATACCATACCTTTTTTTCCAAATTCCGAATAAATAATCTAGTAGACGAAGGATCGGAAAAACGACCTTTTTTCGTCACAGGTGTCCTCCCTTAAGGAATCTCCCTCTGTGAGCGTAACGTAATTTTGACACGAAAAATGTCAAGTACAAGATTAATTGAACAACTTTTTTCACTGCTGATGTCAAGTATAAACATTTTTCTCACTAAAATGTCGACCATCCGGCGTGAACCGACATTTTTCTGCCAGGTCCACCATTTCAAGTTTATCGATCGTTTCGCACAATAAATAATTGTATTTATCCGTCCAACTATTTTAACGATTTTTATTTTTTGTCATTAATCAATCACAACAGAAAATTGCAAATCTCCAGGGCTGTTCCCTGTTCTCTACAACAACAAAAAACGTCTATTGGATAAAACATTTTTTCTTTAAGTATTCCATTATCAAACGAAAATTTGACCAGACTCGTTCAGCGAGACATCATCATCGCGAGACCAATTTCTTGCCTTCCTTTTCAAGTTTTAATATTCCAGACAAAGAAGCCGTGAAATTGATGCTATCCGCAGTTCGATTTTCCCTTCATACTCGTTGAATGTATCATGGAGAAAAAAGAAAATGCCGCCTATGATAAGTTTTCGTCGATGAATTGTTGCTGATGAAGCCGAACGATCATCCCCTAAAACTTACACGAAATTTCTTCATTGTACTATTTTCTCGTTAAATTTATATATAACAGCCGTAAATTCGATTGCCTGTGTATATCTTGCACCCATGTCCCTTTTTTCCGATTGATAATCGAGTGTGACGGACAAAGGAGAGATGAGGGTTTGAATCGTGTGTATATATATATATATATATATATATATATATATATATATATATATATATATATATATAAATTTGTACATATGAAGTTCTACACGAATTTTCGTTGTCGAATTATATTGAGCGTGAAGAGAGTGTGCTTATATACAGGGTGGCTCGAAAAATGCCATCCAATAGCAAAGTCTAGATTTTTAATATTAGAGTATTATCATAAACATTTATATAGAATTATATAGAATATTTTATGTACAAAAATATTCTATATAATTCTATATGAATATTTATAATAATACTCTAATATTAGAAATAATAATATCCTATATAAAATATTTGTATAACAGGTTTTTATTTTTATTGTCTTTTGTGCATGTACTTTTGACTTAAAAGTTTTTAAAAGCAACTAGGAGTCATTTGAACTAGATGAGTATTTTTTTATCATACGAACCTGATCCTCTCAAACCTTTTTTTTATTTTCATAAGAATCCAATTCACGTTGTCGTTTGATTGGTCATTTATTTATTGCTTGAAGGGTTACAGTATCTTTTCATGTATATTTGAAATGTATTCAAAAATATGTTTTAATATGAAACAATAAACGACTGCAGATTTATCAGCCTATTCCATGTGCGCCCAGCCACTGCACTCCCCAATCGGCGGGAAAGATGCAGCTCGCAATTCTTGACTGAAACAAAAAAAAACAAATCAAATTTTCAATTATCACATATTTTTCTTCTGGGTGAATTACGAAAAAGTTGAAAAAATCGTAAAATGATAACTTTACTCAGGTTTTGAAAAAAAAACCCTTTAACGCGCTATAGAAATGATTTAAAAAGACTTTTTCAACGACTTTTTAAATTCACTTAGAAGAGATTTTCATACTGAATAAAATAAACTTTGGTTTGATTCAATAGGTCGTTTTGTTTTTTTGCTATCACGCACGCTAATTTGAAAAAATCGTGAAAATGAAAACTTGAGAAAACGCGCATAAAAGTTTTCAACAGGAGGAAATATCAACATCGAATATCAATCGCTTCTCTGCCTTTGGCCTTGTATAATCGAAAATATTTAGAATTGGTCTCTGTAACTTTGTAAATATATTCTTGGATAGTTTATCTATCGATATAAGCAATAAAAAAAAGATTTTTCGGACGATTTTTCGGACTAATTCAGGCTCCGGCCTCAACTTAGAACGGTTCGATTTAAAATTTTCGGAGCAAATTTTTGAAATTTTATGTGTTAAGAATCGATCGAAATCCGAACATCGATATTTTTAAAATTTTCGACTAGAGCTTACGCCTCAACAGTACACTCCATAACTATAACACAAGTAAAACAATCCTAATGAAAGTACATACACGAAAGAAAAAAAGATGACGTTTTTTAGAAAACTACTAAAGACGTCTTTTTTATTATCATCTCTCTATTATCATATTATAAATTTATCTTCATTTTTATCATCATCCAAAACCTTTTGTTTTGTACATTATGATCGTAAATCGCGAACAAGAAGACCTAAACACGAACAAGTGATTTTCATTGCCTGAATCGATTTAAAAAAAAAGTTTATTAATCGTGTGGAACATACATGGTGGTGATTTGAATAGGATACGAGGCATCTGAATTGTCCGTTCGGACGTGACTTCCCGAGCCACCCTGTATATATATATAACGTGCGTTTGCGAATGGCTATGTATATCGGGTTTTGCGGGCGAGAACGATACCCCAAATCGGTGTTCTTCTCGTAACGGGCGATGCATGACCCCCTTTTTCACCGTTAGCCCGTAAATGAGAGAGAAAGAACCCCCGATGGATTTCGCGACAGACACACACACACACACACACACACACACACACACACACACACACACACACACACACACACACACACACACACACGCATATATATATATATATATATATATATATATATATATATATATATATATATATATATATATATATATATATATATATATATATATATATATATATATATATATATATATATATATATATACCCACGTGTTTATATAATAGCGATGAAACAAAAATTTTCTGCGTATATATACGTCGCGTATTATTACAACCATCTGTGCTTCTATGTTTTCGGCAGTGGATGGATTACATTGACGAAAAGTCCCTAGAATTTATCCTAAAAGCCTGGTATACGTGTGATCAAAGCGGGCCGACTAAAGACACGTGTATATATATATATATATATATATATATATATATATATATATATATATATATTCCCCTTATGCGCAACAAACATAATTCTCGCGTGTATTCCAGTCCCAATGGACACTCTCGTTGCCCGCGAAAACGGATGAGCTAAAATATCTTGACACTCGAACCGTGACCGATGCACGCGTCCTCAAAGTACTTTCGTTGGATCCTGCGCTGATTAATATTGCAACTTTATCGAGCGATACTCCCGTACGGAGCGCGTTGAGTAAGAACAAAGAAATTTGATAGTGGGGGGAAAGGTAGGAAAGGGAAAAGGAAGAATTAAACCAGAAGGGTGTTCGTCACTTTGCGATGGTGGAAATGTCCAAAGTGATAAGTGCCAAAGAAAGCTTGAAAATGGATGGTGTCGAAGTTTTCATCGTCGGGATGCTATGGAAATTCTTTTTATATTCCTATTCCCTTATATTTAGTATTATGCAAAATACTCGTTTGCATATTTATATTTTATATGTTGGAATAAGTGTTTAAAAAAATAATTAAGGCTTTTCGGAGGCATGATTCGCTGCAAGAAATTCATAAGTATTCATTTTCATTGTATGTCAGCGAGGCGAAATTCAATCTCGTGAAAGTTGTGAATTTAGGCGTGGTTGCGATTAACGATTTTTCGTAAGAAACTTTTTCGTGAAAGGTTGAATATTTATTGAACGTGACGGGGGTTACGAAAAAAAAAAGTATTGTTAAGGTAAGTAACCCTTAAGGGTCGTATGGACGTCTTTGCCGTGCACGGGCGTACGGATTTCGTTTGAGTGTCAAGAACCGGAAGTGGGTAAGAAAAACGGAGCCAACGCGATCGGAAAGCTTCTCATTTCTTGTATCGTCGAAAAAACGAAAAATTGGACAGCCGTTCACACAAAGGAATTAATATATATATATATATATATATATATATATATATATATATATATATATATAACTATAGAGGTTTCGTGAAACGTACACAGATCCCGTACCACGAGGGAAAACGCCATATGGCGCCTCGTTACTATCGTTTCCGGTCGAATTCGTGGGTCCATGCGCGAAACAGATCTTCATTTTTAGATTCATTTCTCGCATCTTATGGCCAGCGGAGACCCGTCAACCGCAACGAAAAATCAAATTCTTGCCGAGAAAAACATGCATTTGGAATTTGCACCGTCAACGATGAATATTGCCATCCTTCTTCGTTCATGTGTCAACTTATTCTTAAGCACCCATCTGAATAGGACGGGGGGGGGTCTCAATAACTGGAAATAGTGCTGTGATAAGTGGTTGGTTGATAAGGACTGAAAGTGAAAGGAATAGGATCGTGAAAGCCTGTAAGAAAACAAAGAAACATTAGAAATAATAATAATAAGAGAAACAAAAAAAATATTTTCCACGACAATAGGAAGATAAAATAAATCAAATTAATAAAATGAATAAATTAATAATAATAATAATATTAATAAGATTAATAAAATTAATAAAATTAATCAAATTGATCAAATTAATCAAATTGATAAAATTAATAATACTAGAAGTCAAAGAAAAAGTATTTCCCGAAATGACCGTATCTTCACAACACAAAATTATCACGAATAAAATAACCCGCACAAAACCACGATTCGATGAATCCAGAAAAAAAAATCGCCTGACCAAATATTATGGAATATCAGCAAAAATATGGGATACTGGAAGAAGTGACAAAGTAACAAATCGGAAGACCGAGTTATAAGCGTTTAGTCGATGTTGGACTCTCATACGCTCGGGTAAATGTCTCCACTGACACACCCGCATACCGGTACGCTTTACAACAGCACGTGGGGTAGACGACTGAGGATCGAGCGGAAACGACGAAACTTTTTTCCAATATCGCCCACGACACGGTGTACGCGAGCGGCGGTTATTCAAAAAGAGCGTGTCATACACGATTGACCATTCAATATTACGAGAACAAGTTATAAAGAATTAAAAATGAAAAATACAAAAAAATAACTTGTTCTCATTATTCTGGAGCTGTCTGTTTAATCTCGCAGACTCTGTCTCCGACTCCTATAGACATTTACTTGTATATTTCAATGCCCAATAAATTATATACATATAATATATATATATATATATATATATATATATATATATATATATATATATATATATATATATATATATATATTGATGTGTGTGTAGAGTGCGTTCGGAAATTCATTATCAATTAAAATAAATGAACGCACACGCTATAATTTATATTTTATATGTATAATGTACGGGTACGAAAATTGAGAATTAAAATAAATGAATGTGCAGGAGACGGAGAAAAAGAAGACTCTCTAGACGCGGATGGCGGGTCCAGGATAATGAGAACGAGTCTTCTTTCATTTTTATTTTCTTATATTCCTTTTATTCCCGTATTTGTGTGCGTCCGCGCGTACGTGGATTCATAATTATGCGTGCATATACATATAGGTACATACAATTGATTTATCGATGAATTTCTTTTTTTGAGAACAAAGAAAGAAGTATGAGGGCATGATTTGGTGATCATCCGACGAAGGGACGCACGGCGACGTTTCCACACCGCGTATTTAAAAAAAAAGTATCTCGTGTCTAATAAACGCGGACTCACATATACACGAAGTGCGTGCGTGCGTGTGTGCGTGTGTGCGTGTGTGTGTGTGTGTGTGTGTGTGTGTGTGTGTGTGTGTGTGTGTGTGTGTGTGTGTGTGTGTGTGTGTGTGTGTGTGTGTGTGTGTGTGTGTGTGTGTGTGTGTGTGTGTGTGTGTGTGTGTGTGTGTGTGTGTGTGTGTGTGTGTGTGTGTGTGTGTGTGTGTGTGTGTGTGTGTGTGTGTGTGTGTGTGTGTGTGTGTTTCTAAAGATGACTTCACCGTGGACATTCGCCGAGCCCGGGGTGCCATATCAATGTTCCTCACTCATTATGCAATCATCTCTTTTAATTAAGCCGAAAAAGAAAAATGAGTGCGATAGAGATAGAGAGAGAGAGAGAGAGAGAGAGAGAGAGAGAGAGAGAGAGAGAGAGAGCAGGCTGAGCGAGAGAGGAAGCGAGGAAAAAAGGTAAGGACAAGAAAAAGATTCGGGAGAGTCTCTCGTAGCGGAGCTTCAACCCCTCTCTTTCTCTCTCTCTCGCTCTCTCTTTATTGCGGTCGCGATGATTACCTCGTTTCACCGGTCGACCGGATCCTGCATATACGGTTCCCTTTCTTCTTTCACGCGACACAGGGTTCCCCATGCGGCCATGTAGCGCCCGATAGTGGCAGCTGAGAGGCCTCACTAAATCAAGAGTTTCGGTGAAGTGTCCGAAACCCAAAGGAGGACAAAACGAGAGAAAAAGATAGAGAGAGAGAGAGAGAGAGAGAGAGAGAGAGAGAGAGAGAGAGAGAGAGAGAGAGAGAGAGAGAGAGAGAGAGATAGAGAGGGCGGAGAAACAAAAAGACCCGAAGAATCTTTGAATATTCACTTTTCGACCTAGTTCAAGCTCGAAAGCTCGACACGGTTCGTTGACCTCCGACCCTAAATACTAATTTGTCGCACGCGCTCTTCTGGGTGCACTTTTGTGAGAGCACGAATAGTCGGAGTACCATTCGAGCGGTCGGTGAACGACCCTGAAACACCTTCAGATAGGTGAAGTAAAGTTGTTGCCCAAATAATGTCAACTTTGAAAGTTCACGAAAGAAGTTTGGTTACGGATATATAGGAGATGCAACAGTGTTGTGATTCTTCGATGAGTTTGTGAAACGATCGTAAATTTGGGAGGCTTGGAACAAACGAAGCAGCGGGACATTGAAGATTTGTCGCCATCGTAACATTTCTGTAAGACTCTCGTAATTCCTTGAGAGGTTTGGGTAAGCATGAAATTTCGAAAATACGATTTTTCATTGCAGTTTCATAGCCTAGGGTCTCAACTTGGATTTGCAGGAAAGATTTTGTAAAGAGTCCAAAAATTGACCTAGTTATGACGATTTTTTTCAAGGGGCGGTGGCCTACTGTGAGAGAGAACAATGCAGAATCAAATTGGATCACAATGAGGACTCCTTATGTGCGGTGTCCCAAACAAATGCCCATACAAATGCGTCGTTGGACTTCCCAACGAATTTGCCCACGGAATCACGGTAGGATTTTTTTTGGGAGATCCAACGAAATCCGTTTGAGAACATCAAATAAAAAATGTTCTAATTACGTCAATCGAGAAATAGCGCGGAATTCACTTGGATTCCAATGGGGATTCCCTACGTGCGGCGTCCTTATCAGATCCCTTATTAAACCCCTATAGGTATGGGGTAGAATCTGGGTACTCCCCAAACAAATTTCGGGTATTATAACACCGAAAGTACATTTTTTCATTTTTCATATCAAGTGACCCTCGTTGCCAGAACCGTCTACACCGATTGACCGTGCACCAACGACTGCCATTTGTTTAAGGGGTGAGATACCTTTAGGCGATTTTTTTTGTTTTACTGGTTGTCATGATTTTTTTTTAACCGAAAGATTTCTTCACCATTTTTGAGACTTAGAGTATGCTTAAGGGGTTACCCCCACTTGCGATTTTGAAAAAATCGATTTTTTTTGCATTTTTTTGAAAGTATAAGTATCTGAGAATATGGCCTGAAAATTTCAAGTCGATCCGAACAAAATTGACTGAGATATGAGCGTTGAAAGAGAAGAATCCGCGTTGAAAGAGCGTTGAAAGAGAAACTTTAAACGCGTTTTTCTCGAAATGGCATTTCTGAAGTCGGTGACCAAGATTACTCGAACACTAATGAACCGATCTTCTTGAAATTTTGCAGGCTTATTTAATACATAAAAATGTAGTCTTTAATCGTTCGATTTTTTTTTTCGAAAAAAAAATGGCCGTTTTATAGCCAAAAAACGGCCGTTTTTTTTCGTTAAAATCGAACCATTAACTTTGACTGTCCGCCATTTTGTGAAAAATGAATATTTTTTAAAATCCTTCCATTAAAGACTAGTTTATACTTATATTTGACTAAATCCATCCGCATTTTTTTTCTTCAGATGATCCACTTCGCCGCAATGTTGGTCACCGCAAACCGTGTATATAAAAACATTATTTCATTGACGGCCATTTGCCACAAAACAATGTAATATTTTTCAATAAAAAAATTACTGAAAGTTCTTCAAAATGTGTTTTTTAAGATGGTATATTGATCGATTAAAAAAGTTTTGTAGTTTTCTTTTAAAAAATTCATGAAAAAGGCCTTTTTTTGCGCTACAAGTGGGGGTAACGCCTTAATTACTACTTTTGGCTGTTACATGGTATTTTAAATTATTATTATTGTTTAAAACTGTCGGATGTATAGCACCGTCTTCTAAACTGCATTCTCAAAACGGGCGTGACGTATAGCTAAAAACACTAATCGACCCATTCTGATGAAATTTGGTATGAATTTTTCTAACCTTATTGTCTAAAACATGACCATAAATGTTTTTGAAAAAAAAAGTCTTTTTTTTAATAGCAAAATGTATTTTTCTTTTTAAACGCACCATTTCATTTATTTCCAACATTTCTCACTTTGTATTGGTACATACATTCTGCGCTTGAGTGTCAATGAAAGCAAAATCGTCGTTGGTGTTTATCCGATAAATCCCGCCGACGCTACGCGTCACGTCGTCCGACAACATCCACCGCAACTTGTTTAGAACACCGCGTGCTATACCTCTACCATTTTTAATGATTAATAAAAAAAATACCACGTAACAGCCAAAAGTAGTAATGAAACATACCCTAAGTCTCAAATATTATGAAGAAATTTTTCCTTCTAACGCTTCGACTGCTCACTTCCGCCACAATCCGCTGACTGCATATGGGGTCGATCGGACCCCAGACGTTTCCCGAACGTTGTATTCCGATAAACATGCATTTTTTTTCGTAGACACGTTTTTCGTAACAAAAATAAAGTGCCCACATTCGTTCAAAGTGGGAGATGCGTTGAAAAATACGTATTGGCACGAAAAAGATCATGAGTTTTTAAAAAATCATAAAAAACAGCAATTTTTTCCCCGCCTAAAGGTATATCCGCCCTTCAAAAATATTAACTCCATTTTACATCAAGAATTTAAAAAACTCGACCTTGACAAGACAATGTATCAGTTGTATGTAAAATCCCGATATCATTCCACTCCTCTCATCCGAAAAAAATATTGATAATCGACCTGTTTTTTATGTCCGAAGTTTATGCAGACCCGTTAAAACGTCTAGCAGCCCCATATCCCAATGTTCCCAATCGCGGCGTGCTTCGTTCGCGCCGGAAGTCGCACCAGCGCGTATCCTTTTCGCGCGACGAAAAAAAAAAAAGCCGTAGAGACTGCGTCAGGTTTATTCCATTGCGAGATTTGTGCGAGGTAATTGATACATAAAAGTTCCACTGCCGGGACGCGCTGGATGGGGGAAAAAAGGGAAAAAAAGGAAGGTTACGATAGGTCTCGACGAGGTTTTCCCTCGACGATGGTTCGCATGCGGCGGTAGGTACTACTATAATACGCCGGGAACGACGATGACGCTTCGGTATCGCGTTCACGCTTCGCTGCTCTATACGATTCGATTTTCATCCTCCCCATAGGCCTCCCATCCTTCTAAACGTCCTTTCTCGACCCTTCAGCCTCCTCGCACCCCTAGGGCCCTCTGAAAATCCATATTATATATATATATATATATCTTCATAAATCTATGGCTGAACACATGTATTGAGAGTATATTTCGAAGCCACCATATCCATGCAACGTTGACTATCGGAACATCCGGCTGTTTTAAAAACGATCCTTAAAATATTTGATTTGGACTTTTCAAGCGTATCGATGATGTCAAGTACAGAATGGTCCTTCGAGGAACCTCTGTATAAATATGCCTACATTTGTCTAAAAGTGATTTTGAAGTCATTTGGGTTTACACGATGTTGAGTATGGGGACAATGGGCTACCGTCAGGTCGCTCCTCGAAGTCAAATGTCCTCGAAATCGCCTTTTCCTATATCCATATACATATTTGTATATAAATGTGTGCGCGTACTTGCCATTCCTTGGTTCCCCATCATTCACACTCGTATCCATCGTTCGTCACACAAGTGGTGTGTAGGTGCACACCGTATACCTCATATCTCCCGCTTGTGTCTATATCGCGTCCCACATTCTCCATCGCGTTGTCGATATCTTACGAACGATTTATTATTGAGTCGTAAAACCGGCTTGGTCGTCGAACACGTTGACATTAGGCGCCCGTAGAGTGTGTGCCCGTGTCAATAAGAAATGGACCGTGCAAATATACCTATATGTATCGAGCTTGCATCAAGGAACAAGTCTGAGATCACGGGAATGAGATATTGCGATGATAATAGCTAATCGCGATGGTGAACCGTGGTGGTGTTCGGTTTGGGGTGATGGGGGTGGAAATTCATGGCGCAGGGCTGCAAACCGGAAGCTGGAGGGAACAATCGTAATTTGTGAATCGAATACGATGTTTGTGAATATCAAATATCGGGGGTCTCAAAATGATCTGACATTTTTATTTATTAATAAAATGGATTATTTATTTGAAAAGTACGAATGTTTTTATTTTAATATACGGTATAAACATCGAGGTTATGTGTGGAACACAATATCCGATAAACAGCCGCTTCATCCTGCTTGTTCACCCTTTTGACGAAATTTTCAATAACATTTTGGCATAATTGCGGACTAATTTCATTAATGGCGCGACCAATTGCTTCCTTGAGCTCCGGAAAGTCCGTGGATCATTGGCAGACACTTTTCGTTTCGAAAAGCCCCAAAGAAAGAAGTCCCATGGCGTCAAATCGCACGATCTTGGTGGCCCATTCACATCGCTGCGGCACGAGATAACACGACCATGAAACTTCGTCTGCAATAACTATGCAGTAATAATGCAGCAAATGACAATTTCTGTGCGTTGCTCGATCGTGTAATTCTCGATGACTAAACCTCGAACTTCCTGATGCCAGATATCGAAGATTAGTAGCGTCAGAGTGGGATCAGTGGCTATTTTTTTTCAGAAGTCTATAGCTGCCTAACCGTTTACACAATCCCAATGAAACTTTGACTAAACGTGAGGTGTGTCCAATGGCTTCATTTTGTTAAAAGACACTGAACGGCCTAACCCCATAGATATTGAGATGATAACTATTTTTAAAAAATGGGATTTGATCCACTGTGTTCTTGGGGGTGTACACAGTGAAACATGACTAATTTCAAAGTCGAGCAAAATTTGAAGAAAATTACCCTGATCCACTGTACACTTGTAGGTAATGGAGTGCTTTTCTCTATACAATGGGGAGTATTGTACAGTAAACTATTGAAAAGTGAATTTAAAAAGACGGCATATTATGGGATCGATCACAATCATTTATTGAATATTAATCAACAATGAGTACCTACCTAATGAGGTAGTACGAGTACCTATCTAAATCACAACGCGAAAATATTCATATTATGACTTACCTCTGCGTACCGCGAAAAATCGAGCCACTGTGTACCGATCCTCTCTTTTTTTCTGAAGCGGGTACTCACAAGTTTCTATTTTTGTTAGGTTAACAAACACAATGCTCAAATACCGCAATAGAGCTGTATATTGCGGGAGAACAATGACTTCGAACATAACTGCGATAGGTAAAGAAGCAAAAAACATACAAACTCAGCTGGTTTTTTAACTTTTGACACCAAAAATAATATAAAATCACCTCTCACAACCGAATTGCGCGGAAGCGCGGCACAGACAGGTTCAAACCTATTGGCATCCGAGTGCGGTTCTAATGTGAAAAAGACGCACATATATACATGTCCACTTCTGACAAACAGAAAAGGTTCAGTGTGCCCACTTTAACCGTACTCTATGTTCGCCACAAAAAAAATGGCACCCCAAAAAAATTCTAGGTCATTTTGTGACGCCTTTTACTATGGTCTTGAAGTTTGCATCGTTGGAATGCCACAAAATTTCTGTTTGTATTTTCATTATTTCTAGGGTTTTAATTTGTAGAATTTGTTATTCTAGAATTTAAATATGAAACAAATATATTTTGTAAAATATTAAAAATAAGGAAATAAAAATATGAAAAAGAATGTTCGTTGCGTTCCAACGATGCAACCTTCAAGACCATCAAATACTTTTTTGGTATGAGTACTCTGTAAATTGTTTCGAAAGATTGCAAATGGTATGAAAATTTTTTTAAATAACGTAGGGAATGATTCTTTTTTTTTATCGATTTCCAGTCGATCTTCGTCCAGTTCGACAGGCCCTGATTTTTTTTTCAAATGCATAAACTTGTTCAATACAATGTTATCTTGTTCCATTCTTTTTTCGTACCTCACAATGAGATGAATAAAGGAACAAAAAGTGTAACGTGCTCCAGAGATCTCGAGGAATAATATGATATTGAAAAAAAGTGGTTAGCAAACGTTTTAAAGAGAATATTATAGTCAAGGGCAGCGATTAGTCCGCAAGCACAGGACTCACTGTGAGCCACGATAATGGCGCTTCAAATTCAGGACCACTGATTTATTCGCCATGCGAAGTCGTGTGAGAACGACAGCCCGAAAACGTAGTAAAATTCGTGACATTCGTGCAAGAAATAAATCATCTGAAAATTTATAGTCGATCGTGAAATTATAGCGACACATTTGTTACCCTTAAGGGGGGGAAATAATTGCCAATTTTCATCATTTTTTCCAAAAGGAAAAATTTCTCCACAATTTTTTAGACTTACGGTGTGTTTTATTACTACTTTGGGCTGTTACCTAGTATTTTTTTGATTAAACTAAAAAATGAGGGAGGTATGGCACGGTCTTCTAAACGGGTTGCGGCGGTTGTTGTCAGACGGCGTGACACGTAGCGTCGGCGGGATTAATCCGAAAAAAAAACTAACAAAGATTTTTCTTTCATTAACACTCATACGCAGAATATGAACCAAGAAAAAGTGAAAAATGTTGAAAATCGATGAAATTATACGCCTTAAAACAAACAAATTGAATTTTCCGAAAAAGAGTTCCTTTTTGCCTTTCTTTCTTCTTTTTACTTTCTTTTTAAATTTTCAAAAACATTTAGGATCATGTTTTACACAATACGGTTAGAAACATTTATACCAAATGTCATCAGAATCGGTCGATTAGTTTTTTAGCTATGCGTCACGCCAGTTTTGAAATGTGCTATACCTCCGTCATTTTTAAAGATTAATAATAATAAAAAGAATACCATGTAACAGCCAAAAGTAGTAATAAAACACCCCCTCAGTCTCAAAATGGTGAAGAAATCTGTCCTTTAAAAAAAAATGATGAAAATCAGCAATTTTCTTCCTCACCTAAAGGGATCTCTCCCCTGGATACATTTTACAGTTTATGTTGACATGTCAAGTTTTACTTCCAGTCAACCAATGTGACTGAAAACCATTGCTGTCTCAATCATTCACACATTGCAAAGTGTAGAACCAAGTGCAATTCGTATAGAACCAAGTGCAATTCGATGCATATGTGAGATTAGACTTCATCGTATTACGAATTTATCGCCATTCAAGTAGTGAACATTTCCATAGTGAAACGGCCTCTCGTCGACACGGCAAAAACAAGTATGTTGTTTTTACACACTTTGGGTATGTAAATGGCTGTAGACACTTTTCACACGTTGTTTAGTCCAATGTGTGTAAATATGCGTCTTGTATGATGATTCTACACGCTTCATGTGTGTTCGAATAAGCGTGTTATTGATGGAGACAGCTACACAGGTGTGTAATAATTTAAGGCGTTACCCCCACTTGTAGCGCAAAAAAGGCCTTTTTCATGAATTTTTTTAAAGAAAACTACAAAACTTTTTTAATCGATCAATATACCATCTTAAAGAACACATCTTGAAGAACTTTCAGTAATTTTTTTATTGAAAAATATTACATTGTTTAGTGGCAAATGGCCGTCAATGAAATAATGTTTTTATATACACGGTTTGCGGTGACCAACATTGCGGCGAAGTGGATCATCTGAAAAAAAAATGCGGATGGATTTAGTCAAATGTAAGTATAAACTAGTCTTTAATCGAAGGATTTTGAAAAATGTTCATTTTTCCCAAAATGGCGGACAGTCAAAGTTAATGGATCGATTTTAATGAAAAAACGACCGTTTTTTGGCTATAAAACGGCCATTTTTTCGAAAAAAAAAATCGAACGATTAAAGACTACATTTTTATGTATTAAATAAGCCTGCAAAATTTCAAGAAGATCGGTTCATTAGTGTTCGAGTAATCTTGGTCACCGACTTCAGAAATGCCATTTTGAGAAAAACGCGTTTAAAGCGTTTCGCTCTTTCAACGCGGATTCTTCTCTTTCAACGCTCATATCTCAGTCAATTTTGTTCGGATCGACTTGAAATTTTCAGGACATATTCTCAGATACTTATACTTCAAAAAAATGCAATAAAAAAATCGATTTTTTCAAAATCGCAAGTGGGGGTAACCCCTTAATGCGTAAAAATTGCACACTCCCCTGTGTAAATTTAACGCATTACGTGTTACCAAATGCATAAGTGTGTGGAATGAACATGGCAACGCATGTCCAGTCTTTATGTTGTGTTACTTCTACATACGTTCAACACACGTCAAACACGCCTAGTTTTTGCAATGTAGATCCATTTTTTCACCTTCTTTCCACAAACGCCAGTACCGGAAGTTCGTACCTTAGCAACAGTACGTGAACAAGCTCAACGTTCCAATCGAATATTGTCGATCAACCAATATTCGAAGTCTAAATTGACCTGTTGGGAATATCACCTAGCTTTGAGTTCCGTAACTTATCTCGGGGCTCTTTTAGGGAACGTGTGGTGACGTCGTTAATCGTTGTCCCCAGATTTTATTTCACCTTCGAGGGCTTCTCGATAAAACAGGGAAATCCTGAAGCCAAGCCGATTCAGACGCATGTCTGTGACACCCCGGTGTTTCTTACGAGGCAGCCGGCCCTTCACCGATACATTCGCTGTGGTGCATGTTGCCGAGAAAACCAGACCCACGATTTAGGCTGCCAGAGAGAGAGAGAGAGAGAGAGAGAGAGAGAGAGAGAGAGAAGGGAAAGGCTGCGAGAGAGGATCGGTCGTGTAGTCGCTCACGCCTCGACGAAGACGGAGGAACGAATGCCGGGGCGTGCTAATTAGCGGCCGTTTAAGAGGAACGAACGAGCCCGAGGATGAGGGTGAACAAGGAATGGTCCAAGGGGATAAGAACAGGCCCGTGAGGGGTTTCGCCGTGAAGAACTTGAGAGAGAATAAGATTGAGCGAGATAGAGGCCAGGCGGCACGAGCGAGAGTGAGAGATTTTAACGCGGAACGGGTGGGGCAAAGCATCAGGTTCAGGTACCGAGTCGTTAAGTGGTACGAGAACGTTATATATCTCCCTGGCCAGGATTTATAATAGACATAGGCGTCAAAGCGCGTCGTGTATATACCTATGGGCATAAGTATTGGGATGTTGAATAAGTTCTCGCTGTTTTTTTTCGTGAAAATTAATGGTTTATTTTGAAAAAGTCATTCCTAATGCTCTCGAACGTTTCGGAACTGATGTGTGATCAACTCCTAATGATTCTGCAAGTTCAGCTAGCGTCTGACATGAGTCTTCGTGAAGTAATGCATTTTCAATTGCCAATTCACCAATGCCAATTCAGTATCACCAAATTGCCAATTCAATTGCCAATTCACTATCACCAAAATCATTATTTTTAAAGCGTCTGGACCAATCTCTGCATGTTGTTTCCGACGGAGTGTTGGTTCGTGCCAAAAAATTCTTTTTTCGCACGAAATGTGACACGAATTGAATGAATTGACATGAATGGATTGACATGAATGAATTGACATGGATGAATTGACATGAATGAATTGACATGAATGAATTTACATGAATGAATTGACATGAATGAATTGACATGAATGAATTTACATGAATGAATCGACACGAATGGATTGACATGAACTGAAATTTGAAGAAAAAAAAGTTGTTTATACTTCGCTGAAATGTAACTCACTGAAGTTCAAGCTTGCTTATAGTACTTCTTTATAGATGCGTTACTATCTTAAGGCGTTACCCCCACTTGTAGCGCAAAAAAGGCCTTTTTCATGAATTTTTTTAAAGAAAACTACAAAACTTTTTTAATCGATCAATATACCATCTTAAAGAACACATCTTGAAGAACTTTCAGTAATTTTTTTATTGAAAAATATTACATTGTTTAGCGGCAAATGGCCGTCAATGAAATAATGTTTTTATATACACGGTTTGCGGTGACCAACATTGCGGCGAAGTGGATCATCTGAAAAAAAAAATGCGGATGGATTTAGTCAAATATAAGTATAAACTAGCCTTTAATCGAAGGATTTTAAAAAATATTCATTTTTCACAAAATGGCGGACAGTCAAAGTTAATGGTTCGATTTTAACGAAAAAAAACGGCCGTTTTTTGGCTATAAAACGGCCATTTTTTTCGAAAAAAAAAATCGAACGATTAAAGACTACATTTTTATGTATTAAATAAGCCTGCAAAATTTCAAGAAGATCGGTTCATTAGTGTTCGAGTAATCTTGGTCACCGACTTCAGAAAGGCCATTTTGAGAAAAACGCGTTTGAAGTTTCTCTTTCAACGCTCTTTCAACGCGGATTCTTCTCTTTCAACGCTCATATCTCAGTCAATTTTGTTCGGATCGACTTGAAATTTTCAGGACATATTCTCAGGTACTTATACTTCAAAAGAATGCAATAAAAAAATCGATTTTTTCATAATGGCAAGTGGGGGTAACCCCTTAAACTACATGCACGCAGTTCTGGTAACGTCATCTGTTGGAAAACAGCGAGAACTTGTTCAACGTCCTAATAACTTCGAAGACGTTCGACTTTGAGGACGATCCCCACAGGCAGCTCATTGTCTCCATACCTCCAATATCATCCACCCCAATGTCTTCGACATAACCAACAGATCGATGCAAGCTATTTTATATCAGAGTCATTTCAAGAACCGTCCTGGAAGCAGCCAGATGTGCTTATAGTCAACAATATATAGATCTGCAACCAATTGAGTGTGCTGCCGCCATATATATCTCTACATGAAATACCGGAATGGAGACTTTGTGGGTGATTTTTTCAAAAATTTCTTTACACCGTGTGGGACCCGAAAGCAGGTCGGTTTTCCACATTTGTTCTGATGAGAGTATTGCGGTGAAAAGGTTGCGTTTTTATGGAACGTTAAGGTTCTTATGGGGTCTAGCCGTCGGGGGTGAAGTAGGCGGGGCGCGCCCTATGCTCATGCATGGGGCCGATTGACTGTTACCAACTGTTAGCTATAAAATAATCGTCATATTAAACATACGTTTGCGAACAATTTTTTAACGCCTGTTCACGAAAATACGCATTTTTGAACATTCAATGATTACGTGAAGTGTTTTCATTGCTCTGTGTGATTATTTTCAATTATTTTTTTATCTCTTGGTTAAGGGAGGTTTTTACTTTTTTGGGCCAACGAATATTCGATTTTTTCACCAATTTTTTATGCGAAAAATGTTAAATATAGTATGTTGAAATTTGGTGTGTTTACTAAGCGGTCTTTATTGAATATGATAATATTTTTTAAAGTTTGATCAAACATGGGACTGGGAGTGGGAAGGGCCACGTATGCCGGTGCGCCAGCGATGATATTCTTCGCTTGCGGGAGTCCTAACGAGGAAAGGTTGCGAGATCGATCTCTCCGATTTCGATTAAATTTGACATGCTTGTAGAATGGGTAAAAATCGGCGACACGTATTTTTATATATCTGCGGAACCCGATTTTTAAGGGGTGAAACGCACTCTCGAAAAAAGGGGTGTTTTTCGTTTTTCGTCGATAACGTTATCGTTCTCATCTCCAATGTATAGTACACGAAAAAATACACATTGTTGTAAATTGAATTTTTTCATATCTCGTATCGTTAAAACGTTATCGATGAAAAACGACAAACACCCCAATTTCAATCCTTAAAAATCGGGTTCCGCAGATATAAAAAAATACGTGTCGCCTATATTTACCCATTCCCCAAGCATGCCAAATTTGATCGAAATAGGAGATCGACCTCGCAACCTTTTCCAGTAAGTTTTGAACAGGTGATCTGAAGCAAAAAACCAAACATATTTTTACTTTATACAATATTGTGTATAAGTCGAACTAAGATCAAGAAGCGAAATTGAAAAATACAAAAATAGTGAGCGTTCGAATGGTTTTAGTTTGAGTTTTTCACCGAATTTTTTTGCAATTTTTTGTTCATAAAATAAAAATAAAAGCAATGGAAATGAGGTTTGGACGGTTTATTCGACATGTGTTGTGTACAGAAAAAAATGGTATGAAAAAAAAATACAAAACGGTGGCGCAGTCATAGATACACTAAAAGAGCGTTTAATTTTAGGCGCTTTGCGGAAGGACGCAAAACTTTTATGATTCAGCACCTAAAAAGAAAAAAATCATCCTTTACATTACTTTTGCTGGAGAAGCGCTCGAAGGCGCTTCGGAAAATGAGCTCTACAAAAAAAAATTAAGTTTTCGCGTTTTCGGTAAAAATCGGTTATAACGACATTGAAGGACTGTACCGATGTCATAGCCGATAGTCGTTGTAAGCGTTATATGTACAATATTGTACTCCAGATTTAGTCGTTATATCCGATACATCGTCTTAAGCCATGTTGTTATAAGTGGTTTCTACTGTAGTTCCTTTTGTATATCATTCTTGTGATATTTGTACATAATTTAAGCCAATAAAAGAAACGGTCGAAAAATATTTCCAACTCAGATGTAAGGCCTTAACATTACTTTTATTTAGCCGTATTATGGATTATCCGGATTTTCGAATATTCGGACTACCCCTGGTCCCAATTAGTTCGGATAATCGCGATTCTATTGTAGGTGGTTCTGGCACCTAAGCTCGTCTGAAATGGAGAATGAAAAAAGGTACTTTCAGTATAATAATAAAACTTTCGTGTGACCGGATACGTTATCAAAATTTTGAAAATTACGAAAGTTAAAGCTCTAGGAAAAAGCTTGATTTTTCACAAAATTGACTACTTCCGTAAAAATACCATCCGGTCATACGATAGAAAATGTTATAGACTACGCTATGTCCAAATTTAAAGTGAATCGGGCGAATAGATTTTAAAATACAACTTACTCCGTTTCGTGAAACATAATATTCAGGAAATCGCAAAATTACAAAGGGTAAATCGCAGCGAATTGGATTGCGTTGAAGTTTTCATCGTTGGAATGCAACGGATTTTTTTTTTTTTAATCAAATTTTCTCCAGCGGATTTCAGCTGCAAAAATCACGCAAACGTTTTTTAGGATTCTTATTTAGCAATGTACAACAAATTTACAAAGTATTATTTTGGATAATTTTTGTTACAAATTAAATTTAAGGCGGTTGCCCAGCTATCGCGAAATAGTAAGAATTTGCTAAAATTTATTGAGGATATTTGCGAACAGGTGTTACGACGCCGTGTGAAATTTCAAGTACTTTGTCTGCGTGATTGTTGAGCAATTAATTATTGAAGTTAAGCTCTTATACACGGGCGACGTAGCAAAAGCTTTATGAGAACTCTAATACGACTGTCGCAACATAATAAAAATAGTGAGAATTGAATGGAAATAGGCGGGAAAACTCTTGAGATTTTTACGAATAATGTCAACGAAGAGTACAGAGTTTTGTCTGTCTCGGTATGGAGATATTCGAGAAATAAAACAGGCAATTTCAGCTGATTCGCGTAAAACGATAAAACGCCCCACGGTACGTGGCAACGCTGCTGTCAAGTCGGCCATTTTGAATAGGCGGCAAAATTTGAAACGCACAAACTATTGCTTCCTTGCTATAAATTTTTTACCACGATTTCATAAAGAGTTTTCAAATATTTTGAATTATTCTTTACAGAAGCTTCAGTGCACGTGTTTCGACATAACCTTCAAATCAATTACGCGTCGTCCCTTGACTGCCCATTCTTTTTCCGACTCAACTACTTTTTACCGCCGCTTTCCAGGTTGTACGCTGAGAAAAAAAAATAATTCATCCAATATCATTGGTGTTATTGAATGAAATTTCGTTGATTTAATTGTAAAACTGTTGGTGTAAATAATCGGATTTATTAGTCCAAACGAAACGCTATTGACTTCAATAACATGACACAATTAGGAGTTTTTTTCATTCAAAAGATATATTGTTAGCCGAGAACAATATATTATTGAAACTATCTAGAAAATTATCGCAAACAAATTATATAGTTTTGAATGCAATTTCTGCAACGAACGCAAAAAGCGTTTCAATTCATAACGTGAATATTGTTGACTTGAGTACACAAGAAAAATTGAATTTCGCTCGTTTGATTCAAATAAAATTTCTATTGAGTAAATGTGTTATTTTATTGTTTTCATCATATCTGATATTGAACTTAACATTATTAACGTACTGTATAATGTATGAACGTACATTATTCGTTAAAATATTAATATTTTATTTTTATTGAAAAACATTAAGCAAATGTCTGAATTGGTTAAAACATTATGCGAAAGTAGAATTTGTTTCTTGCACATTGGGTTGAAAAACTTCAACCAAATCATGGCCGAGCGCCACCGAAATTATAGGTATGAGGAAACCTGTAGTTCTCGGAGTAACCGCTAGAGGCCGCACGCGCGCTCGTTTCTCGTAAGCGTATTGCGAACCGAAAATCTACTTAATCGCTGGAAAAACTCTAAAGAGTATCGCTTCTTGGCCTGTGGCTAAGATCAAAGTGTAGTATCTGTTCTAATCAGTTGAATATCTGATATTCTCTACATGGATATTCCATTGGATATCTGATATTCTCTCCTCTATTATCGTGGATGATCATTCTAATGCTCACTTTTTATTTAAGATTTAAAACAAATTGAAAAACTTACGTCCCTTGGCACATTCGTTTCGATGTAGTAAAGAAATAATTAATTCTATTGATCATATTTTTGTACGAAATAAAAAATATTTGTAGCAACCGCTTAATTATTTCATCCAATACATCTACGGATTGTATATATATTGATTTCAATAGAATATAATTTTATTGCAAGGATAATGTAGATATTCAGAGAACAGTAGAGCTTTTTCAAATAAAATAATATGTTATTAAATCAATCACATTTTCCAATATTTTTTTAGTATTGAAACAATCTCATATATCGGTGGCACACCGCAGCAGCACATTTATTTAGATCAACCAATATATTTTTTTTATTCAATTGGTTTTTTTCTCAGTGTACTTGCTCCAACCGTCGATTGTACTGTTTTTCGATTTGCATTTTTCCCTTCCATCTTTTCATCTTCGCCGAACAAAAAAATGGAATTCGCGAAGGATGTTTGACAGCGAGGCGCCCACGATGTGGCGTTCGTACCTGAGCTCAGTGATACCAGTTACTGAGAACTAAATTGCGCGTTTGCCACATTTCAACTTGGTTAATAACTTATTCGCGATTTAAATAAAGAAAAAAGATTAATAATATTTCTAAACAGCCAGTTATATGCATTACACATATTTATTAGCTGAATTTTTTTTATTTTACGTAACCGAAAATTTGATTATTCGGGGTTGGCAGCCGATACAGGCGCCCGTGTTTAAGCATAGTGTCTCCTCTTGCGCCTGCCCCGCAAAGACCGTGAGCAGCCTCCTTAAGACCTCAGGCTATGAAAATGTCATGAAAAATTCGGATCTTTGAAATTTCAGTTTCATGCAGACCGCTCGAGTAAACCAACACGACAAATCCTCTCGAAATAACATACGCGTTTACGTAACATATCGGACGCAATTTACATCCAGCGCCGCTGAACCGGAACACCTATTATCTACAATTTTGTGCGACGCTACAAACTACGAAGTTTGGACTTGTGTACTCTAACCTCCATAATGATGTGCTTCCTGCTATGTCTCTTACCTCTTTATCCTTGGTCTTCCATACAGGTTGAAAACAACATTAAGTTCGACGGGGATGGGGGGGCACCTTCAGTGCCTGAAGTTCCCCAGCTGCGTCGCTGTGTGTCGCACGCGTGGCGGATTGATTCAGCGACAGAGTTTAGCGATCGCTAATAATGCTGAAAAACAAAAATTTTGTTCGTTTTTGCTCTCGCTTGCGGTCAGTTCCACTATTCTCATGTCTCTCACTTCCATGTCCGTTTCACATGAGCTTGGACACAGCGTAGCTGCACACCTTATTTTCAAAGTTTTGGATTTAAATTCTCGCAAACTGTAGAGCATCTACAGAAAAATTTCATTTTGAAACCTAGAATTCATTGAAATTTGGTCGAGTGGAGTATGTTTGGGTTTTTAAAACATTTGCTTCGTTCGTGTGTCTGTCTTTCCGATTCAAAATTTGTAACCCATTTTTCAAGCACTTGCGATTGAGCTGAAATTTGACATACCTATGTAACTTCGGAGACAATGCAATGGTATGGTACCATGGAGATAGTCTCATGATGGAGGTGGGAGGTGGGCAATGCAACTCCTTAATAGCATATACTTGAACAGTCGAGTTCGTGCTCATTTGTTTTGTTATCATGAGCACTTTTCATTACACATGATACCGAGAGTCTGATAACGGTGGTGGGAGGTGTGAACTGAAATGTCCTAATGGCAAATGATAGGACAATCGAATTTGGGCTCATTAAGCCAGTGTAAACGCTGAAAATTTGGGTGATTTTCGGGATCTTTTTGGAAGAAAAGTACTCAATTAAATGTTTCGGAAAATTAAGAATATATTTGGCTATATTTGACCTATATTACATAATTTTTTCATAGAAAAATATTGAGATCCAAGCGACTTATGCGCTGCCTTCGGAGGCGCCAAAAAAAAAGTTCCTCCACTGCTGACATGATTTCGGCCGATTGAATAGCTGGAACCGAAAAAGGAAAAAATGTCGTTAAGCTGTAAGGTATTTTCCGTACAATGACGTAGGATTTTCGAAAAATATCTAAATCTAACAAAATGGCATAATTATGAAAAAAGTCTGTTTTCTTGCCTATAAAATGGTCGTTTTTTTCAATGCCAAATCGTCAATTTTCATCTAATGAAAATATCCTACGTCATTGTAGAGTAAATATATTCAAGAGTACTCAGTTCAAATTTCAAGTCAATCTGATAATTGCTCTTTCAGTTACAATGCCAGCAAATTTGAAAAATCTCATTTCGAGAAAAACGCGTTTAAAGATTTAACTATCGATCGAACATTCGGGGGGTTTTAGAGATACGGCCTTGACATTTTTACAGGAAATTCATGGAAGTATAAACTGCCGGAAAAGGCAAAAAAACTATCGATTTTTTAAGTGTCACACTGGTATAGCCCCTTAACTTTCTTGACCCGCGCACTATATACACTATTACAATGTTTCTCGCGAAACATTTATAACCTAAAGCAAGGTTTTTTATTACGCCGATGTCTGAATGGCATGGGGGTTTGGCGCGGCAAATAAATACACAATTACTAATACTATTTAAGGTAGAACTTCTATTTAAGGTAGAACTTTTATTTAAGGTAGAAGCTTCTATTTAAGGTAGAACGAGCGCGCGCTCTTGATTTCTATATATTTTGTTAAAATTTTAACCAGACATTGTTCATATCATTATGCATGTTTGAGTGAAATTTCAGAACAGTCGACTATTTAGATTGGGAGATAATGAGTTCTGAAATTGCAACTTTTAACACTGTAGAGTGAGCATTGAAATTTAGACAGGATAATTTTCCGTAAAAAATATTTGGCCCCTATAATAAGAAGACATATGGCAACACCGCATCGTTCCACGTATTCAATGACGTAAGTTTGGGCGGCATATTCAAACTTATATTGCAGCACAAATTTTTATTTGGAAGTAAATTTTTACACTAAATAACTCTAGATGCCTCATATAAACGGCTCAAGCGTAAAACAAATTCGAAAGATTCCGTAAAGACAATAAAAACAGGGGGTCACTGAACATTCAAAGAAAATGTGGATGATAAAACTTAGAAAAATGTGAGTAGCAAAATTTCCGTAGCCGCGACTATTCAGAGAAAATGTAAAACTCTCTAAATCTACTAAATTTGCGGTAAAATTTGTATTCCCGTTCATCGTTGCGCATAATGATTGATTGTGACTGATTTGTATTAAGGTAGTTCTGTAGTTTTTGTCAAAGCTTAGGAATTGGCTGAAGTCTAAGTATGGTGTAGATATGACCTTCATGGACTCATGCCCAAAAATTCAATTCGATTCACCGTTTAGTTCATGAGATAGTTGCAAATGAATATGGGTATTTTTGTACGCAATCCCTATACCTAACACGTAAACCGATAGGAGTTTCCTCGCATTTCTAGATATAGGTTCTAAACGGATCTTAGGATTTCAAAATAAAAACACACGTGTACGCAGTACTAATGTAGGATTGATTTTTGAAAAAGGACAAACTTTGACCGTTTAGTTCCGGAGATATCGACTTATGAAAAGTGGTAATTTTATTCCACACCGAACTCGGGCCCAAGCATCTGTAACGGAATGGCAACAGTGTACGCTGCAGCCTGCTGATCGGCGCGTGGTCTGGGGACTCGAAGCGTGTTTTTGTCCCCCGAGTTCTAGTAATTCTGAGACGGATGTGAAATAAATTTATTCTGAAAACAAATTTGATTTGTTCAATTTAAGCATGTATTTATGCATGTATTTTTCCTTTGTTACAGCGAATACAATTTAAACTGTCGGCAAGATGTTGTAAATCCGCGATTCGACGTCCATCGACAGCGAATTTTTGTTGCTGATCGTTGAGGTTAGGGTTATTCTCATCGCGTTTAGCCGCATTTGCTTGACACATGGCTGCCACAGCTTTCAGTCTTTTAGCAAGCGCCTTTTTTCTTGTGAACTTTCCTTTGTATCGCATTTGGGTTGACATTTTCACGCTTTTTTTATTTGTGTAAAATATTTCGCGAAAGTCGGGTCATACGAAGCTCAACGCTATGACTCCAGGAACATCGCGCTGTTATTGCCACGTTACAGTGGCGCTCTCTATACGAGTATGAGACTTATCTACGCGTGAGGTGCGAATGTGTGGGACATATAGAGGGTACAGCTCTGTCAAAAATTTACATCCATCAGCATCGTATAGGCATTGGATGTTACTATACGTTTCGACCGACACTTTTGGCTCACACGTGTACCTACAGAACTACCTTAAGCGCCACTGTAATTTACCAATGATTCAAAAGAGCTCTCCTTATGCCCCCACAAAATACGACCTCCGCGAAAGGAATACCTTAAGGGGTCTTCTCACTTTAAGGCGTTACCCCCACTTGTAGCGCAAAAAAAGGCCTTTTTCATGAATTTTTTTAAAGAAAACTACACAACTTTTTTAATCGATCAATATACCATCTTAAAGAACACATCTTGAAGAACTTTCAGTAATTTTTTTATTGAAAAATATTACATTGTTTAGTGGCAAATGGCCGTCAATGAAATAATGTTTTTATATACACGGTTTGCGGTGACCAACATTGCGGCGGAGTGGATCTCTGAAAAAAAAAATGCGGATGGATTTAGTCAAATATAAGTATAAACTAGTCTTTAATCGAAGGATTTTGAAAAATATTCATTTTTCACAAAATGGCGGACAGCCAAAGTTAATGGTTCGATTTTAACGAAAAAAACGTTTTTTGGCTATAAAAAGGCCATTTTTTCGAAAAAAAATCGAACGATTCAAGACTACATTTTTATGTATTAAATAAGCCTGCAAAATTTCAAGAAGATCGGTTCATTAGTGTTCGAGTAATCTTGGTCACCGACTTCAGAAATGCCTTTTCGAGAAAAACGCGTTTAAAGTTTCTCTTTCAACGCTCTTTCAACGCGGATTCTTCTCTTTCAACGCTCATATCTCAGTCAATTTTGTTCGGATCGACTTGAAATTTTCAGGACATATTCTCAGATACTTATACTTCAAAAAAATGCAATAAAAAAAAATCGATTTTTTCAAAATCGCAAGTGGGGGTAACCCCTTAAACGCTAAAAATAGGCTATTCTCATGAATTTTTTTGATCGGTTTATATTATAGATATTGATATAGCACTTAATAAATACACATCCGAAAGACATTTTTTTTAAATTCTATTTATTTAAGTTACTATTTATAGACGATGATGGTAGTTAAAAAAATGTCCTGAAAATTTTTAGTTCTGCGCTGTTGATGAAATCTCGGGAATAGATCATCCGAAACAAAAAAATCAAACGGTTTAAGATTCAGTATGTTAATGGCCATAGTGCATATCATGCGGTTTTTTATATATGCAAAAATAACAAAATGACGGACATTTTTCGAAAAAAAACAACAACAAAAACGTGGATTTTTCACCGTTTTTGGCAAGAAAAAATTAGTACATATCAAAATGTATAAAAATCCTTGATATGCGCTATAGCTATAGTTGTAAAGAATATGTGGTTAAAATTTCATAAAGATCGGTTCGGTACTTTCGAAGATTTTATCAAGAAGCCGTCGAAAAACGTTGTTTCGAGAAGAACGCGTTTAAAGTTGGTTTGGGTTACGTAAATACATTTAAAAAAATGTTCATGTATTTCGAAAGTTTATTTATTAAGTGTAACAACTTTTATATCAATATCTATAATACAAACCTAAAAAAAATAGCCTTTTTTAGCGTCCAAAGTGAGAGGACCCCTTAAAGCCATGTCTCACTCACCCCGACCACTTCGAATTTGAATCGCTAATTTCGACTAAACGATACTATCTATTGAGATGATATTGATTGTGCACATGCGATATTGTTGCAAAAAGAGCCTAGCAGTCGACAATTTTACAAACTTTGAACAAAAAAAACCTTTACAGATCGTCTTTACCATAGGATGAATTGTGAATTACTAACTGATGCACAGAGTTTATGCAAATTTCAAGACCGTTGGGCTCTCGACATAAAAAACCCGATTTTGAGCATTGTTTCAACTGATTTTATGAAAAAATGACGGCGAAATCGGGTTCTAGAGTTTTTTGTACATAAAACTAGTAGAATAAATATAGTGCATCAGTTTTCCTACAGGCGGCGATCCCGCATGATGAACGTCATAAATGTACACGCATCCCACGCGAATTTGGAGCAACCGTTGCCTATTGGGCCTCTGCCACGGTCTTACATACAGGTCTTGCAACGAAGCTAAATTTTCGTGGCGGGGGAAGGCACGCTTATCGGCTTCACTTTTCGATTCACTAGGCGCAGCTACGCGTCGCTACTAGCAAGGGGAAGTAGTTTCCCCCTTACCTCTTACCGGTGAATGGGCCAAAGGTGTTTACGTATGTTTTTGTCGCGCGACTGTCGAAATAACCTTTATGTGCGACCATATACCAGAAGGTTCTACGCGATTTACCGTAATACATTTTTTATCGTGTTTTTACGCATAAGTGTGAATTTTTTTTCGGTAGTGTTTGCGAAAAAAATGCGAAATGGCTAAGGGTTGCGCGGTTCGCAATTGTAAAACGGGGTACAAAAATTGTGAGCAGAAATGCTCCGTGTTTCGCGAGCCCCCAAACGTCGAACGAAACAAAAAATGGCTCGATGCTATTCCGGGACTGCAAGGGTCTCAGTACGTGTGCGAAAAACATTTCGAAGAACGATGTATTGTGAGACATTGGAGAAAAAAGGATGTAAATGGTCGTAATATGTGCTGGTATGAATTAATGTATTCGAAAAGTTTTCAGTTTTTTTTCGATGAAAGTAGTCATCTATTTTTTAATCAACACATTTTTTTTATTGGTTTCGTATATTATGCAGTTTACACGACAGTACGGTAAATTAAGTTAGGGCAAACGGCGCATGTGTTGCGTTCTGGAGGGAAACGGACAGAAGAGCTGTTTCTCTCTTCGTCGCACCACTACTTCCCCTTGCCGTCACGCACCAAGCGGCAGAAATCGGAATAAAAAACAGAACCGCTAAGGGTCCCTACCCCCACTACCGCCGTTGTCAGACCTGTATGTAAGACCGTGGCCTCTGCACTTTGCTGTAGCGTGAGTAGCGAACGGTTGCTGCTGCTCCATCTAGCGGTCGTTTGCGGCAGCTCGTAGCCAAAAACTACGAATTCTGCAATACCGCCGTGATCGTGTTGCAATTTCGCAGCGTGTGATACATGGCCTCAACAGACGGCGTTGCCCGATATTTTTACGATATTATTTTTCACTTTTATCTGCTAAGTTCAATATTAGTTGCTGTTGCCGTCAACCGTTTTCACGAGCAGTAAACCATGCTAAAATTTCGATCACTAATTATTAATCCGCTACACCATATATTCTGTAAATAAAATGCGCCTGATCGATTGCCAAGTGGACGGTGTGACCAACAGAGCGCCGAGATGTTGCAATCTTTCGGCACCAGAGGCCTCTAGCATCCGGTTTCCGATGTCGCGGCGTCTCCGGCGCTCTCTCTCTCTCGCTCTCCGTTTCATTCGGACGCCCTTAACCTCCCTCGTTCCTCTCTACCGTTCTCATCCATAAAATGTGAAGCTACAAACACGGGCCCACGTGAACCATAGTAAGTCGCCATTCATTGAATATTTCAGGATTTCACACGCATTCACAGGGACAACTTGTCTGGAGGTCATAACTCTCACGACATTCGTTCGAGTCCCGATGTTTGCCGCTTCGCGTTGATTCTCCTTGATCACGAATTTCTCCAAAATGTCATGTTCGTCGTACACTACTGTTTCGAGGGCAAAATGTACTTCCTAATAAATATAATTCATTCGTTCTCAACGTTCGTGTACGTTCCTCGTTATTGAGAAAAAAATCTGCGTAATACACGGATTTGCGAATGAGTCATCGACGTCTCCGTACGAACGGCGAGAACAAAGCGACGGCGCAAGGGGGGGGGAGATACCCGCTCGCGAGCCCGCTAGGTACGTCCCTGGATAATTGATCGTTAAATTAGTTATCCGCGCAAAGACGTCGCAATAAGCAGGATAGCTCGGCTTGATTTTTCGTTGGTATTGTCAAAGAAAAAATCGCGCACACGGTGTCGACTCGATCGATACTCGCACCGCCTCTCTCCCTCTCTCGACACTGCGATAATTATTGAAATTCGTGGATAAATCCACGGGACTTTCGTTGATAAAAACAACAACAAAAAAACGCCCGCAAAGGGAGCGTCGTAAATTCATTCGGAACGCGAGGCACGATGTGGGAAGAAAAAAATTGAACGGGGATAGTTCGATGACGGTGCCGCTGGTTTCGCGCACGGCGCGTTGCGGGTATTCAAATATGGCGGAAGAAAGCTCGCGTCGGCGGGAGGACGCAGTGCTGCCAGAACACGAGAGCTCGATGACGCTGTTGACCGTGGCGTTGCTCCCTCCAAAACTTCGGGTGCATTGGCAACATTGTTTTTCGGTAGTTTACAAATAAAATGGCCGATATATGAGGCTATTTTGTATGGACATGTAAAATATGCAATTGTGTTAAATAAATGGTTAACGTGGGTGCGCGATTGTTGGTTAATGTTGTTTATAAGGGGGCCCTCGTGCGAACGATCGTGCCGAATAAACGAGTCTCGAGATCGACGAAGTGACGTGAGAACGCGAGGCGGAAAGATTTGTCCTCTTGCCCGTATAGACGCCGCGGATCAACGAGAGAAAGAAAGACGGGGCGAGCTAGTGTGAGAGGGCGACGGGGGTAAGAGTGTGCGCGCGCGTTTGTGTGTGTGTGAGAGAGAGATAGATAGATAGAGCGAGAGTGCGAGAGACTCTGCTCGTGTATTGGAGGAAAAGAGCGAGGAAATACATAGACGATAGCTCACGCGTTCGTGTCGCTGCTGCCGCCGCCGCCGCCGCGTTTCGAGACACACACATACTAAAAAAAATCCTGTTCAGACGAACGGCGACCTGCCGTAGCGTTTTTTTTCTACCTTTTCGGTCGCGCGCGTTCCGCGGGCGGCAAATATACGGCGAAAAAAAACGCGGTTGTGAATTACATGGATATACGTACGTGTTTGGTACGTGCGTGTATATATGTATACACATATATATACATGCATACATAACGCGGGGAAAAATTTTTTATACGGGGCGTGCGAGAGTGTGAGCTGAGAGGGGGGTTTCCTCTGCCCGACGTCCGTGTCCTTCGGCAAGTTTTTCCCGAGGACCAAAAGTTCGCCTCCCGGACATTGCATTTTCGTCGTCGACGAATACATTCATCGATCTTGCGCGGGATCACTTTCGCGAGAGAAAAAAAAAAAAGAGAAAGAATAAGGAACTCCGATACGTGCTTCTCTCTCTCTCTCTCTCTCTATACATATATACATATATATGTATGTGTGTGTATGCGCGCGAGTGCGTGTATCGGTGTACGTGTACGCGCGAGTCCTCAACCTGCTGCGAGAAAAGCGGCGGACCGCGATCGCCACGGATATAAAACGTTCCCGAGGTGGTTCGTTACGGGAGTTATAAAGGCGAGAAATCGCGAACAAACAAAGCTCGAGATCCCGCCAAACGCGGCGCGTCTCGCTCGCGCCTCTCTCCGTCTCTCTCGCGCTCGCTCGCCCACGCTCGGGGACACAATAATCGCAGGTTTAACCGCAGTTTCGAGCCGAACTCGTGAATTCGTTGATTGTTTTTTCGGAGCTCGCGCGAGTGACAAGCATAACGCGCCGTACCGAAGCGCAAGTCGGATTAAAAAAGCGGCGAGAGTGAGAGGGAAAATAGAAAGAAGAAAAGAAAAAACTATTGCGAGGGATAATAAAGGAAACAGAGGGTAGCACACCGATCGTACGTCGGTGTGTAACATGATAATAGTCAAAAATTGCTCCATCCCGGTACACCAAAGCCGAGATACTGGAGTGTGACGAGTACCTCGGTTTGGAGACGGTCAAGATATTTCACGCGGACGATTTTGTCGTTGTCGAGTCCATCGGTACGGAGGACGATGACGCACTGACCGTTAATTTGGCACCGAGCACTAGTACCGAGGCTAGTCAGAGCGAACGCGGTACTGTCTCGGCGTCCGAATTGAACACCGAGGAGTCGTCGTTGCAGGGCGACACAACGACGACGATAAACAGCGAGGAGGGTTCCATAACGACCCTGACAAACATGTGCACGACGCCTGGCAATGCGGGCGCCGGTTTCGGCTACGCGTGGTCGTTCAGCGGCCCGGGTACCGAGACCAGGGAGAATTCCCAGGCGGACCTAGCCGCCAACATCAATTACGCGGTCAACAACAATCAGGATCAAGGCTCCGGACAGAAGATTCAGGTGGACATTAAGCCGGCGAAGGTGGCTATAAGCGCGACGCCGCGCAGGCCCATGTTCTCCATGAACGAGAGTTGCCAACAGACGCCGACTACGACTACGCATCACGGACACGCAGCGGTAGGTCACAATCAGTCTCACGTCAGAACAAAGAAGCATCACGACGTTTTTTCCCTGACCTGCGACAAGGGAGGTTGCAACTGCGACGCGGCGCATCCGACGCCGCCGCCTTCGCTGTTCTCCAACGCGCTGGTCTTCACAACTGCGGACAAGCACGCTATGAGCAAACACTTCATGACGCCGCTGGGACCTCTTCAACTGACCGCCGAGGAGTGCAACGAGATACTCATGAAGAGAGCGGCGGCTGCCTCCAATCAGCCAAACTCCAACAACGTGGCGACCAGTCAGGCCGATGGCGGAGGTGGCGGCGGCGGCGGTGCCAGCGGCGGCGGCGGCGGTTCGCACTTCGGTCACGTGCTCGGTCACGTAAACGCGACGCAGATCGAGCCGACCAAGGCGGTGAAGCAACAGCAGGACATGGGTAGCCAGGTGCGAGTCCCCAAGGAGAGGCCCTACTCTTGCTCCGAGTGCGGCAAGTCCTTCCTACTCAAGCATCATCTGACGACTCACGCGCGGGTACACACGGGCGAGCGTCCCCACATATGCGTACACTGCGGCAAAACATTCGCTCACAAACACTGTCTACACACTCATCTCTTGCTACACAGCGCTGAGAGACCCTATCAGTGTCGCGAATGCAAAAAATCGTTTACCCTGAAGCATCATTTGGTGACGCACACGCGCGTTCACACCCGCGAAAGACCGTTCGTTTGTCAGGAGTGCGGACGCGCGTTTCCCCTGAAGCGTCATCTCGTGACGCATAGTAAATTTCACTCGGGCGAGAGACCCTTCGTATGCGAAGAGTGCGGCGAGTCCTTCTCCCAGAAGGATCATCTCACGATGCATTCGCGCTTCCACGGTAGCTTACATCCGTTCGTTTGTCACGATTGCGGTGCTACCTTCCAGAGGAAATTCGAGCTCGTCAATCACGGGCGTCTCCACGGACGCGTGCCCCATTCTTGTACCGTTTGTGGCAAGGAGTTCCTCCAGAAGAGAACGCTTCTCGCTCATATGCGTCTGCACACCGGTGAAACACCCTTCGCCTGTACCGTATGCGGCGAGGCTTTCCCGCGCAAGGTCGACCTCGTCGCCCACTCCAAGATACACAACAACAATACCAACCCGGATGAGAAATGTCTCACGTGCAGGTGAGCCCCTCTCTCGTTGTTTTTTTTTTTCTTCTCCCGTGTCTGACCCGCCAAACCCACCACCTTGCCCCCTTTTTTTCTTTCGCTCATCTCTCGTCTCTATCTCTCTCTCTCTCTATCTCTCTCTCTCTCTCTCTCGCCTTTATTCGCCAATTGCCCACCGTCCCGCCCCCCACACCCGCCCACTTCGCGGTTTGCATCCTTCACGAGCATCGATTCTTCTTTTCAGGGAATGTGGTTTGGATTTTTCGAATCGGGAGGCACTCACGTTGCACTTGAGGTTACACTCGGGCGATCGTACTCTCGTCACCGACCTTTGCGGACTAGCCGCGGCCTTTCAACAAACGCCAGGACACTTTTTAACGCCAAACGCCACTGGCACTCATCAGGTATATTCTCTTTCTCTTCTTCTTACTTTTCGTAGAGCTATGAGGGCTCAGCCCTCTGGTCGCCGCGGCTTCGTCTTCGTAACAGTGGCCCGACCGCAGGCTCCCGTCTCATTTTCTCGAGTACCCGTGGACGGTATGAGCGACCCGTCGGTCGTCGATGTTCCGTAACGCTCGGGGGGGGGCAGGGGCATAATCGTTTGCAATTGGCATTCGCCGTGATAGTTTTTTGTATTTACATGGTTATCGAGCTCTCTGGTCGGACAACGGTTTTGGACGAAAGTCCTCGAGGAGAAGGCTCATCGCGTTCCAGCTGTCGATAATAACAGCCGATTATTAATATTCGCTTCGACGCACGTTTTTTTCACTCGTGGATCGGTCGATCGATTTGCGCTCGCAAAACAGAGTTCTCGGCGACGCGTTTGCTTCCGTCGAAAATTTGCATCGTTCGAAATTACTCGACGCCTTCTCGAAGGCCGATTCAAAGGCACGCCACGGAACGTTCGTAGGCTTCGGAGCGTTTCGCGCCATTTTCAGTGTGCCATAGGTGTGCGTCTCTCAGCCGTCCTTGCCGCGCAAGGAGGAACTTCGATTCTCTTCGATACTCCCAATTTTACCGTACGTTCGTCGAACGACCATCCGAAATCTCACATCGACCGCCTCGACATGCTTGCGAAGAATTTTTCGATAACGCTAAAGATTCCCAGCGAGCGAGCCCGGAGTTCGGTCGGTTAAGGGGTTAGGCCACAGTAACGGGTATAAAATCGTGTGCGAATTTAACAATTTTTTTTCGTATGAAAAAGTAACTCACTCATAACATTAATTACACATCCATTTAGCATGAATATCAAGCTGTTAGAAATTTTTTTTTCTTTTTGATGTACAAAATGGCCGACTACTAATATTTTCGTTTGTTATCTTTTTTTAGGCGCTCCGCGGCGTGACATTTAGCATCCACAATTTTTTACCTAGAACGAAAAACAAAAATTCTCGTCAATCTACATTAGAATGCCTAGAGAAGTACGTACGGAATTAAAAAACATTGTTTTATTCAAAAGTTGTAGGTATTTGGATTGAGTTGTAGGTATTTGAATGAATTTGCAATGAAAAATTTCGTATAAAAGTGCTCATAAAATGAAAAGTTTTCGATTAATCGGAAATTCCGTACGTACTTCTCTGCGAAATGCACTTAGGAACGTAACTTTTAAATTCGAAGTAAATCGAGTGAAAATTGTCGAACGTATTTGTCACGCCAATTGGAAAAAAGCTGTTTCGAGAAAAACGCGATTAAAGTTTTCGGTACTCTATGGCCGTGCCAGAGGTGGTCTTACGCAATACGCTCAAAGTCGGTGAAAAAAAAATTCTTGCTATAAATCGAATAGTAACTTATTCCTACGATGATAAAGCACCGTTTCAGCGAGAGAAAAAAAACGATTTTTTTCCAAATTCCACTCCGGCCTTACCCCTTAAGGAAAAACTCCCCGGGTCCGCGTAATTCGCCAACGTACTCGTCTCGCCCGTGAGCCCGCGTGAATCCAAAGATAGCAGAGTCCGAGCCCGAAAGTTAAACAAAAACGATAAACCTAGCGATAGAGAGATGAGAACGCGAGAGAGTTTTCATTCAGTCCGAAATTGTTTTGCACAGATGAACGGGCCAATCGGTACGCCGGGGGTGAGTCACATGCACGGAGCGACGCAGACCTCGCCGCCGGTGTGTTCGGGCCCGAAGCCGAAGCCGCATCTATGCCCGGATTGCGGTCGCGGTTTTGCCCAGAAGCACGGCCTCTCCCAGCACCAGAGAAGACACACGGACGGGAGTTGTCACATAAGATCGCACATTTGCGACAAGTGCGGCAAGGCCTTCTTTCAGAAGAATCACTTGTTGTTGCACCAGCGCCAGCACATGGATCCACCGCCGAGTATACTGCGACAGCAACAGAGACAGGCGGCTCAGGCGGCTGCCCAGCAGGCCCAGCAAGCGCAACAGCAACAACAGCAGGTCCAGCAACAGCAGCAGGGCTCTAGCCAGCAGGCCCAGCAGCAGGCCCAGGTGCAACAGCAAGCACAGCAGCAACAGCAGCAGGTACATCAGCAGGCCCAACAACAAGCCCAACAGCAAGCCCAGCAGCAAGCCCAGCAACAGGCATGCACCGTAGACGCCAAGTCGATACAGCTCCAGGCGATACAGCAACAGGTACAACAACAGGTACAGCAGCAAGTACAGCAGCAGCAACAGCAGCAACAACAACAACAACAGCAGCAACAGCAACAACAGGCGTGCTCGGTGGACGCAAAAGCAATACAATTGAACGTCACCATGTGAAACAGTGATGACGTTCGAATGAAAAATGAAATGAGGAACGATCGACGGGGCGAGAGTCGTGTCGACGATTATCCCCGTTACGATAGCATCCCCGAAAGCGCACCCAGCTGCAACCCTCTGCACGCACTTCTCTTGTACTAACCCTCCCCGCACACACACACACACACATACACACGTACACTGACATACGCGCGAACAACCACCAAGGCCCTCCCTCCCCGTTTTGCACACGCGGAAAAATGTTAAAAATGAAATAAAACAAGAGAACGCATCCCGAACACGCGTACACACTTTTACACATTAGTTATATTTATTATTCTCTAGAATCAAGTATCGGAGTAATCAGTTTTCCTCTCCCGTATCCCCTTTAGTACCCCCCCGCCCCTGTCCGCCTGTCCTTTACCGAAAAAAAAAACGCCCCGACGCCTCCACCCAATCTCGCCGCTCCCTTTTATTACAAGAGTATATATACAAATTATACATATTATATTCTAATTATGTAAGGCTTGTAACAAGAAAAAATAAAAATAACCATATATTAGTGTTTTACATATACTTTATATATAAATTATATATATATATTATATATCATTTACATTAGGAGTATACATACTAAATGGAGTACTAAACACAACAAATTGGTTGCCTTATCGAGGAGATACATTTTTATGAATATATATATATACACACACACACATATATATATTTTCCTTTTGTTAATTTCGTCGTTTTTCTTTGTTCGGTGAACTCTTTGTTTTCTTAAGTTTCAACTGCGTCATTACTTCATAGGTATTAACCGTTGGCCCTTCGGTTCTCGATCTTTGGATCTATTTCGTCTTATTTCTTTCGCTCGTGGCTTTTCCACGTAAAACAAAAAAAAAACTAATTCGTAGGATAATGAATTTATAAGAAAAGAAATACATATTGAATAAACAAAGAGCGAGAAATTATATTTTGTCGGTCACTTGTGCACCTGTTCCTTTTTTTCTCGCGTGAGCGCGAGAAAGATCGAAACAAGTCGGCGATTTCTTTGTTTCTTTTTTAACTTCTGCCCTTCTCGGGACTCTTCAAATCGTCCGTGTGTTTCAGGCGCTTGAAGAGGCAGCAGGAGCAGCGAGAACGACGACACGATCGTGCCTGAGCTAGAATCGAATCGGGAGGGGAAAAAAGTTCGCCGGTTGATTTTTGCTGCGCATATGTGTGGTGTATACGACGGACACACCATTTACAGGACCGCATGTGCTTTTGCTCTCTACAGGACGGATAGTGTCGGCGGAAGACGCCGGATATGTGTGCGTGCGCGACACGACCGCGCGGAGCGCGTGGCAGCACTGTACGGACACGGAGAGTGTTGCGTGTGGCGTGGAAATTCGCGACGCGCACACTCACGCTCCGCACTGCCGACGCTCTCCCCCCCCCCCCCCCCGCGCCGCTCTTCGCGTTACGTCACCGTGGTTCTTGCGCGACGCGCGGGACTCGTCAATCGCGCATGCGCGTCGCGAGCTGTTGTGCCCGCTGTCCGATGTTTAGCGCGATAGCGGTTGTTATCTGGATTAAGGCAGTACGGGCACGTTAGCTAGTCAAAAGAGAGTTTTGTTGTGAAAATATTCAAATACCCATCTTTCAATGACGATGGGTGTACATTTTACACGGGCATAAAATCACACGATTCCGCGCGCTCCAAACTGTAGAATATTTCGACACACCCAATTTGACTCACATTCGTTGATTGGGAGAATAGCATAATATTTCGATATAACTTTCATGCATCGAGCAACCCGTTCATGTTTGCTGCTAAAACCGCACACTTTTTTTGGAGCAGTTGAGAGAGGTTTATCCTACTCAGGTAGAAATTTCAAAATAGTTGTCTATTAGTTGTTCAAATGAGTACCAAATGTCCGTTTGGAAGTTACCTATAAGTTATCATGTGTCCAACAGTTATCTTTTTGGATGGTTGTTGACTTTAAGATAACTTCCGGGCGGACATTTGGCACCCTTTTAGCCGACTTTTGGACAACTTTTTGAAAATTGCTACCTGGGTAGTTTATTCCTTTCACGAACCCGAATATTTAACAATTACCTGATTTTCGTCTATAATCAGGTAAAAATACATCCTAGTATACGCGTAAAATTTCGCGCCGGGCTGGCCACATTTCTATCTAATAATTTACACGCTAAATAATTCTAGATGCCTGATATAAACTGCTCAACGCGCGTGAACAATTCTAAAGATTCGGTAACGACGATAAAAACAGGGGGTCACCGAATGTCTAAAGAAAATATTAATGATAAAACTTGGAAAAATGTGATTAGCAGAAGAATTTTCGTAGCTCTGAGTTTTCAGAGAAAATGTCTAAATCTACTAAATTTTCGCAAAGTTTTTTAAATTTTCGGTCGGAAAGTATCTTTCGGTATAATAAGTGATCGTGACTTTTTATCAAGCGCCACTGTAATTTGCCAATAATTCAGAGGGGCCCTGCTTATGCCCCCACAAAATACGGCCCTTCGCGAAAGGAATACCTCAAACTCACGTTATCCCATCTTCAGGACTACGCTGGAAATTAAAACCGACTAAATCGCATCCGTGAATTCCCTTTTGGTCGCAACATCGCGATTTGTTATTCTCGCGTTTTTTATTCTGGCCTGTCCTCTTCGCCTTGTTCTTTTCCCCCAGGAACTCGCGAAAGACGCGTCGGGCATTCGACGACGATAGTCCACAGAGGGCGAATGAGCGCGAGGATATTTCACCGTCCGTTTGGTCCTGCAAAGTTAGGATGTACGAACGGCGCTCGAGCACGTGCTCGCGTAAGCGAACATCATAGGGCGGAGAGGGGAAGAGGGCGCTTTTGTTTACGCAGCTGGCACCCGATCCCGCCATTTATTACGCACAAATTAGAATCCGATGCAGAACTAGGCCGTACTTCCGATTCACCTGAAATTTTGTACACATCTTCTTTTTGATAATTTAAGTCACTGCCAAAATGGATTTTTGGCGCATTGCAATACTCTTCGGAATATCGAATTTTGAAAATTGACAAATTAACGCACGTGTTAAATTGATCATTTTTTCCTTGGTTAGGGAGTAGATGTAGATATCTACATCTATCATGCGCTGCTACTGCTATGCCTACCTTATCGACATGGTTCGACGCGTTCGTCGCTCGTGTCGTGTGTGTGTTTGTTTCGTTTGGCTCGGGTTTTGTCGGGTTTGGTAGTGTTTGTTTGGGTTACTTTGATCATGAAAAAAAATTAATGCGTTTGTTTTTTTTTCGAATGATTTGTTTCCGAGCAGCAGTGGTTACCGTGGAGTCGCGGAGGTCGTTTTTAAAATGGTGGTCTGCACAACCATTGCATCTACCACAATCATAAATATTTTTCAATATAAAAATTGTCAAAAATACCTTAAACCATGCTCTTCAAGGAAAAAAAATTATAATTAATACACATGCACGCGTTTGCTCAGAAAAAAATTCACTGTTTTTCGGCCACGAGCTAAGTCCAACCCGTTAAATGAAAAATCGTGAATTTATCTGCAATTGACATCTCTCGTACATTGACTGCAATAATCGACATTATTCGCAGCGGCATTAACGATCTTCCAGAACAAACTCTGCTGAATTGCCTAAATTCTAGTTCCATTTGTTCATCGTACAAGCTAGTTTAACTTATCAAAATTTCAAATTGCAACTTTTGTCGGAAATATATCGAAATCCAAGAAAAGAAAAAACAGAAACGTTCACATTGGTGAACCCTCGAAGCTCCTAAAAAATCGAATTTCTCCGAAACAAAGTCGTAAAGCATCAAAGTGGAAGTTAGATTCAAAGTACCGAAAAGTTACCTGTCGAACTTTTTTCCGTGCCGCGAATGATTGAAATAGTCATTGTTGACATTCAAAAACGTTGGGATCTACGCTGCAATCATTCACGACCCGGAAAAAAGTTTGGACAAACTTCCGAAAAGCCCACGACTCCGAATAATTAAGAACTTCGTGTACTTATGTATTTTGACTCGCTGATCACGAATATGACGGTGAAAATACCCGAAAATTGGATTTTCAAGATCAAAACTGAAAAAAAAACGGTTTTTTTTGTAGTTTTTCTATTGTATTTTAGAAAATGTTGATCGTAGAGGAAAATGTCTACTAGAAAAGTTGTAGCCCATCAAAAGACTGATAATTTTTTTTTACAAACCATTAAAATAAAATAATTTATAAATTGTATATCATTTTTATTAACATTTAAACAAACTTTGTGATTTTTTTGAAGTCATTATATAGAATATAGTCGGAGATACACCGCCCAACAGGAACACATATATAACAAGAGAAATAAAAAAACCAAACGCAATTTTAATCGTGAGACTTGAGGCTCTACATGGAACTAAAATAAAGTTAGAATTCCAAAAAAAAAAATGTTTACGCTTTAGAAAAAAAGTTCAATTTTTCGTGTTTTTTGGGGTCTATATAGCTGATAAAAAGAAAACTAACAAAGCAATCGTAATTATTTTAGTTCAACTTGTAGTTATATATGTACTCAAGATGCTGTATAAATTTGAGCAGAATCAATCAAATAGTTTTTGAGATATCATGGCAGCAGTTTGAAAAAATCGTGTTTTGAGAAAAATGCGTTTGAAAGTTGTTGTATATAATTCATAATAAAAAAAATGGTCTCACCATCTATCTGCTATGCCTAGACCATAGAGTACACCTTCCTCTTCTTCAAAGAAGTCATGCAAGGTCGTTTTCTCTGCTTTTGATCTGACACGATAGACGACTCCCTTAAGTAAACTCCATTAGTTTCGATATTATCTACTTACGCACTTTACTGCGTATGGGCCCAAATAAACACAAATAAAACAAACACAAACAGCGATCAAAACAAACCCAAACAAACTCGGGTATGTTGAATCGTGGGGTGCGTATAACACTGGGGTTGTCGCAGAGCATGTTTTCTATTCTTTTCTCTTTCGCCAATTTTCAAATAAAAAATACAAAAAAGCACAAAGTAGAATAAAAACAAAAAAACAGACTAAAATACAAAATAAGCAAAAAATAGAATTGAATATAAAAAGGCAAAAAAAAAATTGCACTTCAAAGACTGAACTGTAACCTCTCTATGGTAAAGTGCGTAAGTAGATAACATCGAAACGAATAGAGTTTAGCAAAATATACTTATTGGAGTATTATCCCATTTTTCTTGGAAAATAATGATTTTAGACGAAACCAGTATAGGACATAAAATATCAGTCCTTTAATAGGCTACAACTTTTGCAGAAGACATTTCTCTCTAAAATCAATATTTGTTAAAATAAAATAGAAAAACTATTTAAAAAACGTTTTTTTAGTTTTGACCTTGAAAATAAAATTTGCGGGTAATTTCACTATCATATTCGTGATCAACGAGTCAAAATACACAAGTACACGAAGTTCTAAATTATTCGGAGGTGTGGGCTTTTCGGAAGTACACCCGGTTTCCATCCCACGGACGTTCGCAAAAAGACGCGTTTCGCGGGAAACGCGAAAATCTCTTTCCCATTCCTAAAAATTCCGTACATACTCGGCGAAAGCGTTTTACCGATAGTACAAATTCGAATTTTCTCCGGGAAGCCGATCTCGCTTATCGATAGGTATGTCCGGGCAGTGCGCTCGTTAGATCGTGGGGGGCGCCACGAATTGTTTTTTTCCTTCTTTCTCCGTCTTCGGTAAGGTGGCGTCAACAAGCGGCGATGTCCGGAGACACTAGTAATAGGAAAGCGCATGCGTTCCCGTGGTCTCGTCCCGCCTGCGGACGAACCGAAATAAATCGAACAACGCTGAGGCGGCCGATCAGCAGTAGGAAGTACGGTGCTCGCTTCGACTCGTATTGAGACGCTTACGGGGCATTGCTCGGGAAGCGAGTTAGTGATGAACAAAAGTAGTAGTTTTTTTTTCGTGGCACCCGCGAGGACAAAGCCGTGATCCAACCCGATACGCTCGTCTTCGCATCGTCGTTAATTGGCAATTGTCACTGTCACGGTTACGAATGCATATGGAGGTTCGTACGAAAACAAGACGTTTCTACCGTGTGTTTGCGCGTACATGTGTGTGTATCTCTCTATATAACTTTCTCGCTCGTTGGCTCCCTGCAGTTGCGTTTATGCAAATGCACACGATGCACTTACTCGCCAAGAGTGCTTTACGTTTTGTGATTGCGTCCCTATCGTTATTTCTCCCTTACGCGACTTTGTGCGAGGCGTATTGGAATCGCGCATACGCAAATCCTCGAAAAGCGCTCGCACGCTTCTTTGTTTGGATTTAACGACAGTGCTCGTGTGAGTGTGTGAGTGCGCGCGCGCGCGAGACAGAGATAGCGAGATGCAACAAAGGCCGAAAGACGAGAGACCATCTTTGCACGTTGCAGGAGAGAATAATAAATAACACGGGGAGAATTATTCAAAATTCGACGCGTTTTAACGAATCGTCATGTGTTTTTGCCTCCCTCGTTCGGGCGAATGCGAGGATTCTCCGGGAGATAAAGAATTTAGGGAACAACCCCCTTGTAATTATGTCGCTTGACGATAATTCGGGGGAAGCGTAGTTGGGATAGCAACACCATCGTCCATGCTGCGATCATCCCCCCTCTTCGCCCTCTCGACCCACGTTTGCTCGCGCGCTCCCCTCAACTACGCAATACTGTTTGTTTTTTTTACTCTCTTTTCTTCCGTTCTCGCTGTCATTTGTCGCGTCGACTTTGCGGCTTATCGATAACATCAGTGTGGCGTTGTAACGTTGGCTATCCAAATGGCACGAGTCTAGATTGTTATTGCACCCCCCCCCCTTGTTCATTGAAAGATACTGTTTTTACGATGAAAATAAAAAGCATCGATGTTTACGAACTGGCTTGTTGGACGTAGTTCGTTCTCGTTGGTTCTTCCGCTTTTCGTCGTGTCCAGCTGCGGTTTTCGGATAAGCCGCGAATCGATGCACGAGCGTCTATTCGCCTCTCGCTCTCTCGCGGCCAGCGTACGTCTATCGCATTTTCAAAATACGCTCAGCTGTGTGGACGGACGTCAGCTGCAAGCCAGTCCGAACGCGACGGTGTCGCCTCAATTATCGACATTACTCGCGGCTTTTTCCTCTCTCATTCACCCTTTTGCCTCTCATTTGTTTACTCATATTACGGTCTCATAGTATTAGTATTATAGTCTCATTGTATACGGTCCCATCATATTAAGGACTCATAGTACGGTCTAATTTGACGCGTTCACTTCTCACGAAGATCCTGCACGCGCGCTATTCAAGAAGGATTGTAGCTTCGCGGGAGAAACGAAGAATATCATGGCCCATTTCGATCGTTTCAGCTGTCACGTAGGCACATTCTAAGAAGCTTGTTTTCTAAGCTTTTACGCGACGTTCAATCGAGTTAAGGCCTTCGGCCACAGTAACGGGTGTAAAATCATGTGCGAGTTTAAGGCGTTACCCCCACTTGTAGCGCAAAAAAAGGCCTTTTTCATGAATTTTTTTAAAAGAAAACTACAAAACTTTTTTAATCGATCAATATACCATCTTAAAGAACACATCTTGAAGAACTTTCAGTAACTTTTTTATTGAAAAATATTACATTGTTTAGTGGCAAATGGCCGTCAAGGAAATAATGTTTTTATATACACGGTTTGCGGTGACCAACATTGCGGCGAAGTGGATCATCTGAAAAAAAAATGCGGATGGATTTAGTCAAATATAAGTATAAACTAGTCTTTGATCGAAGGATTTAAAAAAATATTCATTTTTCACAAAATGGCGGACAGTCAAAGTTAATGGTTCGATTTTAACGAAAAAAACGGCCTTTTTGGGTATGAAATGGCCATTTTTTTTTCGAAAAAAAAATCGAACGATTAAAGACTACATTTTTATGTATTAAATAAGCCTGCAAAATTTCAAGAAGATCGGTTCATTAGTGTTCGAGTAATCTTGGTCACCGACTTCAGAAATGCCATTTTGAGAAAAACGCGTTTAAAGTTTCTCTTTCAACGCTCTTTCAACGCGGATTCTTCTCTTTCAACGCTCATATCTCAGTCAATTTTGTTCGGATCGACTTGAAATTTTCAGGACATATTCTCAGATACTTATACTTAAAAAAAATGCAATAAAAAAAATCGATTTTTTCAAAATCGCAAGTGGGGGTAACCCCTTAACAATTTTTTTTGTACGAAAAAGTGATTCACTCGTAAAATTAATTACACATCTATTAGTATGAATATCTAGCTGTTAGAAAATATATATTTTTTTTTTCGATGTACAAAATGGCCGACTGTTCGAAACTTCTCGAAACAGCTTTTTTCCAATTGGCGTGACAAATCACTTCGACAATTTTCACTCGATTTACTTCAAATTAAAAATTTATGTTCCTAATTGCATTTCGCAGAGAAGTACGTACGGAATTTCTGATTAATCGAAAACTTTTCATTTAGTGAGCCGTTTATGAGCAGTTATAACGAAATTATTCACTGAAAATTAATTTCTCAAGTTCAAATACCTACAACTTGTGAATAAAACAATAGTTTTTTAAATTCCGTACGTACTTCTCTAGGTATTCTAATGTAGATTGACGAGAATTTTTGTTTTTTGTTCTAGGTAAAAAATTGTGGATGCTAAATGTCACGCGCGGAGCGCCTAAAAAAAGATAACAAAAGAAAATATTAGTAGTCGGCCATTTTGTAATCGAAAAAAAAAATATATTTTTTCTAACAGCTTGATATTCATACTAAATAGATGTGTAATTAATTTTATGAGTGAATGACTTTTTCATACGAAAAAAATGGTTAAATTCGCACATGATTTCATACCCGTTACTGTGGCCTAAGGCCTTAACGCGAAACACATTTCGCGTGTTTCGCTCGTGAGCGCGCTATGACGCGGCTGTGCATCTCTCGCTCTCGTGCCTGCCTGCTCGCTACCACCCCCCCCCCCCCCGTCGGTTCGTCTGTTGCGGCGCGCTACACAGCTGCATCTTATCCTAACAAAGAAACGGGGAAAAACACGGGATCAACGAATTTGCCGCAGATTTTGGAAAATTCAAAGCGGCATTGGGCGCAATCGTTTTCATCTTGAGATTGCACCGAGATAGTTGAATTGGCTGTAACGGCTGTTAATGCTTTCTTAATTCGGTCGAAAGACACGACCTTACGTAGTACGATCCATTCGGCTTTCGTGACCGAGCGAGAGAGACGGATAGAATGATGCCGGAGATAAAGACGCACGCTCTGATTTGTCTCTTGATTTATTTTCTCGCCACACGGGGTCGACATTCTGCGACACGGCAAGCGCAAGTCAAGCATTTCGGAGTTTTTCGCGGCATTTTATGGCTTTTTTTTCAAACTGTTTTGAATTCTTTTTATTCATTATTTAAAACAATTTCGAAGTGTTTTTTTGTATTAATTTTTTCTAAAAACTACTTTGAAGTGATTTTTAAATGCATTTTTTGAAACGGTTATGAGGTAACTTTTTTTGTTCAGTTTTTTGAATACGCAACTAGAGACGATAGTTTTTTTTTTTTCTCCTTAGGTACACGCTTTTCGCGTTTGTTACCTATTCTTTCCCTTCATTGTGCCCGTTTCTTTCCTCTACTGTTACTCCTTTTTTTTCTCCATCTTTCTCCTTGTCCCCCCCCCCCCCTCTTGCGGTCGCAGCCGACTTCCCCCTCTGTATTATATTCATCATGACATTTCTGTCATGGGTATAGGGAAACTGCGGAAAAACCTGTACCAATACAGCCGGTCATCGAGTTCGCCCCCCCCCAGTCGTGGAACTAGTCTTATTTCGCCGCGAAATGCCGAAGAAAAACATTTCACGACGAAATGTACGCGACTGGGATTCGAACCCGGGACCTCCCGGTCCACTGGATTAGTGGCGAGCACGCTAACCACTAGACCATCGCACCGGTTTAGAGACGATAGTTGCCGCGCCGCATGGGCAATCCTATAACATTCATTAAAGATTCCTAAAAGTATCCTTACATTCGCTAATTAAAAATTAAGGGGTCTTCTCACTTGAGACGCTAAAAAAGAGGCTATTTTCATGAATTTTTTTTATAGGTTTATATTATAGATATTGATATAAAAGTTGTTACACTTAATAAATACACTTTCGAAATACATTTTAAAAAAACGTTGTTTATTTAAGTCACTATTTATAGACGAAAATGGTAATTTAAAAAAATGTCCTAAAAAATTGTACGTCTGCGCTGTTGATGAAACCTCGGAGATGGATCATAGGAAATAAAAAAAACATCAAACGGTTTTAGATTCAGTATGTTAATGGCTATAGTGCATATCATACGATTTTTTATGTATGCGAAAATAACAGAGGCGGAAATTTTTCGAAAAAAAAAACGTGTTTTTTTCACCGTTTTTGGCAAAAAAATAGTAGATATCAAAATTTAAAAATCCCTGATATGCGCTATAGCTATAGTTGTAAAGAATATGTGGTTAAAAATTCATAAGGTTCGGTTCAGTAGTTTCGAAGATTTCATCAACAAGCCGTCGAAAAACGTCGTTTCGAGAAAAACGCGTTTAAAGTTTGTTTGGGTTACATAAATACATAAAAATGTCTTTTTTAATGGCTTTCGAAAGTGAATTTATTAAGGGTAACAACTTTTATATCAATATCTATAACATGAACCTATAAAAAAAAATCATGAAAATAGCCTTTTTTAGCGTCTAAAGTGAGAAGACCCCTTAATCATTTTGTAAATACACATTCACATATTATGTATATTTAGAATTTTTGAGTTTTTAATTTACTAATTTATAAAAATGTTACAAATACATAGTCATAAAGTACATCGTTTATATGTTTGTAAACTTTGTCTCGTAAACGGGCCCAAGTATTTTGAGGAATGGGACGAATCTTCTGTACTCTGGTGCGAAATAGCTGCTTAGGGGCTAAAGCTATTTGAATGTTTGAAAATATCGGTTTTTGGTTTTCGCGGGATTCTCAAAATATAACAACTCAAAAATATTCTCTGAATATTTCAAGCCGATCCGTTTAAAATTGCGGGAGTTATGGGCTTGCATACGCATGTCGAACTTTCAATGCGTTTTTCTCAAAATTACTTTATCACAATCGGCGACGACGATATCTCAAAAATCACTGCACCGATCCACTTCAAATTTGACGAGCTTTCTTTACTTATCAAAAAGCAGTGCTGAACGAAGATTTGCTTTTTTATCTATAGGTTGTTTTTATTAACGAAAATAGAGCGTTTTTTAACTGAATATCGATACTTTTACATTGGGCTACGGCCATTAAAAAAAACAATATTAATGCAGAAACTAAGTGCGTTTGATTTTTTAATTTCGGATGATCTGTTTCCGAGCAGCATTGGTCACTGCGAAAATGGTGTTGAAGTTTGTATCCTTGGAACGCAACGATTAATCATTTTTTTTACATTGCCAAAGCATTTTTTTTGCGGATTTGGGCTACAAAAATCATTCTAACATTTTTCAGGATCATTGTTAAAAATCTACAACACAAATTGGCAAGAAAATATTTTCGATAATAATAAAAATCGAAGAAAAAAGAATTTTCGTTGCATTCCAATGATGCAAACTTCAACACCGTCTACGAAGGATGTTTTTCAAACAGCGATCTGCACAACCATTGTTCCCACCCCGTTTATAAATATGTTTCAATGCAACATTGGAAAAGATACTTAAAACCATCTTTTATGTAAACTAAAAAAAAATTATATTGAAGCTTGCATCGTTTTTTCTTGTTGGCAAATTTGAGCTACGAGAATCAATCAAACTTTTTTCAGAATCCTTATCAGATATCTACATCGTAAATTTACAGGACAAGATTTTGGATGATAACAAAAGTTAAGGAAAAAAAACGAAAATGAATTTTCGTTGCGTTCCAACGATGCAAACTTGAGCATCATAAAAAAATTGTAAACTTGCGCACACGTTTTTCCAACAAAAAACATCACAATAAATCCTATTTTTTCCGGCCACGAGCTAGGTGTAACCACTTAATTGCGTCTCGAATTTGGGAAAATAAATTTAAGGATTGCATAATCGGATTGATTGTTACTAACCACTAATCTATTAGTAATCAAATATATTTATATCCATCTTGAATTACGTTATTATATATAAACCTTGATGGATTCGTTTTCGCATTGCACTAATTGGAAATAACAGCGAAATATGAATAAATTTCACGCCTTCAGATGCCTAAGTAATTGAATTTTGCGAACCAACAGCGAAATAGGGACGAGGTAGTCGTAAAAATAGGAAAGGTCATGCGAGAAATTATTGCTTCACTTACTCATTTATCCATCGCTTGATTAATTTGTTTATTGCATAAAGCCTTCCAGCTGCAAATGAGCTGCCGGTGAATATTTAACTATAATCGTAAAGTACCAATAATATATAATTTTTTGAAATTATTTTGATTCTTGAGTATTCCCCCTTTGAGTTTTACTGTATGTATTTAAGGACACTTCAACTAAGTGTGTATATTTTTTTTAAATACTTACCGTTTAACCTGTAGGTTTTGGCGACATGCTTTTTTCGCTCGAGACTGAAAGCCGCCTAAGGGTGGCTTCCGGAACTCGAAAATCGTCCAAATTTTGTTCAGGCTACTTTTTGGAGCTCTCTAATGCAAATATCAAAAAATTAAATGTGTGCTAGACGTACATCGGTAGATACAATTTTTCCAATTTTTCACCCCCTTTTAAGGGTGGGTTCCGGAACGCGGAAATCGTCAAATTTTTTTTATGCTACTTTTTCGAGCTCCCCGATGTAAATATCGAAAAAGTAAAAGTGTGATAGACGTACATCAGCAGATCCAGTTTTTCTGTTTTTTATCCCCTCCTAAGGGTGGGTTCCGGGACTCGAAAATGGTCTGCATTTTTTTAGGCTATTTTTTGGAGTTCCCTAATGCAAATATCGAAAAAGTAAATGTATGATAGACGTCCATCGGCAGATACCATTTATTCGACGTTTCACCCCCTCCTAAGGGTGGGTTCCGGAACTCGAAAATCGTCCAAAATTTGTTCAGGCTACTTTTTCGAGCTCCCTCATGCAAATATCGAAAAAGTAAATGTGTGATAGACGTACATCGGTAGATACAATTTTTCCGATTTTCTACCCCCTTTTAAGGGTGGGTTCCGGAACTCGAAAATAGTCCAAAAAAAATGTATGCTACTTTTTCGTGCTCCCCGAGGTAAATATCGAAAAAGTAAAGGTGTGATAGACGTACATCGGTAGATACAATTTATTCGATGTTTCACCCCCTCCTAAGGGTGGATTCCGGAACTCGAAAATCGTCAAATTTTTTGCTATGCTACTTTTTGGAGCTCCCCGATGGTAATATCGAAAAAGTAAATGTGCGATAGACGTACATCGGTAGATACAATTTTTCCTATTTTTCACCCTCTTCTAAGGGTAAGTTCCGGGACTCGAAGATGGTCTGAATTTTATTAGGCTACTTTTTGGACCTCCTTAATGCAAATATCGAAAAAGTAAATGTATCATAGACGTACATCGGCAGATACAATTTATTCTATGTTTCACCCCCTCCCAAGGGTGGGTTCCGGAACTCGAAAATCGTCCAAATTTTGTTCAGGCTACTTTTTGGAGCTCCCTAATGCAAATATCGACAAAGTAAATGTGTGATAGACCTACATCGGTAGATAAAATTTTTCCAATTTTGACCCCCTCCTAAGGGTGGGTTCCAAGACTCGAAAATGGTTTTCGATTTCTCACCCTCTCCTAAGGGTGAGTTCTGGGAGTTCGTGCACATGGCCGATACACGTTTTTGTACGCCAAACACCTAAACACACCGTTCACCGTCAAAAATCGAGAAATTGAAAAAAAATATCGTTGCGTCGCTACGATACAACCTTCAGGATCATGAAGTTTGCATCAATGAAATGCAACGAAAATTAAGCTTTCTGAATCGCTTTAACTTTGGTGGCAGATTTTAGCGACAAAAAATGCTCAACCATTTTTCTGAGGTACTTTTTTGACGATCTACATAAATCTGCAAAGAAAGCTTTTGCATGGTATAAAAAATGTGAGGAAGTGAGAATATAAATAGAAACTCTCGTTCCATTTCAACGATGTAAACTTCAATACCATTTTTGCGCGATATCTCGGTCGCCGTTCGTTCTCCGTTATTTTCTTCCGTTCTTTCTCTCCGATCCCGTTCCCTTTTCCGCTTTGATTCGTTCAAATTGTTATGGCCTCAAAATTTGCATAGTTGAAACGCAACGAAATTCTTGTTTTTCTTTCATTATTCTTGCTATCATAAAATAATTTTCTGCAGTTTACAATTATTATAATTATTCCGACCTTTTTTAGGATTTTTTAAGAATTATAAATTGCACAGCTTAGAAAAAATCCCAAAAAAAAGGTTTGAATAATTCTCGAAGGCTAAAACTGCCAAAAGAGTTTGGAAGATAAGCTGATGATTGGTGAAAAAAGAATTTTCGTTGCGTCGCAACTTTGCAAACTTCAACATCATAAATTGTTTTGCCTTTTGCCGAATTTAACCATTTTTTTCGTATGAAAAAGTGATTCACTCATAAAATTAATTACAAATCTATTTAGTATGAATATCAAGCTGTTAGAATTTTTTTTTCGATGTACAAATTAGCCAACTACTCAAAACTTCTCAAAACACCTTTTTTCCAATTGGCGTGACAAATAACTTCAACAATTTTCACTCGATTTACTTCAAATTTAAAGGTTATGTTCCTAATTACATTTCGCAGAAAAGTACGTACGGAATTTCTGATTAATCGAAAACTTTTCATTTTATGAGCAGTTATAACGAAATTTTTCACTGAAACTTCATTTTCCAAGTTCAAATACCTACAACTTTTGAATAAAACAATATTTTTTTGAATTCCGTACGTGCTTCTCTAGGTATTCTAATGCAGATTGACGAGAATTTTTATTGTTTGTCTTAGGTAAAAAATTGTGGATGGTAATTGTCACGCCGCGGAGCGTCTAAAAAAAGATAACAAAAGAAAATATTAGTAGTCGGCCATTTTGTACATCGAAAAAAAATACAATAAATATTTTCTAACAGCTTGATATTCATACTAAATAGATGTGTAATTAATTGTATGAGTTAATCACTTTTTCATACGAAAAAAATGGTTAAATTCGCACCTGATTTTATACCCGTTACTGTGGCCTAAGGCCTTGATAACAAGACTACATTTATATTCATGCGAAAAGTACAATTTTTGCATACACAGTCTTGTCTCACTGTCTGCAACGTCTGTTCGAAAGAGCAGAGCAGGTTACCGAGGCCACGTGTCTTCCTCGAGGCTTAGGAACGTCTACTTACCGTGATATTACTGCGTCAAATATCCGCTGCGACCCCTGCTATTTTTACCGCAGAAACATTCGTAACGTAATGTCTCGCGGGCACGTGATGCTTTTCTTATTTCCTTAATCCTTACTTCGGGTAAACTATATCGATCCAAAACCGCTATTCGATCATCCTGCTGCGAAAGTTCGTGTGCGAATGGCGGATTCGGTGGAGCAAATTTTATTGTGCAACAGCGCAGCCGGTTAGAACAGATGACGTTGAAGTTTGCATAGTTAGAAGGCAACGAAAATGATTTTTTTTTATGTTTCAAATTTCCTTCGGCAGATTTGCGCTGGGAAAATCACGCAAGCATTTTTTTGGATTCTTGTTTAGCGATCTGGAACAAATTTGTAAAGTATGATTTTGGATGATAATGAAAATAAGAAACTAAATGAGAAAATAAGAAACGAAAAATTTCGTTCCATTTCAACGACCCCATGAGCTGTAATCGAATCGAAATTTTCATCGTAGGAATGCAACGAAAATGTTAATTTTCAATTCTTTTTCGTGTCTACTATTATCCAACAAATTTACGCATATTCAGGCTGTAGATCTCTGATAAGGATTCTAAACCTATAGAATTTTTTTTCGGAACTTAAAATCACCGAGAAAAAATCCGATAATTAACGTAAAAAGGATTTATTGCCATCCAACGATGCAGACTCCAACATCGACAAGGTTCGAACTACTTTTGGGGCAAAGTTGTGTCCAAGGAATTGCTTTAGGGCCGCGGTCTTGAATTTTGCACCATTCGAATGCAACGAAAGTTCTTAATATTTTTATTTTCACATTTTGATTATGTTACAAAATATTTTTTTGTAATTTTAAATTCTGGATGCCGAAATAAGCGACATAAAAAATGATTGATGGATTTTCGTAAAGACGATTAGCCACAAGAGTTTGTAGCAATGGAAAAATAGTGATTTTTATTGCCTTCCAACGATGCAAACTTCAACATCGACAGGCTTCAAGCTACTTTGGCAGCTAAGTTGTGTCCAACGAATCGCTTTATAGGGTTATGGTCTTGAAGTTTGCATTGTTGGCATGCAACGCAAGTTCTTTTTAATTTTTTTAATTTTGTCATTTTTATTATATTACAAATTTGTTTTCGTAGATTTGAATGCTGGATGCCTAAATAAGCGACTAGGGCGGTGAGGGGGGGGGGCTACCTTTAGACGAGAAAAAAATTGCAGATTTTCAATGATGTTGAAGTTTGCAATGAAAATGCTTCTGTACTTTTTCATTGCTTCATTTTCATCATTATCTAAACTTTTTTGCAGGTGCAAGTTATGGATCTCCAATGAAAATTGTCAAAAACGTTTCGATGATTTCCGTAGCCTGAATGAGCAGAAAAAAATTAAGTAATGGGAGGAAAAAATATTTCAGTTGCATTCCAACGATGAAAACTTCGATAGCATGATTTTCATGATTTTTTTTTAAAGGAAAGATCTCTTCACCATTTTCAACACTTACGGTATCTTTTATTACTGCTTTTGGCTGTTATATGGTATTTTTCAAAATTTAATCCTTAAAAATGGCGCATGGCACGGTCTTATAAACGCGTTGTGGCGGATGTTGTCAGACGGCGTGACACGTAGCGTCGGCGAAATTAATCTGACAAAAAACCAACGGAGATTTTTGTTTCGTTAACACTAATACGCAGAATATGAACCAAGAAAAAGTGAGAAATGATGAAAATCGATGAAATGGTACGCTTTGAAACGAAAAAAAAGTAATTTTCCCAAAAAAATGGCTCTATTTGCATAAAAAAAATTATTCTTATTTAAAAAAACATGTAATGTTTTAGACAATAAGGTCAGAAAGATTTATACCAAATTTCATCAGAATCGGTCGATTGGTTTTTCAGCTATACGTCATGCCAGTTTTGAAGGTCGTGCCATACCTCCGCCAATTCTAAAAATGAATATTTTTTTTTTTGAAATACCATGTAGCCAAAAGTAGTCATAAAACATACTCTAAGTCTAAAAAATGGCATACAAATCTGTCCTTTTAAAAAAATCATGAAAATCAGCCTTAAAACCCCCTTAAACAATGATTGATGGATTTTCGTAACGAGGATAAGCCACAAGAATTTGGAGCAATGAAAAAAAAAGAAAAATTCATTGCTCTCCAACGATGGCAAACTGCAACCCAATTTAGGGTTAGCCCTAACCTCGATTACTCGCAATTTATTGCTGCACCCCCGTTTCTCCTTCTCGTTTCGAAGGTCTCGAAATGCGGAGGCCCTCTCGTGTCTGAATCCATTGACGCTGTCATAAATTCCCTCACGCAGCGTATATCCAACGACGCAGCAAGAAAGATAAGCCTTCCCGCGTGTTTTTCTGTTTTGTTCGGTTGATTTTTCTTCGTTTTTTTTTTTCACGCCTGCCATATACAAAGCTCACAGCTGACTCGTTTCGATATGACGCGATTGTTACGACTCTCTTATCAATCGCTTCTGCGTTTCTATCTACAGAATTATAACCGTAATAATGCTTATATAAACATCGCATAGGAACACTGCGTTCGAGTATAGCAGGGTGCAGTGACAAGCTCGAATGTCTCATTTCGGATTGATAAGTGTCGAACGGGCACGCGAATTCAACACTGATAACATTAATATTATATCTTTATTGCTATTATTAATGGTACTCTTTATTAATAATATCGTTGTTTTGTTATTGTTCCTAGTATTCGTACTGATAAAAATAATATCCGCTAATGAGAATTATCGTATAATATTTATATAATAATATAATAAATAAAATATATATAACATGTATATATATAATATAATAAAAATTAAAAAATAGTCATGAGTTACACAAATTATTCGGGGAAGTTGGAGTGCCAACGTAAAGATAGTGTAATCCGGTGTTTATACATTGTTTTTCGCAAAACCTTACTCAACAAACAATTTTCGAGCGACGTTCCGTGCTGCTGGAATTCGCATTGTTGGAATGCAATCGAAGTGATTTTTTTTTTTTGAAGATTTAGGATACAAAAATCTCTTGAGTGGTTTTTTGCTTAGAATTAGTTGGTATCATTATTAGTATGTGGTTACATCATTTTTGTTCCATTAATGTTCTGGTGACAACACTTGTTTTTAATGTGTAGTTAACGGGTTGAACCTAGCTCGTGGGCGGACAATCAAGAAATTTTTGTGCATTTTTTCGGGGATACCGCCTGCAGGTTTTCAAAAATAAAATAAAATTCCGAAGTATACTTTTAAGTATTTTTTTTACAATTTTTGTACTAAAAAATATTTATAAATGTGGTAGATAGAATGGCTTGTACATTCCGCTGTTTAAAAAACGTCCTTCGTGGACGCTGTCCAAGTTAGCATAGTTGGAATGGAACAAAAATTCTTTTTTTTTCAAATTATTATCGATAGTATTTTCTTGCCAACAAAAAAATTCTTTAGTAGTCTGAAAAAATTAATTTTCGCTGCGTTCCAACGATGCAAACGTCAACATCAGCTTCGAGGTGACCACTGCTGCTCGGAAACAAATAATCCGAAATAAAAAAAATCGAACGCATTTAGTTTTTGCATGAAATTATCTAAGGCTTGGACAAAGGAATTAACGATCCATTGAATTTTGAAAAAATGGCCGCAGTCCAAAGTTAAAGTATCGATTTTCGGTAAAAAAAATCATCTATTTCCGTTCATAAAAAAAAACTATGCACCGGAAAAATGCCTTCGTTCGAGCAATGCTTTTTGGTATGACAAGAAGCTTGTGAAAATGTAAGTTGACCGGTGCACCGAGTTTTGAGATATCGCGGTCACTGATTTTGAAAAGTCATTTTGAGAAAAACGCACTTAAAGTTTTCCAGTTTGCGGAACCTGTCTATAAACGCCCATAAATTCCTCAATTTTGCACGGATCGACTTGAAATTCTAAGAGAACATTTTTTAAATGTTATTTTGAGAACCCGCCGAAAACCACAAATCGATATTTTCAAAAATTTCAACTAGTCGTAAGCCCTTGATTGAAATATATTTCTCAAAAGATATGCTCTACTATTAGGAATACGGCAATTTTTTTTTTCACCTCTGCCCTGAACTGAAGTAAAAACTACAGTTTAAGGCAGAGCCACATAAAAAATGATGTGCCTGTGATGTTGAAGTACGGCATCGTTTATACGCAATGAATTTTTCTTTTCGTTTCAACAAAAAAAAATTCATTGTGCATTAATTTTTTTTAATAAAACATTTTATTTATTGTGCGCATAAATTATTCTTACCAAAAAAAAACTTCCATTGCGTATAAACGATCCCATATTTCAGCATTTCGATATAATCTTTTTTTGTAAAAAAAAAAATAATTTTCATTGCATATAAACGATGCCATACTTCACCGTTACACCTACATAAACACACTGAGAATATTACACATGTGAATATAAACATTAAAAAACTGAGAGCGGTTCAGCTTCATTTTATTTTGGATATTCAGGCTCCGAAAATCAATAGAATGTTTTTTAGGATCTTCATATGGAACCTATAACGTGAAATTGCAAACGAGATTTTGGATCGTAATCAAAATAAAAAAAATAAAGTAGATCGTTGCATTCCACCGGGTCAAACTTCTCAACATCATCCTATAGCAAAAAGCTGGTGTTTGGGATTCTAGGCTTTGTATCAGAGAAATGGTATCGTGTTTTTATGGCGCAGCCGAAAATAAGCAGAACGTTTCTAAAACGTAGGTAAGGGGCACATTCTCGGCGTTGGTCTTCTTTATATAGCTCTGACCTCCCATGGGGCAATACGCGCTGGTTCAGCAGAATTCGTAGGTTTTCGATATTGCTAGTGGGTCACTCGGTGGCTTGGGGTCGTGGACTTTCGGACTTTGTGAATTTTATAGGTGAAAGTTTTGCACTTGACGTCTATCGACGAATATGCTTGTACCAAGGTCTCGAAGTTCCGCTTATCGGCCATCCTTCAATTCTAGCCTGCGTCGTTCAACGGGCAAGACTTGACGTAACGACGGGTGTGAATCTACCGTTTCCGGATGCGAGAAAGTCATTCTGCCAAGTGCCGACTTTGGCAAACTCATTTAGGGGGTTGAATAGACGAATCGATTTTCACGAACTGTCCCCACAGCACTGCAAGATTGCAGAAACATTGTACGAAGAATTCGTTGCAATACTGTAATATTGCATCTTGGTTGAGCAATGCAGTTGCAGCATCGATGACAATAGAAAGAAAACAATAATATCTGGCTCTAGCAATATTCCATGGTAATTGGGGTAAACCGACCAGTGAATGGCCGAATGACGACACTGTCGGATTCAGATCGACTGGAAGATGAAAATATCATCGAACGAATTTTTTAAATCGTTATAGCTGAGCAAAGATATTATTCTGATAGTGGATAAAAATTCGAAGTCATTGTAGCGTATAATATTCGAGGGATTAATAAATATCATCAATAAAAAAATCGAGTTTTATTTGCACAACTTTTTTAACAAGTTTTTTTTTTTACAAAATGCTGTCTTCGCTTACAACTACCTTAACTTATTTTCCACTCTGCATACTCTTTCTCTTGTCACTAACATTTTTCCCTTTTTCTTAGTTTAATCTTTTCCTCCATCTCTTTCTCCTCTTACCTCCTTGCACATCTTCCTGCACATTTCCTCTATTCCCCAAAAATACTCGCATATCCCTTTTTGTATCTTCTCTCCCAACATATTTATAACTTCTCTCTTTATCGCCAAATTATCCGGTCCTCGCGCCCACTCCTCTGTTTTCTTTCTTGCTTTCTTCGTTACTAACTCCCAGCCATTTTCACATACTAACAGGTGCTCCAGCGTCTTATTCTCTTTACAAATTCTGCACCTCCAATCCTCCAACCCCCCCCCCCCCCCCTTTTTCTTGCCCATGTTGCTGAAGAGTGCATCGTTGGGATGCAATGAAAATTCTTCATTTTCGTTTTTCTCCATTTTCATTGTTGCACAAAATCATTTGGCATAGATTTAAGTTGTAGGTCTGTAATAAGAATCTTAGAAAAGTTCGCAGTAGCTTTAGTCTGCCAGAAAAAAATTGGCAATTGGAAAAAAATTATTTTTGTTGCGTTCCAACGATGCAAACTTCACATCATTTCTTGCCCTTCCTATGTTTCCGCATCTTAAGGGGTGAGATGCAGTCAGAGGCGTGAAAAACGAACATTTTCAATATTTTTTTTCATAGTAATTAAGGTTGTTTTACAAAAGTGGTTAGTGAGACTTTTTATGTCATATTTCAACTTGACTTGTACAAATTTACAAAGAAAATATTGATCTTTTGTAAAAATATCGCCCTCTCTGTCCCCTTCGGCATGTAGTGCTTTGCGGTTACCATCATAAAATTTTACTGGATCATCTGAAATTAAAAAAAAAAACAAAAAAAATCATTCGTTTAATAATAAATCTAGTCCTTAATCGAAGCTTTTTTTTAATTAACAAAATGGCGGCTTCCGACAGATAACTTCCGATTTTCGACCAAAATCGCTCGTTTATTGTTAAAAAAAAATAGAAATTTTCAACAAAAATGAAAATCCTTTGATTCAGGACTAGTTTTTGATGCTATCAATAAGCACACGAAATTTCATCAAAATCCATCGAGTGGTTTTTGAGTGATAGTGGTCACCGACTTGAAAAACATAGTTTCGAGAAAAAAGCGTTAAAGTTTTTCGATGAGGATACGGTATTATATGTTCGTAAAATTTTTAGCTCGATCGATGAAGCTAAACTTTTTTTTATGCATTTTGATCCGCTGAATCCGAATAACATATTTTTTTGCTGAAAATTCGAGCATTCAATTGTTTATAGCCAATTGTTAAAACAATTTTGCAAAAAATTAGAGTTTTTCGGGATGTATTATTATTTTTAAACTTTTTGGGCAATTTTGAAACGAAAGTTTTTTTTTACAAAATTTTGCTACAGTTAATAGTTTTTGAGTCATAAATTTTTGAAAATTTCTGAAAGAGTTTTCCAATTTTACCCTCGATTTATGTATAGAAATACTAATTGAAAGATAACTTACACCGAATCATCATTCCTGGCCCATACAATAGGGCTTCTGCCGATGTGAAAGCTTCCAAAATATCAATTTGGTGTTGTCTTCGAAGCATTCTGCCTTCCCGGGTATTCTCGTTTGCGCGTTTGTCAGCCACGTCTAGACGTTTGCCACGTCTATACGCCTTCACTAATTGTGGGATATCCCGGAAACTATTCATCGGAGTGACTTGAAATTTTCAGGGGATATTTTCGGAACATCATACTCCAAGAAAATGTTTTAAAAAATCGATTTTTTGAAAATTCTGACTTCATCTCATCCCTTAATCTCGCCCACATTTCATTATCCCTTCCCTTTACTCCCTCTTTCGACTAGTATTTTTCATCATACGTTGACTTTATTCTTTTTTTCCTTCTCCTTCCTTAAAATTTCCCTTTTTGAGCTTTCTAATTCTTCTTCTATGCTTTCGTCTATTTTTCCACTTATCTTCTTTTCCTTATCATTGTTATTATCGCTTCTATTCCCATATCCCGTACAACTTTCTCTAAATCTTTTCCTGATAAATAAGTAGTGAAATCACTAACAAGGATCATCACTTTGGTGTGCTCCTCCGATTTTGTTGAAACTTTTTTGTGTGGAAAAGTATCAAAAACTAAGAGACACGTATTTTTTTTAATCGGCGGAAAAACGGTTTCAAGGGGTGAAACGCATCCTCGAAAATGGGGGTGTTTTTCGTCGATAACGTTATCGTTCTCATCTCCAATGTATAGTACACAAAAAATAAACATTGTTGCAATTTGAAATTTTTTAATATCTCGTGACGTTAAAACGTTGTCGACGAAAAACATCCCCATTTTTGAGGGTGCGTTTCACCCCTCAAAACCGTTCTTCCCCCAATAAAAAAATACGTCTCTTAGTTTTTTATACTCTTCCACACAAAAAAGTTTTAACAAAATCGGAGGAGGACACCAAAGTGATGTTCCTTGTAAATTGTTAGTAAATGGACGTGTAGTGTAGATGAACGCTGTAAAGGATAACGTTTTATTATTTAATTTTATTAAATGCTAGATTTGGAGATCGCTGTGTTTCACAAAAATTATAATATTTTCATACATATAAGTATTGTATTTGCTATTACGATTTCGTAGAAAATACACAAAGTTTTTTTGCATCTTAACGTGACATTCTCAAAAAACTACCGAAGTTTGTCTCGACAGAGAAATGGAAAATTGAATTTGATCAAAATGTAAAAAAACGAATAAAACGATGTTATGCATTTAGTTTATTTAATTTTCAGCAGATGAGCTAAATTTTTTACTCTGCTTGGAGAATAATCAAAACAGAGCCCATATGCCCATTCTCTGGAAAGAGGTTAGAATACAGTACCAGTGAATAAACATGCTTGATTCTGACCTATTATTACGAACTTATTTTTAAATGTTGCAAAAATCAAAGATTAATTCTATCTTAAGTAACAAAAGTAATACTCACCCTTATAACTCATAAAAACTATTGTTTTCGCCTTTGGAACACCTACTGTACACAGTCGCATCGTAGCTAATTTGCGCGGCGTGCGAGTACCACAAAATTAGAAAAATTCTGTGTCGCGTCAAAATTCGATATTAAACTAAGAAATTGGTTTTAACGACACGTGTGAATTCTCGGCTAAATTATAGTGATTCGAGATTTTGTCGACATTTCATATTCTTTACTTATTCTAAATATAAATCAGCTTTCGTCCATTCACTGGTTGATTTACCTTATGTATAAAAGGATTCATTAGAAAAAAAAATAGCTTTATAAATTAAAACAGATTTAATCAATATACCATGGATAAAAAAAAGTATTTGTACATCTCACACGAAACTTTTGTTAATTTGGCTTTATTGGTTGGTCGTGTTTTCCAAAGATTTTTGTAAACAGACACCATATATATTTAGGATAAGCTATCGATCAGAAACTTAATAGAGCATTTAATTTTTTTTGTAGGATAATTTTAAAAAGACGACGTGTACAAATACCTTTTTACCCACTGTCTATATTTTTTTATAAAAACCTTCATATTTTCTATTCAAGACGTACATACATTTTCCACTCGTTCAGAAGTGAAGATTAGGAAAAAGGCCTTTGGTTTGTAGTGTTTATATATCGTAATAACCGTGTGTATTCATCGAAATCTAGTCCTGCTTTCTTATTCCAGGCTCCTTAATAAATACCAAGACAAACACAGGCAATGGTGAGATTAATTGAAGGAAATGATTGGAAATCATAGGCCATTGGTGTATATTTCTGCACCTGACCAAGATTACCATTTCTCAATATCGAATAGCAATTACGCGTCTTCTGGACACGACGACTGACGAAGCGTCGTTGCAATATCACTGCGAAGACATTTGTAATCTTCTTACTTATTGATGGGATATATATTGCGATTATATATTGCATTGTGCCTGATATCCACAATGCTGCACAAATGTCAGTACGCAATCAGATACTGCAATGTGACTATGAGATTCGGTGCTGTATAATCTACTAATAATAGAACGTGGGTACCAACTTGGCCTCTATTTAGACGCTAAAAAAGGATATTTTCATTAATTTTTTGATAGGTTTATATTATAGATATTGATATGAAAGTTGTTGCACTTTTTAAATACACTTTCGAAATACATTTGAGAAAAAAATTATTTGTCACTATTTATAGACGAAAATAGTAGTTAAAAAAATGTCCTAAAAAAGTTGTAGGTTGCGGTGTTGTTGAAATCTCGGAGAAGGATCATCCGAAACAACAAAATCAAACGGTTTTAAATTCAGTATGTTACTGGCTATAGCGCAAATCATACGATTTTTGATATATGCAGAAATAACAAAATGGCCGACATTTTTCGAGAGAAGAAAACAAAAAAAACGTGTTTTTTTTTCACCGTTTTTGGCAAAAAAATAGTAAAAATCAAAATTAAAAAAATCCTTGATCTGCGCTATAGCTATAGTCGTAAAGAATATGTTGTTCAAATTTCATAAGGATCGGTTCAGTAGTTTCGAAGATTTTATCAACAAGCCGTCGAAAAACGTCGTTTCGAGAAAAACGCGTTTAAAGTTTGTTTGGATTAAATGAGTACATAAAAAAATCAATGTATTTCGAAAGTGTATTTATTAAGTGTAAAAACTTTTATATCAATATCTATAATGTGAACCTATCAAAAAAAATCATGAAAAAAGCCTTTTTTTAGCGTCTAAAGTGAGAAAACCCCTTAAGGGGCTACATGTTTCCAAATTTATAGGAGATACGATGAGAAACATTTAAAGGTCGTTGACGATCACTTTTTAAAAATCGATCTTCATTTTTCAATAGTTGCGTAAAAACTACGACTTTTTTCCATAGATTTTGTATGCTCGAATTTCAATTCGTCGCCACTTTGGGGAAAAACAAATTTTTTAAAGCGCACGATTGTGAATGACTCGTATTGATTGTTATCTTGAATAACCCATTTGATTTCTAGATTTCAGATGAACCGTTTAAGCCGGAGTGTCCACCGCCAAACGTAGCGAAAAAAATTAATCTGCCGGCGGTCATGTTTTTGTTGTTTTTCCGTATTTTTCCATAGTTTTTTTTCAAGGCTCTCAATAAAAGTGTTTTAAAAAATGCGTTTTTTTTTCACCAACCGTTTCCCAGAAAAAAATTTCGGCATTTTGCCATTATTTCGGCTCTTTAGGTAGACGTAGCCCCTTAATCTTCATGCTTGGTATCACAATCTTCGGAATTTACCGAGAACAGCTCGGTCTTCCAGGTATCGACGCATCTCGCTCTTAACGACGTTAGAATGTGTGCCCGTGGCTATTTTTAATTGACCGATCGAACTTTCTCGATTAATTTTATCACTCAATTATTCGACGATGGAGCCGAGTAATGATTCTTCGATAATTCCGTTGTTCGCAGGTGTCCCCGAACCGGCGCTGTCTGAACCAGCTCAACAGCTGATCGCAGTACGAAGCGGCGGTGAACGGGGCTGCTATTGCTCCACCACCCCGCGTCCGGAAAAAAAATCGACAACACTGAATAGCAACGTATTATTATAATACAATATAATAATAACGATAAGAATCAATTGCCGGAAGAAGAACGGGAGAACTGAACTGACGAACGGAGAGCTCGACACGACGACCACGACGACGAAACCTCCACGGAACTTTTGTATGTAACGAGACGTACATACATCCTCTCGATACGAGAGGGAGGGACGAGGAAGAAAGCTCGAGAGTGACGAACTGTCGCGCACAAATGCGTGAGAAGGGTACGCGAAGACGAACGAGGCGAAAATAGGGGATCGAGAGACAAAGAGGAGAAAAAGCTTCGTGAAAAAAAAGCAGTCTCTTGTCGCGTGACATTCATTGGACGCGTCATCATGGTCAAAACTTTTCAGGCTTATCTGCCCTCCTGCCACCGCACTTACTCGTGCATACACTGCCGTGCTCATCTCGCGAGCCACGACGAACTCATCTCTAAGGTGATACATTATATTTCTCTCTCTTTCTCTCTCTCTCTCTCTCTCTCTCTCTCTCTTTCTCTCTCCCTCTCTCGCTCCATCTCTGTCTCTTCACACTCTCCCTTTCGCCCTCCCTCTCTTTCGAACATCCCATTAAGGCGTTACCCCCACTTGTAGCACAAAAAAGGCCTTTTTCATGAATTTTTTTAAAGAAAACTACAAAACCTTTTTAATCGATCAATATACCATCTTAAAGAACACATCTTGTATAACTTTCAGTAATTTTTTTATTGAAAAATATTACATTGTTTAGTGGCAAATGGCCGTCAATGAAATAATGTTTGTATATACACGGTTTGCGGTGACCAACATTGCGGCGAAGTGGATCATCTGAAAAAAAAATGCGGATGGATTTAGTCAAATATAAGTATAAACTAGTCTTTAATCGAAGGATCTCAAAAAATATCCATTTTTCACAAAATGGCGGACAGTCAAAGTTAATGGTTCGATTTTAACGGAAAAAAAACGGCCGTCTTTTGGCTATAAAACGGCCATTTTTTTTTTTTCGAAAAAAAAAATCGAACGATTAAAGACTACATTTTTATGTCTTAAATAAGCCTGCAAAATTTCAAGAAGATCCGTTCATTAGTGTTCGAGTAATCTTGGTCACCGACTTCAGAAATGCCATTTTGAGAAAAACGCGTTTAAAGTTCCTCTTTCAACGCTCTTTCAACGCGGATTCTTCTCTTTCAACGCTCATATCTCAGTCAATTTTGTTCGTATCGACTTGAAATTTTCAGGACATATTCTCAGATACTTATACTTCAAAAAATGCAATAAAAAAAAATCGAGTTTTTCAAAATCGCAAGTGGAGGTAACCCCTTAATATTTCCGATAGGCTATTCGATGATACTAAAAATATGGTTCATTCTCTTGTCATTCTACACGAATATAGTGTTTAAAAACTATATTCTATCATTACATAGAAAAATATTAATTATTTTCGTTTATTTCAGTTTTTAAATTAGATAAATTTAAACGTTTGGTCACGTAGACGAAAAGGCTCCAGAATTGGTTGGGTGTCTAGTGACGTCACATGCCAGTAAACAGATTGTCATTACGAGTCCTGTGACGAGTAATGAATGATATTGAAGTTTGCATCGTTGGAACGCAACGAAAGTTCCGTAGCCCGATTCTTTTTGGCAAATTTAGGCCTCCAAAATAACCTAAACTCTTTTCAGCATCCTTATTAGAGACCTTCAGCCTAAATGTGTAAAGAAAATGTTTGGATGATAATGAAAATAAAGCACTAAAAACGTAAAAACGAATTTTCGTTGCATTCCAACGATACAAACTTGAACATCGTGAGTAATGAGCGCTTTTTTAGTTTACTTCAGTGTATTTCCGTGCTTTTTCTGTTCATTCATAGTTATTTGTAGTGATAGTTACCATACTATCAACTTTTAAGGTAGTCCTATCGCTTCACACTAGTCATACCACTGTTCATACTTGAGAATTGTACAATTTATATTTTTAACACATGCAAAGAAAATTAATTTGTTATAACTAACATTTTCCATGTGTGAACTGTTTAATGAATGTTCACATTTAATTAGAAAAATGAAAAAATAGTTATTTCGACGATTCGCGCAGTGTTTTTAGTTTTGATATTTGGCAACATTGGTTCTATCTCCGTCTCTTTTTCCTCAACCAGGCGAGTTTAACCTCCATGCTTTTCAACGTCGATCTGTCAAAGCAATGTCAGGTGCGGGAAATATAAAGCATTGTATTCGGGCCACGACTGGTAAAAAGCGTGGGAAATTTGTGTCGGCGAAATATGTCGGTTGAAAATGAAACATGTGTGGAAATTCGAATGAGTGAGATGAGGTTAGGACTACAGTCAGCTGCTGCCTTGCTGTCACGTCTCTTTATCGTAGCAAGTGGCAATAAATCCAATACCGGAAGTTCAGATTAAACTTGATATTACATAAAAATTAGGTCAATAAGCGTAATTTTTTCCGAGAGCATTGGATTACTACATGTGTTGAGTATGTAAATCTGATTATTTCGAAGAATCTGACGGATTCCTACTGTTATATACACTTTTGTAGCGACCGGAAATTGGGTTTTTGTGTGTCGTCTCGGAATTCATTCACAAAAACACACAATTTCAATATTTTTTTTCTATCTAATTAGGTCGATAACGAAGCCTGAAATTTTACAGAGACGATTATTAATATATTTAGTGAAGCTCAAAAAATTGTGATAATCCTATGGGTTGAAGCCTGGCGATAGGACTACCTCAAATAAGAATGGAGAGGAAGGTTTGCTGTGCGACAACTCAGCGGCGATATAGGTCCTTTACCTTCTTTACTGGCATGTGACGTCGCAGGCGTCACGTGACTACATATCTGACAACGGTAGCGTTTTGGCGGTCTAGTTGAATATTTAAATTTCATTGCCGATTTATATCGTAAATACTGACATTCGCGAAGATAAAAAAAATATTGCGAGTATAATATAAAATAATTAAGCGTTTAAGATTATTTCCGTACAACAGTCAAATACCCTATTCTATTGAGCTAATACGAGGGTAATCCCAAGAGTAAGGTCTGCTATTTTTTTTAGAAACCCAAAGAAACGTTTATTTTTAATCATTTTTGCATAATTTTAAGGCTTGAATATTTTATTTATTTTTCTACATAATGGCCATTTCGGTCGATGAATTTTTGTAGGAGCTGTGGCAGTTTTTGTTTGCCCATGACATACCAGCTCGCCACCATGTCCTTGAGCGAGCGTTGAACCGGTTGCACCTCGTGCAACTCCCTACGCCACTTGCGGATGTTTTAGGCATCCGTGTACGACTTGCCATACACTTCCGTTAATTGGCGATGAATTTCACTCGGCTTGACGCCTTTTGCGTTCAAAAACCGAATAAATGCGCGAACTTCGCACTTAGCGATAGCGCCGAGTGGGAGCTCCCTTACAAACGGCTGCAAAACCAACGCTGAGCGTCCCAGTGAGGTGCGCGCAGGCTTGTTTGATAGTGGGAGAAACACGAACACAACAGTGTTACCAACAGCCGCACAAACAGTTTTCTTGCGTTCTCAGCGCTTTGGAGACCTTACTTTGCGGATTACCCTCGCACATGCTCAGTAGCTCGTTATAAAAAAGTTTCACTGTGAAGGTTCAAATACCACTTTGAAAAAACACTGTAAAAATCGCAATATGATGAAGTAGCATACATGGTTATAAAATGATAGGGTTCTCCACGTTGGATTCTGTAAAATATTGCAGTGAAACCAATTTTGATTTAAATTGATTGTGGAAAAAATCGACACATTAAGGGACTACATCTACCTAGAAGCCCGAAAAAATGGACAAATTGCGAATTTTTTCTCTGGGTAACGGTTGGTGATAGAGAAACGCCTGTTCTACAGCACAAAAGTACATATATTGAGGGGGTTTGAAAAAATTACCAAAAAATACAGGAAAACGACAAAAACATGGCCGCCAGCAATATTTTAATGAAATTTTCAGGGAATTTTGCTAAAAGGTGATATTATTGAATAATACTATTTTTGGACAATGCACATTTTTTACCCACTTAGGTAGATGTAGCCCCTTAACATAACTGAAATATGTATTTATAATTAGCAAATTAGCGAATAATTTAAAATTCGCAAATAATTAAAAATTACCGAATAATTTCACGATAGACAATTCGCATATGATCTATTCTCTCATGAATTTCACGGGAAACCGCGGAAGCGCCGCATCGAAGGCGAATTTGCTACTGTTTGTTGATTATTATTTTCTTCGCGGTTTGCTCAAGTATAATAAATTTGGGTTACTTTTCGGAAGTAAGGCTCTACCTCCAAATGGACAGTGGACATTTTCGTCCTTCTTATCACTAAAAAAACGTACCGATTAATATTTTGCCGGGCTAAGGCTATTTTTAGCCAAACAAACTTGATGAAATTATGCCAGTGCTTAGTAGACTTTCCAGGTATGAAGCCTATTATTTGGCAACTCAATTCATTCTACTAAAAACGTGTATTACGAAAATAGCCATGCCCCTGTATAATATCGATTGATATATTTTAAGGCGGAAGATTCATTTAGGCGAGAAAACATTGCTGATTTTCATGATTTTTTTTAAAGGAAGGATTTATTCACCATTTTTAGACTGAGAGAATGTTTTATTACTAATTTTGGCTGTAACATAGTATTTTTCTAAAATAATCTTTCAAAATGGCGGAGGTATGGCACAGTCTTTTAAATGGGTTGAGGCGGATGTTGTTAGACGGCGTGACACGTAGCGTCAGCGGGATTAATCTGAAAAAAAACCAACGAAGATTTTTCATTTATTAACAGTCATATGTAGAATAAGAACCAAGAAATGATACGATGCTGAAGATTGCATCGTTGGACTGCAACGAATTTAATTTCCTTTAGCAGATTTCGCCTACAAACGTCCTTCAACGATTTTTTAAGATATTTATTTAGCGATCTACATTATACATATATAAAAAAGATCGCACTACAATAATGAAAATATGGAAAATAAAATGTAAAACGAAACTTTCGTTGCGTTCCAACGATGCACACACTGAAAAAAAAAAAGGAGAAAATCGATGAAATGGTACGCTTTGAAACAAAAAGATTGAATTTCCCCAAAAATTGGCTTACATATTGCAATGAAAAAAATACTTTTTTATTTTATTTTCAAGAACATCTATGGTCATGTTTTAGAAGATAAGGTTGGAAAGATTTATACCAAATTTCAACGCCATTGAGGTTTGCATCGTTGAAATGCAACGGAAGTCAATTCTTTTTCGTTGCTCAGAAATTCTTTCGGCCGATTCAGACGACGAAAATACGTCAAACGTTTTTACGCATTCTTATTAGAAGTCTACGACCGTAATTTGTACAGAAAAAATTCTTCCGATAATGAGAAAAATAAAAGAATTAAAAAATGGAAAGCAGGATCGTTGCAAACGATGCAAACTTCAACATGGTAAATTTCATCAGAATCGGTCGATTAGTTTTTTTTAGCTATACGTCACGTCAGCTTTGAAAATGCAGTTTAGAAGACCGTGCCATACCTCCGAAATTTTTAAAGATTAATAAATAAGTAAATATTATATACCAGCCAAAGTAGTAATAAAACATACCCTAAGGCTCAAAAATAATAAAAACATCTTTGCTAAAAAAAAAATCATGAAAATTCCTTTTGGAAAGTTACTCCCTTAATAAAGGAGAAAGCCGACAATAATGCGCCGCCCATTTGGAGCCCCTTTCCCGAATAATTCCCATTTAGGTAAACTTGGGCTTGTTTGGGTTACCTAAGTACCTACACTTTAAATCAACCGATCAATCAGCCTCTTTCTCTTCTTCGGGAAAGGGAGAGAGAGAGAGAGAAAGATAATGGAAAAAACCTTTGAAAGCCATAAAAATTCAATCTTCACTCGCACCATGCAACCTCTTGCACGATCACGAAAGTCTGCTGCTCATACCAATCCCGAATGCTAAGCACCTTTGGCAAGCCTGGCAACATCGTGCGGGACCTCCAAAATTATGCAAATCGTGTATTTCTTGTATTCAACCTATACAGATACAAAGAGAACCATTGTTAAAATTTATATCTCTTGGGGTAACTCTACGGGCCATACGCAGTGAATACACTCAGATTGGCTGTCTCAAAACTTTCACTATCTGCCGTCAGGGTCGCCACAAGATACCGACGATTCGATTTTGTATAAAAATGCATCCGAATTTATGATTAAATTTGTGTCTCGTTCTCGGTTTCAGTCCTTCCAGGGCAGCCAAGGTCGTGCCTATCTCTTCAATTCCGTGTAAGCATTCATTTCCGAATGTTTCCCAAATATATCACCAATACATTCCCATCTGGGAGTGATACCCAAATATATTTTAGGAAACATTTCATTATTCCGAAAATAAATACTCCCGTCCTCGTGTCTTTGCGTGCGATCGTTTCAACGTATCAATGTCGTATTATAGGGTAAACGTGGGCTGCGGACCTGCCGAGGAACGAGTCTTATTGACCGGCCTTCACGCTGTCGCCGACATTTATTGCGAGTGCTGCAAAACGACACTCGGATGGAAATATGTGAGTAGCATGACTCGAACGTCTTCCCAGACATATGCCACGCGAAATTTCAAAATGAACGGCGAAGTTCCGTCGCGCGAAACTCCAACGGGAACATTGCTTCGGAGGATGGTGAAGTTTGCATCGTTAGACTGCAACGAATTTAAGGGGCTATACCAGTGTGAACGCTGAAAATTTCGATGATTGTCGCGAATTTTTTGGAAGAAAAGTACTCAATTAAATGTTTTGGAAAATTAAGAATATATTTGGCTATATTTTACCTATATTACATTACTTTTTCATAGAAAAATATTGAAATCCAAGCCACTTATGCGCTGCCTTCGGAGGCGCCGAAAAAAAGTTCTTCCACTGCTGACATGATTCCGGCCGATTAAGTAGCTGAAACCGAAAAAGGAAAAATGTCGTTAAACTGGAAGGTATTTCGTGTACAATGACGTAGGATTTTCGAAAAATATCAAAATCTAACAAAATGGCGTAGTTATGAAAAAAGTCTGTTTTCTTGCCAATAAAATGGTCGTTTTTTTCAATGCCAAATCGTCAATTTGCATCCAATCGAAAATATCCTACGTCATTGTAGAGTAAATATATTCGAGAGTACTCAGTTCATATTTCAAGTCAATCGGATAATTGCTCTTTGAGTTATAATGTCAGCAAATTTGAAAAATCTCATTTCATATTCTTGAAAGTATAAAAATCTCATCTCATATTCTTGAAAGTAAAAACTGTCGAAAAAGGCAAAAAAATCGATTTTTTGAAAGTGTCACACTGGTATCGCCCCTTAATTTCTTCTGGCAAATTTCGCCTACAAAAGTTCTTTAACCATTTTTGAAGATATTTATTTATTCATTTTAAATTATTATAAATTTATTTTATTTATTTAGGATTTTTATTTACATGATAAATCTACAAAAAAAAGATCGCCGGTAATAATAAAAATATAGAGAATAAAATGTAAAACAGAATTTTCGTTGCGTTCCAACGATGCAAACTTCAACACCATAAGGAGAAATTTAACTACCACTCCGTTACTCTCATTGAGGTGTAGCTTGTTCAGAAAACCTGAGCGACGTTAACCTTATGGGGAGTACTTCATGTGAACACTGGAAGTAAAGCCATTTGACAATGCTCTATAAAAAATCTATAAAACGGATCTTTATGAAACTTTCAGCATACGTGTATACACCCTTTTAGAAGCGAAAAGTGTTTTTTTTTTCAAATATAATGAAATGATGGTTTATTCTTGAGTAATGAGTGGATCTCGCCATAGCCACAGTTGTAATTCGGGGACAGGTCTAGCGTCCGCTGTACTCAACAGAAACAAAATATTTGCAAAGTAACTTCATTGAGATATAAGTACACGGTCGATGAATCTTGAAAAGCAGCGAGTAATCGAGAATTGAAAGAAAACTGGCTTTCGAATTAAAAATAACGATTTAAAAAAAATTGATTCATACAAACTAAAGTTGTTACATACAGCTTTTCGTTATCGCGTAGGTTATCGGTCGAATAGTTTTTTTTAATCTATCGGCCACTCGGTTATTGCCACATTTGAACACATGGAAACTATCATTGAAGGGGGGGGGGGGGGTACCTTTAGGAGAGGAAAAAAGTTGCTGATTATCATAAGTTTTTTTTAAGGAATGATTTCTCCGCAGTTTTTGATATTTACAAGGAAAGGTTGCGAGGTCGATTTCTTCGATTTCGATGAAATTTGGCATGCTTGTAGAATGGGTGAAAATAAGCGACACGTATTTTTTTTATATCTGCGGATACTGATTTTTAAGGGTTGAAACGCACCCTCGAAAATTGGGGTGTTTTTCGTTTTTCGTCGATGACGTTTTAACGGTACGAGATATGAAAAAAAATTGCAACAATGTTTATTTTTTCGTGTACTATGCATTCGAAATGAGAACGATAACGTTATCGACGAAAAACATCCCTGTTTTCGAGGGTGCCTTTCACCCCTTAAAAATCGAGTTCCGCAGATATAAAGAAATACGTGTCGCCTATTTTTACCCATTCTACAAGCATGCCAAATTTCATCGAAATCGGAGAGATCGACCGCCCATGCTTTTCATGTTAGGGTATGGTTTATTACTACTTTTGGCTGTTAAACGACATTTTGTAAAATTTATCTTTAAAAATGGCCGAGGTATGTCACGGTCTTCCGAAGAGATTGCGGCGAATGTTGTCAGACGGCGTGGCACGGAGCGTCGGCGGGATAAATCTGAAAAAAAAACCAACGAAGTTGTTTCTTTCATTAAGGCCTTAGGCCACCCTAGAGGCCGTAAAATGGGCTTTTTGAGGATTTTTTTTTTTCAGAAAAACTACAAAATAAATCGAAATTACAAAAAGGGTGTTTATCATACATATCGGTAACTGTATACAATAATTTTTTTGAAGCAATTATCTTCAAAATGGCGGCTGAGCAGCGTTTATCTCAAAACTGCATTTTTTAAGTTGGCCGGAAGCATAACTCAGACAATTTTCAACCGATTCACTTCAAATGTTGAATATATCTTGAAAAATACATTGTCTATGGAAGTACGTAGGATTTTTTTCATATTGCATAGTTCATTTGTTATTAACACTTATCTGACGATTTCTTAGGCAAATTTTTGGAAAGTGAAAAGTTTCGTCAGATAATTGTTAATAACAAATGAACTATGCAATATAAAAAAAAAATCTTACGTACTTCCATAGACAATTTATTTTCCAAGATATATTCAACATTTCAAGTGAATCGGTTGAAAATTGTCTGAGTTATGTTTCCGGCCGACTTAAAAAATGCAGTTTTGAGATAAACGCTGCACAGCCGCCATTTTGAGATTAATCGCTTCAAAAAAATTATTGTATACAATCACTGATATGAATGATAAACACCCTTTTTTGTAATCTCGATTTATTTTGTAGTTTTTCTGAAAAAAAATCTCCAGAAAGCCTATTTTTCGGCCTCTAGAGTGGTCTAACCCCTTAACACTCATACGCAGAATATGGACCAAGAGGAAGTAAGAAGAAATGTTGAAAATCGATTAAATGGTACGCTTTGAAACAAAAAAATTAATATCCCGAAAAAATAGCTACATTTAACAATCAAAAATACTTTTTTTTTTAAATTTTTAAGATCATTTAGGGTCATGTTTTAGCCAATAAGGTTACAAAGATTTATACCAAATTCTATTAGAATCAGTCGATTAGTTGTTTTAGCTATACGTGACGCCAGTTTTGAAAATGAAGTTTGGAAGACGGTGCCTCCGCCATTTTTGAAGATTAATTAAAGAAAACAGAAATATCATGTACCAGCCTCAATTAGTAATAAAACATACCCTAAGTGTCGTAAATGGTGAAAAAGTCTTTCCTTTCAGCAAATCAGAATCATGAGAATCAGCAATTTTTTTTTCTCGCCTTAAGAGGTCTTCTCATTTTAGACGCTGAAAAAGGCTATTTTCATGAATTTTTTGATCGGTTTATATTATAGATATTGATGTAAAAGTTGTTACACTGAATGAATACACTTTCGAAATACATTAAAAATTTTTTTCATGCATTTATGTAAGCGAATAAATACACTTTCGAAATACATTTAAAATTTTTTCCATGTATTTATGTAACCCAACCAAATTTTAAACGCGTTTCTCTCGAAACAGCGTTTTTCGACGGCTTGTTGATAAAATATTCGAAACTACTGAACCGATGCTTATGAAATTTTAACCACATATTCTTTACAACTATAGCTGTAGCGCATATCAAGGATTTTCTTTTAATTTTGATATTTATTTTTTTCGCCAAAAACGGTTGAAAAACACGTTTGTTTGTTTTTTTTCGAAAAATGTTCGCCATTTTGTTATTTTTGCATCAATCAAAAATCGTATGATATGCGCTATAGCCATTACCATACTGAATCTAAAACCGTTTGATTTTTTCTTTTCGGATTATCCATCTCCGAAATTTCATCAACAGCACAGACCTACAATTTTTTAGGACATTTTTTTAACTACCATTTTCGTCTATCAATAGTGACTTAAATAAATTAAATTGTTTTAAAAATGTATTTCGAAAATGTATTTATTAAGGGGAGATATACACCTAGGAGCCGGAAAAAAGATCATTTTTGTGAACTTTTTCAAGGAAAACTATTTGAAATTTCGGATTGGGGTTTTAATTATCTAAAAGTATATACATTCAAAAATATGTTTAATTTTCTTTATTTAAAAATATCAAAAATATACAAGGATATTGTATGATCCTTGGAGCGTCGTAAAAAAATCTGCGTATACAGTACCCACCGGCGTTTCTTCAAAAATCATCTGAAAAAAAAAAATCAAAACGATCATTAAATTAGATACTATAATCTAGTACTTGTCATAGCCGATTTCGAAAATATCGATTTATGACGAAACAGCGGTCGTTTGAACATAAATAGTGATTTTTGGGCCAAAAATGAGTCATTATTTTGCCTATAAAACAAAAACTAAGTAACGGAAAAAAAAGTCCTATGAAAAGTACCGGATAATGGTGTACAGAATAACCACAAAAAACCTCAAGGCAAACGGTTCATTGGTTTTCGAGGAATTTTGGGTACCGATTTGAAAAACGTGGTTTTGAGAAAAACGAGTTTGAAAATTTGGGAATGAATAAATCACGAAATTTGTCAACTTGCATGGAATCATCGATACCAGGCCCATAGTGTAGGTCTTCTACGGTCGACGGAATGTTCATAGCTTCTAAATCCTCGACCTCGACCATCTAGGTGTATATCTCCCGTTAAGTGTAACCATTTTTGTATCAATATCTATAATATAAAACTATCAAAAAAATTAATGAAAATATCCGTTTTTAAGCGTCTAAAGTGAGAAGACCCAAGTTGAACAGTTGCCCACCCCTAGCCCACGGGTGCACCTACAGACTGATCAGATGACCGCCCTATGGTGCACCCTGGCCAATGGCGCTACCAGCGATATCGTAGCTTCCAAGTCTCACAACCGAAAAAAAAACTCGATAAAAAAAAAGACTCGTTCTCAATAAAATTTCAAATAAATTTTCTCCAACAATTTAGAAGATAACCTTGCAATGACCAATTCTCCCTTTAAGCAACAAAGAAACGCTTGAGTGCTGTGACAAATGAAGCATACGAAAGTGACACAATCTCGGTGGCCAACCGAAGTCTCTATTTCGCGACGATTCTGAAAGGACGTGCGACGAGTTGCTAATGACCTATTACGATTTTCAGGAGCACGCGTTCGAGTCGAGTCAGAAGTACAAAGAGGGTAAGTTCATAATCGAGCTTGCCCACATGATTAAGGAGAATGGATGGGAATGAGAGGCAGTGACGCAGGGGATCCGGAACGACCTGTACATGCGTGTGTGAGTGTATTAGTGTCTGTATACACACATACACACGTGCGTGTATGGGTCCCGAAACGTCTCCAGCGGCAATGGAAAATAAAAACGACTAATTTCCCGAGGATAACGCCTGCACGTCGGTGTTGTATACCGTTATACCGATAGCGAACAAGGACAACAACGAAACAATGGCGGCCGATATAATCGCTAAGACGTTGCGGGAACCAACCACAAGGAAAGTACGGGACTTGAGACCATCAACACACGCCCCCCCGACAAACCACCAACGAAAGTCTGTGATTTCATTTGTGATTTGTAATCTTAGTAGCGACGTTCATTTTGATTCTTTTTTTAATTTCGGACAGTTTTCTGACACGTCATTGTCTCGCGAATGTGTTTTTTTCTTCATTGCTCCGTCAGATTCCGAGTCGCACGCTTGTCGAGTGACGCAAAGATAATGAAAGAAGAACAAAACACGAGAGAAAGAGAAAGAGAGGGAGACAGAGGGAGACAGAGAGAGAGAGAGAGAGGGAGAGAGAGCGCGCGATGACGAAGGGCGTTTCTACCGCGACATCTTCCCGGTAACGTCACAAAGTATTGTAAAGAAATTATTTTTCAAAAGAAAACGAAACGACAAAACAAAAGCAACAAAAAAAAATAAGCAACAGAAAATACTAAAAAAATATATATATATATACATACACACACATATATATATATATACAGAAAAAGAGATGATAGAGAGAGAAAAAAAGAGACAAGGCGAGAAGTGAGAAAGCGAGGTTGTAGAGCAAATCATGTGGTGAAGCGACGGTGACAGGTGCAATGGTTAAGATGGTCGAACACAAGCGTTCTTTCCGAGCTTTGGGGTGCCCCCGTCTATATCACAAGGCATTTGTAAATATGTATATGGGGCCATACCAACCTAACCAGTGCTCAATTCTGACTCCCTTGCGTCTGATTTGTTACTTTTTAACATCCGCATTCGTTCGACGAATCATCCGAGCGAAATCGAGCAAATATTTTGCCTCGTGTTTTTTGGCTAGCGAAGTGAATTTACGAAAGAAGCGAGATTCTTTTGAGTAAAAAAAAATGTATTCAATGAGACCTGAGAACGCAATATTGAAAGAATTACGAATCAGATTGGAGGGAATCATGATCGATTGCTTGCCGATGTGGTTTGGACTGCCCGTGTACGTATAAAAATATATGAGGTTTTGCACACGAGTGCAAAACCGCTCTGCGTTTTGCGCGCCCATGAAAATCGGATCGATTCCGAAAATTTGTAACTGAAAATGCCTCGTTATTGATCGAGAATTTGTTCCTGTTTTTTTTTTTTATTTTTGAAGGATTTCGCAGTGAATCGTTCCAAAGATGTGTCGAATTTGAAAATTGCATTAGAAGAAAATTGTACTTAGCGGATAAAGTGGATAACTTTTTTTCGTCATTTACAGAATAACGCATTGGCTGATTTTTTTTTCTCCAAAGTTGAATCGTGTGAAATTTTGCTCCAAATTTCCTACAATGTTTTGTTTTCTTCGGTACAGACGGATTTCGTATCGTTATTCAAACTGCTGAACGACTCGTGGAGTTGGTACTTTTCGGTACCCACGTCATTTCACGACGAAGTTCGAAATCATATCGCTTAACGAGGTTTTTGACCAACTAAACAATTATGTGTTCTCGTTCTGCAGTAATGAGGACACGTATCCAATTTTCAGCAGGATCGTGCTAAACATCCGTAAAAGAATTTCAAACGTTTGAAGCAAATTTAAACACGACATATTCACCAAAAATAAGCTTATTCTCCCTTTCCTACGAAATGGATCCTTCGTTCTAAAGAGATCGAAAAACTTTTTTTTTCGACAGCCCAATTTGTCCAAACTCGCACCGCTCTCCGCCCAATTATCTTTCGTCCTCGGGACGATATTCGCGACAGGGTCGTTCGAAAAATGTTCGAGTTTGTCGCATCTCGGGAACGGTCACCGTAAAAATCCTCATCAAAAGTGATTTCTCTGTGTAAAACGAACAACTCATTGTGTCGGAGTTACACGTTTCTTTGATCGATCGGGTTTTGTTGGTTTAGCGATGCAAATCGTTCGTCCAATATCGGACGTAACGAGCGCAATATTTGCGGCTCGACCACGTCAAGAGTACGAGCCTCGTTTGAGCGAATAAAGGTAAAAAATCGAGAATTACGTAAGAGAGATGCGCGAAAGAATGAATAAGCGTGCGAGGAGGGCACCCCGCGGAGCTATAAATTTAACGATGTGTATAATTCACCGAAGGGGGAGGAACAGGGGAGCAGAGTGCCGCAGACTTTCCGGGTGCGTCCACGACGTCGTTCGCGTGGTATATCTTATCATTGCGAATAATGATAGGTACGACGGAGCGTTGAGAAGTTGGGACTAGCCGTAATTCGCGTGCAACACGTTTTCTGAGTTATTTTTCGTAACGGAATATAAAGGCACGCTCGTGTGGACACGCCTCCCTGGACTTGACTGCCTGCCTGCCGCGTCTATTGTTGGAATTCCACTGCCGATATTCCTAATATTAAAATAAAAACAAATGAAACAAAGCAGGTAAAGGGAGATGAGAAATCGAGTTTAACGAAACAAACACACACACACACACGCACGCACATATATATATATGGGTGTGTGTGTGTGTATATGTACGTGCAGAAGCGGAGGCAAAGAGGAAGAAAACAAAGGGAAGAGGCTGAGCCGCATTTCGTTGCGGTGCGGAATCAGCTCCAGCGTAGCCTACGTTATAATAATATTAGCGTATGAAAGCCTATGTATGTGTGTGTGCGTGTATGTATGGGTATATACATATATACACATATATACACTCACTATATTACAATATTACGTAGAACTCGTGAATAATAGAATATTCGAGTAGGCCGATAGGAGACGGTGAAAAAGTGAGAGAGAGAGAGAGAGAGAGAGAGAGAGAGAGATATGGAAAAACAAACACGGAGAATTTGAAAAGTGAGGTAGGCTGGCTCCATCTGTGTATGTTGTGCTACGTCCGAATCTGATTTTACGTTCACCATGCCTGCCAAACTGTCTATTCGTGTGCCAGTTGCCACTACTACGAAGTAGTAAATAATTTACTACGAAAAAACAAACAAAATGAAATGTCACCACGTTATCACGATATGTTCACGAAACATTCTTATTCGTAAGCGCGCGGGCTGACCCTAGATCGATTGTTTTATCTCGTGGCTTTGCTTTTACAAGAAATTCGATAGCCTTGATCGAGAAGGTTTCGTAGGAAAGATTTAACGGTTGTGTCAAGTGGTCGCGTGGCCTCGAGGCGGTCGTATCACGCGAGAACGATCCCACAACGTCGAGCCTCAATGATGTTTGCATAGTTGGAATGCAACGAAAGTAAATTTTTTTTCTTCTATTGCACACATTTTTTGCCGATTTAGGGCATGGAGATCGCCCAAATGGTTTTTCTTATCTTGATAAGAGGTCCACGTTCGTAATCTATAAAAATAATTATAGCTTGTGATAAACACGAATGAATAAAATGAATTGAAAATTCATTGCGTTTCAACGATGCAATCTTCAACGTTATGAGCCTGAGTAATAATTGAAAGGTGGGTCGAACGTCGCCCCGATGAATTCTTAGATGCCGTTGACTCGTTTGGGATTTGCGTACATCCGGTCAAAGTTGCAGTTCGAAATTTCTTTAAGGGCACGCTGTGACGGCCGACAGAAGTATCTAATTTTAAGGCGCAGAAAAACAGACCATCTGAGCTATTTGCGTTTTTGTACCGCATTGGAGGATGTGATGAAAAATTGAAAAAGAAAATAAAGCGGATAATTGAACAAAATCTTAGACAGAGAGAGCGCCAAGCTTTTTTTCAGACGTCCAAACAATGTACCTGATAACTCTTTTTTGGATTATACGAAACGAAGAAATCAAGTCTTTTTTTACTACACTTTTGTACCGCAGCATTTAGATGCTATTTCCAAAATTTTGTAATTCTCGCACAACTGTGTTCGAAAAGTAATCGTTAGCCAAAACTTTTTCGACCGTCGTTGAGCGATTTTTTCAAAAAATAAAAGAATCCTTTAATGATTGGATATATAAATATATTTATTAAAAAAAATGTCGATTTCAGTTTCAGGTAATTAAAAAAAGATGAGGTACACTGTTGAATCTCTGAAGAAAAAAACTTTTACTAATAACCTCTGTACATTTTGTGTCTACTCGGTAGAGTGCAACAGTGCAAATCGATTGGAAGTTCCGATTTTTTGCAAATCGAAAATTGCATACTTTTTCGCGCAAAGCATCGCGAGCGTGCCCCAAAAGCTTCACGTAGGTTTCAAGCCACATGCCGATTTGCGTTTTTTTTATAACCGCCTCAACGAATTCCTAAAGCAAAAAGCATATATGAAATATCGTAGCTCAGTTAATCGTTTGAGGGTCAGCCCCGCGTTGGACATTGCCACATGTACTTGTTGGCTGTGCCGGATTTATAGTGCGACTGAGAGTGCAAATCTCGTAGCGACGAGCCTAGGAAAAGAAAAATCGATTTCGCCTTTCTACAAATGCACGCACTGAAGAAACAAAAATCAAGACGAAGAAATAAGCGAAACAACGGGAGTAAAACGGTTGCTCACTACTTTTAATAATCGATCTCATTTGTAAATAATGCGAAGACGCGCGGGAGGACATTCACGGCGACCATATTCACCCACGCAACTGCGCGACGAAATACAAGACAAAGAGAAGATACGTTGGAAAATCAGTGCGGTTATAACGTTGAACATAAGCCATTCGATGGTATAAAGACACGAGGATCGCCTTTCGTAAACACATTACTAACAAAAAATTAAGAAAAAAAAAACAGAAAAATGACATTTCGACGCGTTTCATTAGTGTATACGTGTTTCAAAAATATTCAAACCCACACACACACACACACACACCGTTTGCAGTGTTCAATTTGCGAAACGCATTTTTCGTCTCAGGCTCGCCTGTTGGTCGCGATCAACATCGTCGATTGTGCATTCGATTATACCGACGATACACTTCGGGCATCGCGGAGTTCTAATATCAACAGCCATGGGAGCAAAGAAGAAAAAATCAGGCTTCGCGATTTCGCCCGAATCGAGCAAAAACGTTATTGTTTTGGCCAACGTTTGTCAAGGCACGCATCACAAGAGTGCGAGGTGTAACACACTCGATCGAATGTTTGTCAAGAGCGAATGTAACGAATGTGCCGGCCTAATCCTCACGCTGTCTCTCGAGAGTACTTTTGATATTAATGTGTTGGAAAAAAAAAAGAAAACGTCCCTGTATCCTTTTCCTCCGCCTCCCTCACAAACGGTCCCGGTCTTTCGATCCCTCATCGTCCAAAGAAAAAGGCAAAATGACAAAAGATCAGACACCTTCACCTTGCTAGACCCGAGTTTCCACCGACTTCTGATCAGCCAGATGACACGATTTTGCTTTGTAAAAAATGTTCGTAATAAAAACCAATACAAAATATATCGACGAACGAACGATAATTGGGGAAATGCTTTCTTTTCGACTTGAAGCAGTAACGACGGAGGATAAGGAATACCAGCGAGGATCGTCGATTGGGTTGCGGAGCGGAAAGAACGAGGCGGAAGCATTTTTGGATAAACCTTCGAATAGCTGGTACTTCCAATTCGGGTGGAATTTGGCACAGGCCTTTTTCTTTTAAATATGAGCCATTGCCTAAAAGGATTTTTGGCATATCGCAATAGTTTTCGAAATATGGAATTTTGAAAATGTATCAATAATGACGGGTAATAACAATCCCTTGCCGTACTTTCACGAGTCTGACTCGTGATACGAATTTTGTTTGGATCTTGTAGCAAACATGAATATCACGAGTCAGAGTCGTTGAATGAAGATGGGCCAAACGTAAACATCACGAGTCAGGCTTGGGGATTGAAGATTTGAAACTGTTATTTGTCATCTATTATAAAATGTCAATTTCGTCGTCTCCTACCGCTTGTGCACGGGTTTCGTCGACCTAAATAGTACGGCAAGGGGTTATAAGGCCCTAGGCCACAGTAAAGGGGATAAAATCATGTACGAATTTAACCATTTTTTTCGTATGAAAAAGTGATTCACTCATAAAAATAATTACACATCTATTTAATAAGAATATCAAGTTGTTAGAATTTTTTTTTCGTTGCACAAAATGCCCGACTACTCGAAACGTCTCGAAACGGCTACTTTCCAATTGGCGTGACAAATAACTTTAACAATTTCCACTCGATTTACTTCAAATTGAAAAGTTATGTTCCTAATTGTATTTCGTAGAGAAGTACGTACGGAATTTCTGATTAATCGAAAACTCTCATTTTATGATCAGTTTATGAGCAGTTATAACGAAAATTTTAACTGAAAATTCATTTCTTAAGTTCAAATGCCTACAACTTTTGAATAAAACAACATTTTTTAAATTCCGTACGTATTTCTCAAGGTATTCTAATGTAGATTGACAAGAATTTTTGTTTTTTGTTCTAGGTTAAAAATTGTGGATGCCAAATGGTAAACGGCCCAGTTACTGACACTTTAAGAGCAGCGGTGTCGGATTTTTACTATTCATTGACGCGTGATATAGCTAAAATGAAAAGTAAAGGTTTTAACACGTGGGTTAAGGCCCCCTGAATGAGATTCACCTATTAAACAAGTGAAATAATTAATATTTATTAATATAATGGTTTTTATATCGCTTCTCTGCTGCCGGGATTCCTGACACTAGAGAAACATCTATGTCATAATTTGTGAGCCCTAGGTATACCCGATTCATGACCCCCTTGACGCAGTTTGTGACCTGTACGTGTACCCGATTTATACGTACACGTACGTACGTGTACGTGTACCCTCGGGTACGTGTACCCTCGGCACAATTCATGACACCTATGCGTACCCACTTCCCGACCCTTCCGAATATCCCCATGAAAACGGGTTAAATGGAAATATATGTGTGACGGTCGAGCGGATGATTTAAGAGACACGCGAGGAGGGGTTTGAATATTGCGATTGAAGAGAAGGAAGATGTAATTTGAAAGTGAAGTTTATTGTTGAGTTCCGATTGTCGAGGGAGTGCACTTCTTGACCGTCGGGGACTCGGAGATGGACTGCTGGCTCTCGGTCCAGCGGGAGGAAGCGTGGCTGAGTGGAGGGGCCTTAGGAAGGTGGAGGGGATGCCACGCGCGAGAAGCGCGTGGGCTCGGGAACAATGGGACTCAGATGAGAGAGGAAAGAGAGGATTGCTGATGAGGATTTCTAGGAAGGAAGATTTGGTTTCTGCTGAGGGTTTCTAGGAAGGAGGATTATGTTTAGGTGAGAGCTGTGGGAAACGGTTGATATGAGGGCGTGAGACTGGGTTTGGGAATAGGAATCGTGTGGGACCGTGACATATGTAATTTCACGGACACACATATATATATATATATAAACAAGTATAAACAGTAAAAAAACATTTAATTAGTGCACAACTATTTTATTTTCTGTACATATGTGAAAAAAAATTAAAAATTAAAAGCAAAAAGGTTATAAAAATTACTTTTTTTGTTTTTGTTTCTTTCCTATTGGCTCATTTTCTGAGCGCTCTAATTCTTCGACATTTACGTTTTTGGCGACTTTGCCTTCTTCTTAATTTTTTTTCTCGATATTTGCAGTTTTCAACTGTTCTTTTTTTACCATTCGGGCTGCTTTTGCAATCTCTTGTTGCTCCTTTTTGATCTGCGCGTTTCAGGAAAACGTTCTTCTTTTCCCGCATTTTTGTTTTCTTCTTCGGCACGCGTTTTCTCATTCTTCGCATTTGCATAATTTATCCATTCGTCGGACGTCAGTACTGCTGGCACTTTAGGTTTTCCGTGTTTGGCAAGTTCCTCCCTTTTGGGAGGCCAAAGAAAAACATGTTTGAATGGCGAAGGGATACCGGGAGGAATGTCGACCTGCGAAGTTGACATAGATGGCTGCGGAGAAGTCGTGTTTTCGGGCTTTTCGTCGATGTATACACTTTGATTTTGCACAAGCTCCGTCCCTTCTTCAATGCATTGATCTTGCAATTGAACCATCTCCGTCCTTTCGTTTGTACTTTTATTTTTGGACGGTACTAACGTTCCATCTACGTCGACCTCGTAGATTGTGATATCTGAAATCTCGTCTCCGATGATCACAGCGTCATCTCCGAGTGGAAGGGACTCAGCCATCTCTGTGGCGTCTAAGTCTTCCTTCTTTTCCTTTCCTTCTTCTCGTTCCACCTTACCCGTCGTGTATCTACCGTGAATCTAATTTCACAGTAAATCATCATTTCCTATGTGTACAAAAATGTCTACGCTGGTGTCGGCATAAAATATTCCCTGAGATAAATTAAGGAGTTTCAGTACAGTCGATACAATGTTGTCATGCTAAACCATGTTAGGAACATAACAAATTTCAAAAAGTTCAGAATTTTATAAGATTTGGTGAACATATTCTTTAGTACCAAATTCGACGATACATATTTTTTCAGATTTTTCTTCCACACAGTTATCGAGTAATTAAACACTAAAGTTCACGTGTATAAGCATAGCGTTTTGATATAAATAAAAGTATACATTCCGGGCATAAGAACTCAACTTTAATGCTTAATTACTCGATAACTAGGTGCAAAATAATTTCGAAAAAAAAAAATTGTTTTTGCACTTGATGTTGAAGAACGTTATCACCAAATTTTATCAAGTTCTTAACATTTCTTAACATGTACCAGAACACCTCAAATGTAAAAATTAATTATGTACAAGATATTTCATAGTGACAATAGCAATCGATAATTAATAAATAACAAAGAAAAATATTGCGTTAATATACCGAAACTTCATTCTCGTCATCACCGTGTCCTTCTTGGACAACGCTGTTGGCTGAAATACGGTCACTGACTTCGTTGGCTTCATCGATACCAATACCCTTTATTTTTCGCCAGAAATTAAATAAACTGAGATGTGTCAGATCGCCACGCCATTCTGCTTCCTCTTTGACGTCTCTGAACATCTCCAGCACTTCGGTTTCTATGTTATTCTCAACATACTCTACAATTTCTTTGTGCCGAGGCCCTTTGGTTTGAGTCACCGGAGGGATCTTTTCAGAGTTACCGCCGTTCTTGAAAAATTTCCGATAGTTAATTCCATCCGCTGAAAAAGGGTGGAGCCCAGTTGTTTTGAAACCGTTTTTCAGTATGCTTTTTGCGTCGAGAGCCTCGATAGCTTTCTGAAGAAGCGGTGCGAAGTCTTCCCGCTTTAAACGTTGACCGTTGTTTTTTAGTCGCCAATGACGAACTACATTGCCCCATACACCCTTGAGGGGATGAAAAAATGCAACGTTCAGCGGCTGTAAGATGTGAGTTGCATTTGGGTATAGCGCCACGAGCTCGATGCCCTTTTCCCGACAAAAATCGCTCAACGCCATGGTCAAATGCGAAGTATGCCCGTCTACAAACAGTATGACTGGGAACGCGACTTTATTCTTCAGCAACCATCGGTAAAAAACGTTCGCAACGTACTCGAAGAACGTTTCCCCAGTCATCCATCCACTATCCGAGTGACCGATGCCCCAGTCTTTTGGCATTCGTGCAGCGACACGTCCGGGAATTCGTTTGTAAGAAAAAAGTACCATCGATGGCGCGAGTTCACCGCTCGCACTTCCACAGATAAGCGTACTCAAGCACTCTTTTTTGTCATTATTGATGAAATTGTATACCGTTTTGTCACCTTTTTTGGTCAATACCGAGTCCCCCTTTGGGCTCAGAAAAAAAGCCGACTCGTCGCAATTAAATACGCGAGAAGCGCCAATATCAAGGAGTGACTTCGACTGAAAATACTGCTGTACCTCGCTGAACCACCCTCGAAGCTTCTTCTCGCTTAAATCAGCTCGATTGCGCGTCAAATTTTGTGACGTTCTCTCAGCTATTTCCGGGTGACGATTTTTAAAAGCGTCGTACCAATGTCTCCCAGGGCGATTATCCTTAAACTGAGTCTCGATCTTTAGATGCTTCAGAAGCAGTTGAACACTGTCCAATAATTGGAGTCGAGTTGGAGGGAAGCCGCTTCGACTCATGTGCAAGATCCACTGAACGAGCTTACTTTCATTTTTTTCGCCAAGTATGCATTCAGGTCCGCGGGTTTTTATTGTAGGTGGTAATGTGCCACGCTTTTTGTAGAGCAGTGTCGTCTTTGGAATTTTGTAAAGATTCGCTGCCGTCTTTACAGGCATTCCCGTTTTCACCGCGCTTAAGGCGTTCTCGAGATCAGCATCTGTGTATGCCCGTGCAACATTTGTCCTCTTCCTAATTAGAAAAAAATGTATATATTGGTATTTGTATTGTACAATACAATACAATTATTCATTTTGCAAAAGCGACTTATAGCCAAAATAAAATGTATGTTGTACTTTTTCGAAATAGTCCGTGGAGTGATAGTTGAGTCTATAGTTTCCATCACTTCTACGTCTTTGTCTTTCGAAACAGTTTCTTTTGTACACCTAAAATATGTAGAATAAAGGACACAATAATACATATTTTACTTTCTTATTGAAAAAGCTATTCGCAGTGAAAAAAAAGTATTTCATACCCTTCCGCTGGAGATAGAATCAATAAATCAGCTGCCTTCGCAGTCTCCATTCTCTCTTCGACGCAGTCTTGAGGGGTCAACTTTTTTTCTCCCTATCAACATTCACAATTATTAACATATATACTATAAACATAAAACACAATAATACATATTTTAACCTTTCTTATTGAAAAAGCTATTAGCAGTGAAAAAAAAGTATTTCGTACCCTTCTGCTGGAGATAGAATCAATAAATCAGCTGCCTTCGCAGTCTCCATTCTCTCTTCGACGCAGTCTAGAGGGATAAACTTTTTTTCTCCCTATCAACATATGCAATTATTAACATATATATTATAAACATTGAACAATGCAAAAAAAATATCAACGGCATTAAGTAAGAAAATATTTTGAATACTAGATTTCCACAAATTTTAATAATTTGTTAATAATTTAATAATAATTAATAATTAAATCATTAACTTTAATTAATAATTTAATAATTTGAAAAAATCATTGTTAATGATTTAATTAATAATTAAATCATTGTTTATGATTTAATTAATTTGTTATGTCACGGCAAATTAGAATAAATAAACAGAAAATGGTTCGACGCAGCAGGTGACAAGTCGAGGGTCAACAACTGCAACATAACCTCAATTATGTGACGTAGTTATTGACACCATGGATTAAACCAAATATCTAACCAAAAGTTAAATTATTTTTTATCCCATCGACAGTCTGGTTCCTGCTGAATATGTCGATACCATTTTTATGTCGTTTTATACTTACAGGACGAACAAATTTCCGATTTACGTAGATCGTCGCACTTGCTATCAGCGTCTAGCACGGCCGCTGCGGAGCCACGGAGACGCGTGTTACACTGTTCACTGGTCAATTTCTATTATAAAATATTTCATTAAAAAAAGTGTGTTTGTCCAATAATTAAAAGTGAAAAACGCTGTTTAATTAGCCGATGATTTAATTATCATTCGAAAAAAACTATATTTATGGCAGTCAAAACTTTGCCGTCGGGGTCAGCAATGGGCCGTTTACCTTAGTTGGCCATTTTGTACATCGAAAAAAAAAAAAATGTTTTTCCTAACAGTTTGATATTCATACTAAATAGATGTGTAATTAATTTTGTGAGTGAATCACTTTTTCATACGAAAAAAATGGTTAAATTCGCACATGATTTTATACCCGTTACTGTGGCCTAAGGCCTTAAGGCGCGTGTATATCTTTATGTTATTAGATTTTCGACTTGTCGCCGCGTTTTCGCATAATGTCGATTCAAAGTTAAAAGTCGTCTGCCAAAAGCCGATCTTACTGTATAAAGACCCGCGTCGTGTTCGTCAGTCCGTCAGTAACGTCGAGATCGGTATCATCAATCAGTGGCATCGTATTTTGTTTTTTATTACTTGGCGTTAAGGCGGGATATACATTTACAATGATCAAAAAATCGATTTCTTTTATTTCTCTTTAAACGATAGAACTATACATGTAGAATATTTTCCTAAAGTTTCAAAGCGAAATTCGAAAAACTTCAAACGTTACGGCCCATCAACGCTGTGCCTCACCGCTCGGATTCAGAGCGGACGTGAAATTCAAACGCGTTTTTCTCATAACTGCATTATCGAAATTGGGGTGCTGGATTACTCAAAAACTATTAAGCCGATCGAGGTGAAACTTGGTAGAAATATTGATAATATTAGTACCTTCTACTTGACGAGAATTGTTTTTGAAAAATTGAAAAAAAAAATACTGTTTTCATCGACATTTGACAGAAATGTTGCGGGAAATGTTGACTTTTTTGTAAATGCGTGCCTTTTTCTTAAATTTGCACGTTCTTCATTTTAATTACCGCCACATAGAAACTATACATGTTCTAACTTAAAAAAAGTTCGAACTTTTTTGCAAATCAAAGTCTACGGGAAGCTAGACTGCACGCCGATTCGCAACTCTCGCGACGACCTTGCTGTAACACTCTGCCACAACTCCGTCATTTTGATGATTAATTAAATTTTTAACATTGCTTTGTCTACTTAAATATACTATTAAAGTATACCTAAAGTTTGATAATTGTATAGAACAAGTATTTCTTAGTTTAAAAAATCCCTCAATATTGCTTATTTTTTTCCTGTCGAAATGTATATCCCGCCTCAAGACGCTGCCGAGTCTCTTGATCTGTCATAGCGCGCTATTGCTATCCCTACTTGATGGACATGAGCCACCCAACAAACCCACAAGATCTAAACATTCACAACCGAGCCTAAACAATCCCGAACAAATCCCGATCAAAAGCCAAACAAACATAACCGAGCCTAAACTATCCTGATCAAAAGCCAAACAAACGCAACCGAGCTGAAACAACTCCAAACAAACAACCAAGCCCAAAAAGCCAAACGAACACAAACCAATCCTACAACGCTCAAACACACAACCGAGCCCAAAGAACCCCAAAAATATAACCAAGCCTAAACAATCCTAAAGAAACGCTACAAAACCAAAACAAACACAACCAAGTGCACACGAAGTCTAAAAAACCCCAACAAACACAACCAAGCCAGAACCCGAGCAAACCAAAACAATGTCAAACAAACACACACGCACATACGATACGAAGGCATAGCAGTAGCACGTCATGATAAATATAGATATACACGCGCGTTCATTTATCAATTTTCAAAATTCGATATTGCAAAAGCTATCGCGATGTGCCAAAAATCGATTTAGACAGCGACTTATAATATAAAAAAAGATTTGTGCAAAATTTCAGCTTAATCATAGATAACAGCTATTCCGAAGTACAGCCGCCTTTTTTGTTTCACTCAAGATATCTGATAAAATAATTTGGTGAAACGTGTTTATTGTACTTGAATATTCATCCGTAGAATATCCTTTTCGCAACGGTAGCTGATTTTCGGTGAAGGTTATTTATTTTTTTTACAGATGACAGATATTTATTTACAGATGACAGATATTTATTTTTGGAAGATACGTCGAACCTTCTTGATCTATAGATCGCGATTTTAAAAACCTAATTCCGGATAAACTAATTCGACTATATAGACGGTTGGTAAACGACACACACGGGAAGTAAAGTTTTCGCCCTTGTATAAAACTTCAGAATCGGCGTAAGAGATTTTGAACACCTCAAGGTATTCCTTTCGCGGAGGGCCGTATTTTGTGGGGGCATAAGCAGGGCCTTTTTGGATCATTGGTAAATTACGTGGGCGCTTAATAAAAAATAAGTTCCAATCAATTATGATACCGAACGATAAACTGGAGCAAAAAAATGTCGCTCAGATTTAGTAGATTTAGAAATTTTTACATTTTTTCTGGAAAGTCGCGGCTACGAAAATTCTGCTGATCGGATTTTCCCAACTTTTATCATTAATTTGTTCTTTAAACATTCGATGACCCCCGTTTTTATTGCTGTTACGGAATCTTTCGAATTTTCTACACGCGTTGAGCAGTTTATAGTATCAGGCATGTAGAATTATTAAGGCGTAACGCCACTGTAAACGTCTAAAATTAAGTGATTATTTTGTGGAAGCACAAGTAAGAGGATAATATTCAAGGATGTCATTGGTCATATTTTCAACAGTGAAGTGAACAAAAAAATTACCAAATTATACAAAATGGTGACGATGAAGCCATTCTCGCGGGGCATGTTGAATTTGTGACGCAAATTTGAATGTGAAAATATTCTTTTTTAATTCGTAGGGCGCCCCCCTTCTACTACACCCCCGACGGCTAAACCTCAGAACAACCTAAAGGTAAAACGAGCGCGCGGACATGATTTCTATAGATTTTGTTCAAATTTTCACCAGATATTGTTAATATCATTATGCATGTTTGAGTGAAATTTCAGAACAGTCGATTATTTAGATTGGGAGATAATGGGTTTTAAAATTTCAACTTCTAACACCGCGGGGTCTGCATTGATCGAAAGTCACGTCACATAATTCGTCGCACCATTCTATTGTGTTTATAAATTTTGAAAACAAATTATGTTTAGATAGCAAACTAGTTAGGGATAGAGTGAAAAAAGTTTGGATTGCCTTTACTATTCAGTTTTGCTAAAAACGTTCAGTAAAGACAGAATAATTCTCCGTAAAAAATATTTGTCCCCTATAATAAGAAGACATATGATAACACCGCAAAACAGTATTGTTCAATATTTCAAGAAAAAAATAATTATCGTGTTCCTAAAGTTAAAAACTTTTATCATAAAAAATATTTGCGTTGTAAATATTAATATTTTATATTGTTTATGTTATCTTCATTAATAAATAAAAGTGTTAGTTAATTCATAACTAATTAAAAACTGTTCGATTGATAATTACTTCCAAATAAAAATTTGTGTTGCAGTATTATTTTAAATATGCCGCGCAAACTTACGTCATTGGATACGTGGAACGATGCGGTATTGCTTGGATACGTGGAACGATGCGGTATAATATGTCTCCTTATTATAGGGGAATATAATCCCCTATAATAAATACCTTATTATAGGGGATAATAAATACCTCATTAAAGGGGAAATAAAAATTATAAATAATTTTTTACGGAAAATTATTCTGTCTAAATTTCATGGCAGATCCTACAGTGTTAAAAGTTGCAATTTAAAAACCCATTATCTCCCAATCTAAATAGTCGACTGTTCTGATATTTCACTCAAACGTGCATAATGATATGAACAATGTCTGGTTAAGATTTGAACAAAATCTATAGAAATCAACACCGCGCGCTCGGTGTACCTTAAGGGGCCAGTCCACTTTGAAAATTTCAAAAAATCGCAAGCAAGCAAGACTTGAAGAAATCGATGATGATGAGCAATCAGAAGGGATTTTGTACGGTGCAGGAATTGCCGATTGAGTTTAGGTAAGAGTTTTTCATAGTATAAACTTCAAACGCGTTTTTCTCGAAACAACGTTTTCAAAATCTAGCTTCATCGTATCTTTAAAACTAATAAACCGATTCTCTTGAAATTTGAACCACATATTGTTAACATGATTCGCAACAAGATGACCCTCGATGGTTTTAAAATTTTGATTTTTACTATTTTTTTTGCGAAAAACTACGAAAAAAACGCGTTTTTCGTTTTTCATCTGCCATTTTTTTATTTTTTTGTTAAAACTTTATATCCGAGGGTCATTTTGTAGCTGGTGTCATACTGAATCCAATGGACTTTGATTTTTTTGTTTCAGACAAGCCGTTGCCGAGCTGTGATGGAGCTACCTAGTCCACCTATTTTTGAGGCGTTACGCTAAACTATAGTGTTTGTACTTAAAAATGAATTAAATTTTTTTTAAATGTATTTCAAGACTTTATTTATCAAGGCCAACAACTTTTATATTTAGAACTTTTATAAAACCCGTTTTAAAAAATCGAGAAAATAGCCTTTTTTCGTGGCTTCAAAGTGGACTGGCCCCTAAACACATACATCCTGTGACTTCCGCTCTCCCGTGCCAGCTCCACCATCGCTATTTCTCGTGCACCTATATCTGTCAACATCACTTCAAAAAAGTACATCAAATATCATCTCTTGGATACACAACCGAACGTTTCAGTCGCGAATATGCAGCTGACCAAACTAAATTTATCGTCACCGATGCTGACAAAAAGTCTCCGTATGCTGCAGAGTGAAAAGAAAATTACACTTCTGGACCACTTCAAATTCAATCGCTGATTTGACTCACAAATTTACCAATGACATCTATTTTACTGATAACATTGTTTTTACAAAAATCTTAAAAATGTTTTGTCGAAAAATCAATGATATTTCCTTGACGTGTCATCGGTGCTTAATTAATTTTACAAAACGCATTTTCCTGACAACATCGTGTCACTGATTCGCGTTGTTCTGAGTTACCATGCTGTAGCTCATTGCGGAGAAACGATCGGCAATGTGTCAAATAGCGAATAATTGTAAACATTAACGAAAAACTCATTGAACGTACGATAACTTGGCACAGCGTAATATTATTGGCGTGAAAGAGATGTTTCGCATGTAAAACAAAATTAACTAATCGAAATTATCATTTCGGAGCTTACATAACCTCCACGAAATGTGAACTTCGCCGTTTAGGCAGAAACCGAAATTCTTGCCGAGGTTCATCTACAATTCTGGAAAAGTCGAACTATGGAGGTGTACGTGTTTTTATATCGTATTTTTTGTTAATCAATAAGATTCCGTACCTGTAAAAAAAAATTATTATAAAAAGTATTAAAAATGACAGCATCACTAACATAAAAGTGTACTGTGTGTGTCTACATTAGTTTTTTCGACTGAAATTAAACTGGTGCGCTTGAAAATGATGCTGACGAGATTCATCATTTTCGGACATTTCATCTGTTCGAGTAAAGTTGACATGGAAAGAGCTTGAACGTTTTTTTTCTGAACCTTTCGTGTGAGAAAACAAGCGCTCCCGGAGTATTCTTGCTGAGAAGTGTCATTTTTATTTTAAAAGGGCGCAATACCCTCAAGCAATTATAACGAAGCTCTATGCTACATACTCAACGTAAAACAGTTTTACCAGCTACAATCATTATCGACTGAACGTTTAGTTCTTACTTTCGGAGATGTGATTATGAATTTCATGGTTGTTGCGCATTATTGTCTCGGAAATCCCCTAACTTCCAGGTTTTTTCAAATATTCCAGGGATATTAGGGGTCAAATACCGAATATAATTTTTTTTAAGATCATATATATGAAACTTAATTGAAATAATTTTTTCTTAAACTAAAATCCAAAAAATAATTTAAACACTGTAAAGTAAGAAAAAAAATGAAAATCAAATACAGAACCTGTTCTCTATTATAAACAGAAATGTTTGTGGGTGCCAATATATAAAAAATGGATATAAACACTTATCTACGATAATAATTGTATAGTTGCGTATCAACTAATCAAATGCAAATTTAGAGCTGCATATTGAAATATTTTATAGTTTCTAAAATTCTCAATGTTTGGCATAACTTTTTTGTACATAATCAAAACGAATATAAATATTGAAAATATCAAAAAAATATATATATATTTTAAAACTTCTCCGTTTTTTTCCAAGTCGGTTTCATTTTCCGTAATCCTTGCAAAAAGTCAAATCTGCAGAAATGGCACAGAATTTTCAAAATTTCCTGATTATTCCAGGAGGAAAGAAATTCCCTGAGTTTTCCCAGTTTTCCATTTGCGTAACAGCCATGAATTAGTATATTAAACTATAGTTAAAAAAAGACTTTTTGTAACTCTATAAGAAAGGTATGTTCCATTACATACCTTGTAGTCTTAAAATTCGTTCTAGACATACACATCAACCAAGCGCCTGCCAAACATACCACCAGAGCTGTGGGCAAAAAGTTCAACAAGTTATCGAAGTTATCACTTCGAATTATACAGCCATACGCTCGTATATAGACCCAGAACGCTTCTATCGCTAAATTGTTGAAGTTTCCCAAACGTGTATTCTGTCCAGGCTAAAAGACACTGCGGCGCATCTGAGCAACTACGAGGTCTTGGACATTCTCAAAGGACTAAAATCCAAGAAAAACCAAAAGTCTAGGAATCAGCTGGCGACGATAACGTACCAAACAATAAGATATCTCGAGGAAACGCCTTGCAAGGAGCAGACACCAGATAAGATTTGTAATTTCTTGAAAGCCGTTGAAGCCTTCAAACTCACGAAAAGTGAGAAATTGATGCTACTGAATTTGTGTCCGAAAACCGGCCTGGAGATTCAGCTGGTACAGTTGGTGTTATTTTACAATCGTTCGTCGATAGATAAACGAAACAGTTGCAAATTTTGACATTTCGTTTTTGCAGATAGTGGAGGACGGAGAAGATCGTCTCTCCGAGGAGGAAGTCGAGTCGTTGCTCCAGGTTATCCAGGAACACTTGGGCGAGGAGGAAAAAGAGGATGAAGAGCAGGACGCCTAGAGTCCAATGATTCGTTTTTCCTTTTTATTTACATATTTTTTTATTCATTAATATAGGAAAAATGGAGGATAATTTAATGATAAATATTGTGTGAGCGTAATTTTCGTTCAGTTCGTCCTATCTCTTTTGATCTCCCAGATCGTCTATCGAATCCTCGTCGATCTGTAAAAAAGGGCATTTCCAAGAAGTTTGCTTTATCGATCCATTCATAAATTAAGGGGTGATTCAATTCGTTTTCCACGGGCGTTACCTGTGGCCATTTTTCTGGAATCACGTCGAGAAGATCGTCCTTAACGTCACCCTGAATAACAATCTCGTCGTCGCCGGTTACGCTCGAACCGCACGCAAATTTGCTACCGAAAAACTTTGCGGCGACCTTGAGATCGATGTCTGGAAAAAAAATCGTAGAATGCATGCTCGTTCAACGTCACGAGTTGAAAATAACAAGAGTATTGAGGTAGAATTTGATTGTGTACCGAAAGTACTGAGGCCTGTGACGACTGTGACGGACTTCTTCTTCCCTCTCGGAGCTCGTGACACCGTGACTAGTTTAGGTACGTCCTCCTTCTTCTTCGTTTTGAGCATACCCTTGCCCCCTCGTTTTTGTCTCTTTTTCTCGTCATCTCCACCACCTACTTCAGCGGCTCCGTCCTCTTTAACATTAATAGGCTAAATGTTGCAGAGTTCCGAACACGGCTATGAAATATCGTCATCTTTTCGTTTGCGCTATGCCATTTTGCAATTGTCCCCTTATCGATTAAAATTCTCCGACTAGATGGTGGCAAAGATATTCTACTATGCTCTGCTTCGCTGCTGGGACAGCGAAGCAGCATCATTGAAAAACGAACAGAGGCACCCAAGCAGCAAGTTGGTAAACCCTGAGTGTTGCAAATGAAAACGCGTATGTGTGATTCATGCATCTTACATACTTTGTACTACTGATACAACTTTTGATTGCATGTGATTGCTAAGGAATGCAAAGATTTTAATAAGTTTAAGTTTGAGTGTTTTCGACAGACAGCAGTAGGCTGGCGTTCGGACGATATTACTTTTTATTATTTTGCAGGTTTTAATATTATTTCAACTTCTGCGTGTTATTCCAGCGTCTGTCGCCACTGTACCTTTTCGTGAGCAGTAAAACATACTGGTGAAATTCCATCACGAGACAGTTTTATTGCTATATCAAGCTGCGAAAGCATGGGTACCCTGTACGATACTTTTCAGCATGCCGATTGTTCAAGCTGACATCAATTCAAGATTAGAATCGCTTTAAACGCTTACACCTAGCTGGAATTTTTGGAAGTCTCGATTCTTGGGTATTGACGGATTCGCAAAACGTATTTCAAAAATATTCTACGAAAATTTTAAAGAGATACGTTCAAAACTGAAAGTCTTATGGGCATTCATAGGTAGGTTCCGCGAATCTGGGAACTTTAAGGGCGTTTTTCCCGAAATTACTTTTTCAAAACCAGTGACTGTGATATCTGAAAAATCACTGCACCGAGCAACTTCAAATTTTACAAGCTGCTTTTACATACAAAAAGCAGTGCTTAAACGAAGCTTTTTTTGTTTTCGATGCATAGTTTTTTCTTTACCAACGAAGATAGAGGGCTGTTTTTTTACCAAAAATCGATACTTTCACTTTGGACTACAGCCATTTTTGCAAAAAATTATTTTTCACTAAATCCTCAGTCATTTTCCACAGTTTCCCCATACTCTTGGCAAATGCGGAATAGTGTAGCTTCAGGCGGGATACACATTTAGACAGGAAAAAAGTAAGCGATATTGAGAGATTTTTTTAACTAAGAAATAATTATTCTATAATTATCAAACTTTAGGTATACTTTAATAGTAAACCCAAACAAACGCAAACCATTTTTTTCAATTAGTTCATCATCAAATTGACGAAGCTGTGGCAGAGTGTTACAGCAAGGTCGCAGCGGGAGTTGCGAATCGGTGTGCAGTCTACCTTCTCGTAGACTTTGATTTGCAAAAAAGTTCAAACATTTTTTCAGTTTGAACATGTCTAGTTTCTATGTGACGGTAATTAAACTTTAAAAAATGCAAATTTAAGAAAATGACACCCATTTACAAAAAAATCAACATTTCATGCAACATTTCTGTAAAATGTGGATTAAAAAAGTCGTTTTTTTTTTCAATTTTTCAAAATAACTCGTCAAGTAGAAGGTACCAATATTATCAATATTTCTACCAAGTTTCAATTAATCGGCTTGATAGTTTTTGAGTAATCCTGCACGCCAATTTTGATAATGCATTTTTGAGAAAAACGCGTTTGAAGTTCACGCCCGCTCCAAATCCGCACGGTGCGGCACAGCGTTGACGGGCTGTAACGTTTGAAGTATTTCGACTTTCGCTTTGGAACTTTGGGAAAATATTCTACATGTATAGTTCTATCGTTTGAAGAAAAAAAAAGGAAATCGATTTTTTGATCGTTGTAAATGTATATCCCGCCTTAAGACGGCTGTGGATGCAGCGGAAGTTAGATTGGATTAGCAAAGTGCAGGTTGGCAGTTATAGGAAAGGGTTCAATTGGGAAGAGTTATATGTAAAAAACCTGTAAGAGTATACGTTGGAACTCAGGAATAAATTGAGACCTCAAAAAGGCAATCAAGCATTCTAATTACTATAAATGGTGTCATTTAATACAATTATTAAATCCTCCGTCCAAGCACCGGATAATTACATGCAGAAACTCAATGTCTGATTTTTTAATTTTGGATGATTTTTTTCCGAGCAGCAGTGGTCAATGATGTTTTTCAAACAGTAGTTGTCACGAACCACTGCATCTACCGCATTCATAAATATTTTTCAATACGAAAGTTGTAAAAGACACTTAAAACTATGCTCTGTAATGTTTAAAAAAATATTCTAAAACCTGAACACGTTTTCCAGAAAAAATTCACGATTATTCCTTATTTTTCCAGCCACGTGCTGGTTGTAACCCATCAATGCACGCTCGTGTTCCGTCAAATATTCTGCGTCTCAAAAAATCTCTCACGAGTACATTATTTCGTTAGTTTAAGGTTCAAAATCATAAATCGCGTCAAACAAGCGTGTCATCCGTGATTTGCTTGATAAAAAATGAGAACTAAAGTACCTCAATTCCCAAGTCAGAGTTAGAAAACGTTACCGACGATTCTCAAAAAACCGTGAAAAATTGAATCCATTTATTAGCAACTAGAATGGTAGTCCAGGCATCCAGAGCTTGCGTGTTACGTCGTCAGGACGACAACCGAAACAGTAATCTTTTAACATTACAGAAGTGCCGATCAGCTCACCCAATTTGACTTTTTCGAACTCCGTAGGAAGATTCCTCTCGAGCCACTGCTTGCATTTCTCGTACTCGGGATAATACTCGCAGTACTGCGAGCCAGAGAAACAGAAAAAAGCATGTTAAATGCGTTCGGATCATCTTCAGTATCCGTCCGAAGTATAGGGGGTTACGTATAGTGCATACGAGAGATACGATGCGTGGAATTGAACATTTTTAGTTTCGCGGAGACGCGGTCGTTACCTCAATGGGAAGTGAACAATTGCCGCAGTAATGTACTTTAATTGGATACGTGACATTCGGATCCGGCCCTATCCGGAGATCCGTTTCTATTTGATCTGACATTGTCCGAATACGTTCTAACCTCGTCGACGCGACTGCTATTGACGCGCGTGTATGTATTTATATATATATAATATGTATATATATGACTATCCAGTCAGTACGAGCTCGTAATTGCGCTATTTGCCGGAAATCGATTAAGCACTTTCTTGCAATTGCCGAATTGACTTATCGGCCCGATAGAAAATGCGAAATGACTCAATCCGCGACCAGGTAGAACTGAAAATGAATTATCCTCGTCTCACGATGGATTGAAACGCGTAAAATTAAGACTAGCAAAGCAACTAATTGAGAGTGGCAATTTTTTGGCTCGGGGCTACGCACGGCCTTTTGCACAGGTCTGGGCACTGGGTTCTGAACCGTGCGTTCGAAACGACGGCGACGCTAGTAGTACCGAGCGGGCCGGTGTGCAAAGAGAGCAATTTGTTCCTCTTTGTCGCACAGCAGCTCGCTCGGTACAATCAGCGCCCGACAGGCGGCTAAATGCAGAACTATTGGCTTCATCATGGAGGCTAGAGTGGGAGGAGTCCAATCTGTGCATTATCAAAGTGGCTGCAAAAATGTGGTCAAACAGGGATGGCGCCACTATCTCTAAGACCTCGAGAAGTAGGCTGAGTATCGATGTCGTGTAAGAGATGGAAGAGGATTGAACACGCATCCTAGGCTTCATGGCAAATACAGTAGAACCTCGCTTATCCGAGGTAATGTGGGGAGAGGGTATCTCGGATGCGTGAAATCTCGGATAATACGGAAAACAGTAGCAAATAGGACTATTCCACGCATAGCATAGCAGATTCTTCCGTTTTATCCGAAATTCTACGTATTATCCGAGGATATACCGCGGATAATGCGGAGAACTCGGATGACTTAGGTGACTCGAATAATGCGAGACGTCGGTTAATCGAAGGTCGGATAAACGAGGTTCTTATGTACCAGCAAATACGATAATATACACACAATATTCGAACAATTTGAGAATTATTAAAATCAAATTTTTGAGACAAACCAGCCTTGATGTTGACAAGAGGACACAGATATTTCATTTTTTGAACATTGAAGCTTGTTTTTATCTTGAAAACGTTGAAGCAAGCAATATCGCTTCGTCTTTATATAGTTATTACAGTGTTTTTCTCAAATAAAAAAATAACTACTGGACAATTTTTTTAATTTCCTGCCTCAATGAGTAATTGCAATTTCTTTCGTGTGATTTTCTTTCTATTTTCATTCAAATATGTTATCGTCAGAATAATCGCATTACCGATTCGCTGATTGCGAGTTTTTATACAAACAGATCGCAAAGCATTGCTCTTTGACTAGGAATAATTTACCATCATATTGACCTGAGTAAAAAATATATTCAAGAATTTAAAAAATTATTATTTACGACGTTTTCCACCGTTTGTTGTGCAAGAAAACAATACAGGACAATTTTTTAAATTCTGTACGGCAATGAATAAATGTAATTTCTTGTGTATGATTATCTCTTAATTTTTATTTAACCCTAAAACTCATGACTTCGGTCCGGTCGCACCCCAATTTTTATACAAAAAATGAGGTTTTTGCCGTTTTTCAGTCTTTAAACGGATTGTTCACTAATGGAATCTTAATTAAATCAGATGGCTCGTACACTATTTACTTTCTTACGAAAATACGAAGAAATTGAGGTATGATAAAGTTCATTTATCCCCGGAGGACCGGTTTAATGACTAAGAAAGGCATGGGGTGCATATACACTCTAGTCATGCGTTTAACGGTAAAAAAAATAAGTCGGGTTGTTGGGTTAAATATCGTTATAGTAAGAATTATCGCGTTACCGTTCGCTGTTTGCAAATTTTAATATACACAGATCGCAAAGCATTGTTGTTTGACGGCAGGGATTAATTTACCGTCGTATTTACCTAAGAAAATAAAAATTGATTCAATATAAAAAGCGTCAGTATTATTTAAGACATTTTTTACCGTTCGTTGTACAATTAAACACTGGTAAAGAAAAAAAAAATTCCTACCACAACGATTGCATTATTATTATTTTCGACCTTTTCACCGTTAATTATGCAGCTAATACATATTGTTCATTGGGCATTGCTATATTAAAAATATTCTTGTATCTTTACGCATTTACGGAGATCTCTCTGGTATATATCACTTTACATCTCTCTCGCACGCAGCCCACTTTTCAAGTATCATTCTGCCTCATACACAGCTCACTTCTCGTTATGTATTTGTTCCGTCTTTGTCACACGCAGCTCACTTCTCGAGGTCTTAGCAATAGTGGCGCCATCCCTGTTTCACAAAATTTTTGTAGCCACTTTTTTCAAATCTGGAGAGATTTGAAAAAAGTGGCTACAAAACTAGCCGAACTACTCCGAACTCTTATGGAGATAAGAGTTCGGACTCCTCCCACTTAGCCTCCATGGTTTGATTCAAGGAGACTATAAGGATGGAGTCCAATCTTCGTATCGCGAGACGGTATAAGAAACGTCCGTAAATTTGATCCAAGAGCGTGGTGTTAAATATGGCCTGTAGGCGTCGTCCGTGTATTTAGTGTATCAAAAATATAGTAATACAGCCAGTGCACAGGATGAAACTGACTGTCATGGCGGCTAATTGTTGACGCTTATAAAAAAACTACCTATCGTGCACTAAGATTGTTTGTGCCCTAGTTCGTCTATTGAGTTTAATGCAATAATTGGTATGACAATTTTTACACAGTTCTTACATTTTTGTTTAATTACGAAAAATGTATTATGACTTTGTAAATAATTTTTATAATGCATTTTTGGATAGTTACAAAACACCATCAACCATCAATAAAAACATTAATGTTAATAGCTTTTAGGAATTATTACTATTTCTATTTGCGTTATTATGATTCTTATAACAAATATAATCAATAATCAAACTAATTTACCGATAAAAGGCATTACAAATAATTTCAATAAAAAAAAATAATTTCATTTATAATAAAACTTTACGAGGAGAGAATGGAAAGCAGTACCTCGTGCGGTGCCATACCGTTTTTTTAAAAACATTGTCCGTGAAATTAGACTTAACAAACAAACGCGTCTTGGTAGTAGTTAGATTGTAGACTTTGGACTGTTGTTATCAGCATCTTTCAGTCTTGATATTATTTCAAAGAATGTAAAATGTAAAATGATGGCTCATGGTAGAGGTGAGTCTCCTGATGCTGCGGATGATGCTCGCTACTGCATAACGAATCTCTGTGTTGTTACTGTCGCTGCGGGCAGTGCCATAGCTTATGCGAAGAATATTTCCAATGTGGCTTTCGGGTGTATCACTTCAATTCTTTCGATGAGTGGTTGTCTAATGTCTCTCACCTTATGAGCGTTTGTATATGACCTTGTAGTATAGGCATCACTTATAGTTCACTGGTTGATCTAGGTTATTGCAATTTGTACAGCGGAGAAGTTGTTCATCTGATGAATCATTTAAAGTGCGTTTTCCGTTTTCGTGTGAAGCAGTACACTTGACGCAGTGGTATGTGAGGTTGCTATTTACACTCGCATGTCCCAGTCGCTGACATTTTCTACGTACTTTACACACTATAATCTCGACCACCTAACCACATTTGGATGGTATTTATATTTACGTCGGATATAAATTGTTATCGCATTTTTTAGATGTTTTTTTTTGTAATTAGGTAGGTAATTGCACTACGTGTTAAATGTAGAAACATTTTAAGGCACTACTACAGCTCCACGAAATTTATTTATAAAATGAATTAAGGTTAAGCAAATTAAAATTTTCAGCTCATGTGACAGCTAATAACAACACAGACAGCTGATAACAACGCATGCGCAAAACGTACATGTATATACAGCACACAATGACTAACTTCCCCAGCGCCGCTTATGCGGAACTGAATTTTGTCACATTTTTACGGACGCGCCAGAATACGGAGAATGGACTCCTTCCCTATAATCTCCTTGGTTTGATTGTTGACTTCTACGTAGCAGCGCTTCAGGTGGCGGAAGCGAGAACTGCCATTTTGCCTCATCATCTGAGGCACTTTCCACTCTAGAAGTTTCCACATCTGTATGTAACTCCTTGGTGATAAGAGACAATGAGAGATTCGCTTTTTCAGGAACTTTCCGGAATACCATAGCCTATTGAGTATTGCTCATCGCTCTGCGCAAATAGCATACAGAGGCTACTAAGGGTAATAATAAGGGTGGCGTGTACGCGAGACTGCCTCCGGCTATCTTTCCCTCATGCTTCTCTGTGATCGCTCTTACTCTCTTCCTCCTAGTCCCCCTTCCAATTCCTACTCTTAATCAGCTGTTGGGCTAATGCTGCGATGCCTCGCTAGCTCCGTCTGTCTTGCACCTGTGGCCGCCCTAGTCTGCTGTCTCCCTCGCGTTTTCCCAAATCTCTTTTTTGTCTTTCTCACCGCACAAAGCCTCGCTGACAGTATTACCCGCACGTTAAACGCGACCACTGGTGTTCAAAGAGCTAGATCATATCGCGAAAAATGCCGAGTAATACCACGTGTGCCTACGGAGGATGCACTAGTGTGAAACGGAAGGATCCAAATCTCTCATTCCATCGTTTTCCAAGAGACGAACAAATGTGAGTATCGTGTCTTTCGATTGGAAGACAATCTATCAAATTTGTATATAACTGAAGTTGGCGAAGTATCGAATCGAACGGGAATTAGAGCGCAACAGGTGAAATGAGAATATTTAATTTAATCAAATAATCCTTTGAAATAATGTCGTTTTTTGTCCCTTTGTTTATTCACTGTTGTTTTTAATACAATTATTTCTACATGTACATTCTAAGCCAAAAGTTTCATTTTTTCCGAATGTCAGTATTTTACGATACGATAAAAAGTGTTCGTGCATATTGAAATTATAAATATTGACTTATAATTATCAAATAACTGTTAAATTAATAATCGGTAAAACAAAAAAAAACAATTCATACGCAATAACTTGGTGGAATTTTTGCGAGTACACGTGCTTAAAAAAATTTCTTTCTTTTTTTAAAAGTTTTTATTATCTAATTCGAAAAACTAGAATTGCGATTTATTAATTTTGTTTGTAGAAAGGTACTGCATCAGCCCTGAAGAGTAATACTACTACAAAGGGGTGGAATAAAATTTGATTAGTTTTAAATCATGCTTTAGGGTTTTTTACAAAAGGTGCCATTGCTATGAAGCCAAAAAATTGTTATTTCATCTATTAGCAGAACTTCAGAGGCGTCTCGAAAAAATGTTATCTTTCGAATTGACTTGCAGCATGAACTGAACAAATTTTAGACTATTTACTTCAAACTCTGGCAATATCTTCTAAACTGAATTCTCCACAGAAATACCTAGGAATTTCACGGTTTTATGAATACTCCTTTTGTAAAAGGAGTTTTAGAATTAAAAAATTAGTTTTTAATTTTAGAATTGGTTAATATAAATTTAATGAAATTAATCGATTTTAGAATTAATCAATTTTCATTTAATCAATTATGTAGTTTTAAGATTAATTAGTTTTAGTTTGATCAATTAATATAATTTTAGAATTAATTTATTTGAATTCACTTAAATAGTTTTGGAATGAATGAATTTTCAGAAAACCACTCGAATTTCACGTTATGTTGAAAACTCCTTCTGTAATAAGAAAAATCGGCACTTTTTTCTCCAATAAAATTTTTAAATGCTCACAAGGCCCCAGTGCCTCGATTAAGTACTGTACTTTACGTTTTTATCAAGTTTGAAACATTTCTGAAGTTACACTTGTTGCGGGGTTCTAGAGTAAACACTCAGGACCCTAGGTGACAATTAGGAATGAAGTTTTATATTGAATTATAGTTTCCCGCTTACGTTTATGCTACTTCGTTCGTTTTTATTCATGCACTCATAATGAAAATGGCCCAATGCGGTAAAACGTGGGTGACTTCTAAATGCAAACATCAACTTGTACATCAATAATTTCCGTACTTCTAAATTCAATATCTAATTTAAGTCAATTTTATTTAATTTAATTCAATTTAATTTCAATTTAATAAATTAAATAAAATTTTAATTTGATTTAATTTAATTCGAAAATAATTTCCGTATTTCAAATAAAATATTTTCATCTTTCCCAATGCTACATCCGTCTCCTGAGTAATTGTCATAAAATGACGATAATCTCGTAGATTATTTTTCCTACACTCACACGAGTTCTTTTTTTCTTGTCACTCCTGCCCACGCAGAAGTGAACCCATTCGTGTGCATTCGGGCTCGCTTTTCCTACAAACTTATTTTCGCATCGTCCAGTTGCAGAACATGGATCGCTAGGTCTGGAAGCGTCAGCCTGGCGAAGAAGTCACGGGAAAAGATTGAGAATGAGCGGATTTGTTGCAAGCATTTTTCCGACGCCGATTTTGTCGCGTACGGTACCAAAGGGAAGAGGGTCCTCCGAGCAGGTGCAGTGCCTATCGATGCAGGAGCCGTCAAGAATTCTGAGTTGGCCAAAACGGCGGTTGCGACGCTCGATCTTGGGAAACCTACTCTCGCAAATGCCAATCTCACGGAGCCTACACTCCCAACTTCCGTTCTTGCAGAGCACACATACGCAATCCCAGATCTCGCCAAACCCACCCTGGCAATGCCTGATGGCAATTTCGACGATTTGCGAATTCCAACTTTCAATTTCGACGATCCGTGTTTCGCGACACCCGCACTCATATTGGACATTTCCACGAGTAAGACGATCACGATAGAGTCGCACGATACCATCGCGCAGCTGAGAAAAAAAGTTTGCAACGACACACCTAAGGAGCGACAGCTGAAACTAACGATCAAATACCTGCGCGCGGAGATAAAGAAAAAAAATCAAATCATTGGCCGACAGGATGCTGCTGCAAAGAAGCTCGCGCCGGCCGTCGCGTTTGCCAAAGCCGCGTACTCTTTGAACGCTAATCAGCTTGCTTTTTTAAAAATGCAGCTGAATCACGCGAAAAAACGACAGTGGTCCGAAGACGAGAAGGAATTTGCTTTGTCTTTGTATCGCAAATCGCGAAGTGCGTACAATTATTTGAGGGACGACAAGCACTTTGCTTTGCCTTGCGTAACGTTAATACAATCGTGGATCAACGAGCCCAACTCGAGTACACGGCTAGATTCTGGACATTCGCCAAACTAGCGGTAAAAATCGAGACCATGAACAAACCCAGGAAAAAAGTATTTTTAATATTAGTTGTGAGAGTGGTTCTTCAATGAGAAGCAATAAATATCAATACGGAAAAAATAACTAGCACATGGCCCACTACTCTCACTCACTTCGGCGCCTCGTCGTAAATTATAAATTCATTACACAACTCGTAGAATATTGAAATCAGTTTGAGGCCATGTGTCACACCGACAAAGCGGCCATGAGTGCGCGAGAGATAGCTGATTTACAGATTAGCAGTATTCTCAGAAACGATTGATTTTTCAGAAAAATGAAAAGAAACACCCCCCGCTCTGTTAAACGACGAACAACGTCTGCCTCTTCGTTTGGCTGTGTTGTGATCCGTCTAGGCCAAAACTCGGCGATAGCATTTTTATCGACAGAACGTGCACAAAATGACGCGTCAGCGTACTGTCGAGATTTCGGTCCATTTCGGCGGCACTTGTACGTTCTTCGGTGCGTGGGGAGTATGAGGCGAGTGTGCGAGTCGAACGAAGAGTGTCGAAGTGAGACAGTCGTGCCCGCTAGCGCCACAAAACGATGGTATCGGCGAAACATTGCAACTCTGCTCGGGCCACCTGAGCTGGGACGCTGGGCCTATAGGAACTCGGCTTCTATACAAGTCCGACTTCCTTGGAAAGCTTAGAACGCTACTTATAACCTCAAATTCGAACAACACACAACAAGAATCGAAACTTCTCTGCGTTCAAATTCCGTATTCGAACCACGATAACTTTCGTTCGCCGATTCGTCCGCCAAAAATGGGGAAGGAAACGGATTCCGAGGGTCCGAAAAAACGCAGAAAAACCGTAGCCAGTGTTACTGGAACTGCGACCAAAGACGTCGACATGTACAAAGTAAGAATGCTCTTTTTTCCGCTTTCAAACAATGAGGTATTCAAAGGAAGCTTCGAACAATTTATATTTCATTTATTTCGTGCGTCCTCCAGACGATAATAAGCTACGAGGAGAAAGAGGCTATGGAAGGATCACCCGACGAAGATTCCAAGAGTTTCCTCGCATGCTGCGAACGTGTGCGCAAGGGAATGAGCGACATCGCTAAGCTTAAGAGTAGCGACAACGCTAACGTACGTGTCCAAAGATGCACCACCTGTGAGAATAAGAGGAGTAAGAAATCATTGCAAATGTTGCAGGCAAGAGACGATATCAGGGAATCGCAGATTCAGACGTCTCTGGCATTTCTCGAATTGAAAAAGCTCAACAGAATGGAAAAGTTCAGGACCAAATTCGCCAGAGATTCGTTGACTGCCGCTAAAAGCGCCGTAGACAGCAAACATCTTCAGCTTCAGAATTTACTTTATGAGGTTATGCATCTCAAGAAGGAGGTCATAAAATGTCTACAATTCAAGTGTGTATCCCCAGTGAGCGTTATCTATATTAACTCCTACGGTCGTGTATTGATCCCACCAATTTGTGTCAACCCAGATCCAAAGACGAGTCAATAGAACTGGTGCCGCTGGAGGAATTTTTCGGCGAGGCGCCCGAAACTGTCTCGAGAAAGGTAAATATTCATCTTTGAGCTTTTGCATGCTGAGGAATTTTTTTTTTTCAGGCTTACACGCGTAGAAAGTTTATTTATTTAATTAGTCGGGAAGTCCGTGCAAAGGGCATATCGAATCGCTAACTTTGCATATTAAGGGGTTAGGCCACAGTAACGGATACAAAATCATGTGAGAATTGAACAATTTTTTTTCGTATGAAAAAGTGATTCATCCATAAAATTAATTACACATCTATTTAGTTTTTATCTATTTAATTTTTTGATGTACAAAATGGCCAACTACTAATACTTAAGTTTGTTAAATTTTTTTTTAGGCGCTCCGCGTTGTGACATTCAGCATCCACAATTTTTTACCTAGAACAAAGAACAAAAATTCTCGTCAATCTACATTAGAATACCTAGAGAAGTACGTACAGAATTAAAAAAATATTGTTTAATTAGAAAATTGTAGGTATTTGAAGTTGAGAAATGAATTTTCAGTGAAAAATTTCGTTATAACTGCTCATAAACTGCTCATAAAATGAAAAGTATTCGATTAATCAGAAATTCCGTACGTACTTTTTTGCGAAATGCAATTAGGAACATAACTTTTTAATTTGAAGTAAATCAAGTGAAAATTGTTGAAGTTATTTGTCACGCCAATTGGAAAAAAGCTGTTTCGAGAAGTTTCGAGTAGCTGGACATTTTGTACATCGAAAAATAATATATTTTTTTCTAACAGCTTGATATACTAAATAGATGTGCAATTAATTTTATGAGCGAATCACTTTTTCATACGAAAAACATTGTTAAATTTGCACATGATTTTATACCCGTTACTGTGGCCTAACCCCTTAAGGGAGGAGATACCTTTAGGCGAGAAAAATTTGCTGATTTTCATGGTCTTTTTAAAGGAAAGATTTCTTCACCTTTTTTGAGACTTAGGGTATGTTTTATTACCACTTCTGGCTGTTATATTGAATTTCTTAAAATTAATCTCTCAAAGTGGAGGAGGTATGGCACGGTCTTCTAAATGGGTTGCGGTGGATGTTGACAGACAGCGTGACACGTAGCGCTGGCGATATTAATCTGTAAAAAACCAACAATGATTTTTCTTTGATTAACACTCATACGCAGAATATGAACCAAGAAAAAGTGAGAAATGTTGGAAATCTATGAAATGGTACGCTTTGAAACAAACATTGAATTTTCCGAAAAAAATAGCTATATTTTGCAATAAAAAAAGACTTTATTTTTCAAAAACATTTAGGTTCATGTTTCAGACAATAAGGTAAGGCGCATTTATACCAAAATTCATCAATATCGGTCTATTAGTTTTTAAGCTATACGTCACGCGAGTTTTGAAAATGCAGTTTAGAAGACCGTACCATACCTTCGCCATTTTTAAAGATGAATTTTTGTTAAAAATACAACGTAACAGCCAAAAGTAGTAATAAAACATAACCTAAGTTTCAAAAATGATGAGGAAATCTTTCCTTTACAAAAAAATCATGATAATTGGCAATGTTTTTCCTCGCCTAAAGGTATCTCCCCGCCGTTAAGCAAGCGTCGTTGAGTTACTTTTTTCTCATGATGTGTTATTACTTGGCAGGAAGTTACAGAAACTGATACTCATCAACTGAAACTCGCGCGTCTCGAGTGGGAACTGACGCAGAGGAAGCAATTAGCTGCTCTGTGCGACGAGCTGTCCGACAGTAAAAAGGGTGTAGCGTTTAGTATAGAATCGAAGCAAGAACGTCTCGACAATCTGGGACCTCAGCTGCGTGCGATCCTTGAAGCGAGCAAGCCCCTTCAGGACAGCTTTGGTTTGCCCCTGGATAAAATTCATCAGGAACATCGGAAAGCTGCATTGCTCGTTTCTCCGTTGTACGTTCTTTATGCCAAAACATCAGCCTACAGAGATGCTTATGGTAAATTGAAAGCGAACCCGTATATATATATATATATATATATATATATATATATATATATATATATATATATATATATATATATATATATATATATATATATATATATACACACATACATATTCACATATCTAGATATACGGTTCTTATCGTCCCCTTGTGCGGCTCTTCGTACACTCCCCACTCTCAATACAATGGTGTCTCGAGGTAAACAGCAAAAACAAAAAACCACACCAATTAGGCTTGCATTTCGCAATAATAGGCAGCTTACGGTCATCTACAGATGTCAAGAATTGTTTTAGTACAAATCTCAACATTCCCAGTTTGCTGTGATGCCTTCAAGCGCATCACAGCATACAAATTTATACATAAAATATTGATACAGAAAAATTGTTTACATACATAAAAATTGTACGCTTTACACTGACCGGCGATTTTGCAGAACCAATGTTATCCGTAAGCGTGGAGGGAGACGAGGACGATGCAAAACGGGTAAACAATCAGGAAAATCCACAGGATTCGGACTCAGACCAGGAAATACAGTCGGAGAGTGTCGCCGAGGAAGCACCCGTTCATAAGAAAAGACACCACCGATTATCGCGCGAAGCGAGACAAGAGGAGAAGAAAATGCGTCTCCTCCAGAGGCATCCGTTGAGCGTACAGATCGTCATCAGTCTATCGAGTAATTTCTCGACTCCGCTGATTAATTTTAATGTTGAATTCTTTTGATCGAACGGCAACGTCGTTGCTTTGTTACAATTACTAACGTTGGGCATTCTTTTTCCATTTTGCAGACGAAACCAAACTCACGTTGAAATTCTTCTACATGACTTACCTGAAAGTCATTACCGTCGAATCGAAGCTGGAAACCAGAGACTGCGGGAATATCACGGCTGGGTATAGATATACTCGTGCAATATAAACATTATTCTAGCCTTCATTGACTACATATGACATGATACTGATTTTTTTTTGTAACCAGGGATATGCTCATATCCGAGTCTGTTCTTCGGGAATTGTATCCAAAAGACTTGGGGCTCGACAGTCCGAATCCCGCTAACAATTATCAACTGATGCGTCACAATTTGTCGTCGTTCGATGCTCTCGGAGTTGGTATACCTTACAGATGGGCGCAGCGCATGGCGGGACTGCACTTCATAGCGTCCGACGTCAAGGAACAAAAGGTATACGCGGGTGAAAAAAGAAACACGGCCGTTCATGTGTAAATGGATTCGGCTTTCCGAATTTTCGAACGGGACGAGAAGTTGAAAATGTTGGTAAAAAAGACGCCGAGGAATGTTTGATGTCGTATTTTGAAGATACAATTCTTATTTAATTTTTTACTCGCTAGGTGTTCTTAAATATGATTGATTTTTTTGTTACGATTTTCCTATTTCCGCAAACTAGTGTAATTTTTTCGTTTATCTAAGAGACTTGTCTAGATTTATCTAGGGACTAGATAAGTAGATTTATCTACTAAGTAGATTCATCTTCTTATCTAGTCTCTAGATAAGTAGATAAATCTATTTATCTAGAACTATTCTTATCTTAGAGACTTATCTAGATTCTTAAGAGGGAATGACACCTCATCGCGGTCGGTATGGTAGAACAATTATAGATTCCCAAAAATCTCTGAAACGGCTCTCCAGATCCCGTCGAAACTTTGCCAAACGACGTCAAATAGATAGACGAACAGCTGTCTTCCCCTCAAATTTTCTGAATTTGAGAAAAAAAAACTAGATTGGCTTATCATAAGCCAATCTACATTTTTTTTCTCAAATTCAGAAAATTTGAGGGGAAGACAGCTGTTCGTCTGTCTATTTGACGTCGTTTGGCAAAGTTTCGACGGGATCTCAAGAGCCGTTTCAGAGATTTTTGGGAATCTATAATTGTTCTACCATACCGACCGCGATGAGGTGTCATTCCCTCTTAAGTCTTAGAGGAATTTGAAAAAGCCAAGAGCTACAGAATCGCCGTAACATTTTTTAAATATTTTTTAGCAGATTTATCTACTCATCTAGATAAGTAGATAAATAAGATAAGATAGAAGTAGATAGATTGTATCAGTAGATTTATCTACTTATCTAGATAATCTTATCTTATTAGTAGCTTTATCTGCTTATCTAGATAATCTTATCTTTTTAGTAGATTTAACTACTTATCTAGATAAGTGGATACATCTGTTATCTAGTTATCTAGATACTTATCTAGAACTATTTTTATCTTAGAGACCGATCTAGACTTCTTAAGCTTTAGAGGAATTTTAAAACGTCAAGAGTTACCTTCGGAATCACTGTAACATTTCTTTAATATTTTTTTTTCACAAAGTTATTCGACTGTGTCATGTAAGACACTTTCTGAAAATGTGCTCTCACTCGGGAACTATAAAGTTTTAAATAAATTATCCCGACAGGGTAAAGTTTGATAGAAAAATAAATTAAAGTTTTTGATTTTTTTTTCTTTTTATTTTCGGTCTCGCGACTGTTTCTCATGGAGAACCCGTGAAAAGTTTGAAAACACTTTTTGTGGGTAGTGTGCGTGTGTTATATTTTTAACTAGGCTTCGTTCATTAACCGTAAAATTGTTTTTTTTTACACAGCGAACGAATCAAGAACTCGCGCAAGACAGTACCGAGAGCGTTTTGCGCGAGATAAAGCGACGCGTTAAGGCGCGACTCGATTTGTGCAATGAAATTAGGCTTCTCGAAGGAGGAACTTTTCTGCCTTCGGCTGCCACGAATGAACCGATGCCTGATAAAGTCGTTACGGAAGTATATCGATTCACGACCATAACGTGGAAGAGTTATTCCAGTAGCCCGGACACTCTTGGCTTTTGCAAAATGGGACTCGTGACACCGGTAGACATATTTTACGAAGCAGTACTTCGCCGTGGCAATAGTGAGTATCTGAGAAAATTACGGCCAATCCTCGAACAAGAACTCTAAGCTTCCCGAAATGTAGATATATTTTAGTACTAATGGCGTGACCCAAAACATTTGGAAATCGTCATGTTTCAAAATAACTATGCTACAAGAGACGTTGAAATACTAAAAAATAAAGTTATTTTTTTATTACATGCGGGAGCAAATTCTATACGGAAAACTCGAGAATTCCGAAATAAAATGCGGGCATAAAAGGCGAGCAGTGCTGGTTAGACATGAATCAAGAATCGTATTCGCCTTCAACTTGTTTTCATTGTTTTATGCGGAAACTTCATTCCGCATAAAATTCATTGTTTTATGCGGAAAATATAAATGGCCCTAAAGTTTGCATTGTTGAAGTACAAACTTCAACGAACATTCTTATTCAACAATTCTATTTTATTTTTCAGAATATTTTCCTCCTGATTCGTGTTGTAGATCTATAAAGAGTAACACTCAAAAACGATTAAGAGATTTTTGTAGTCCAAACCTGCCAAACAAAATTGGCCAATACAAAAAAAATATTTTATTTTATTTCTCCGCCGCAAACTTCAACATCGTAAATATAAATCAAAACATTACTCCAGGGCACAGAGTTCTTGAAATAAAATCGCGCTATTCGTCAACAGCAAAGCGTACATACCTTTCTAACAAACGTACTCCAATCAACGTTACATATCTTGGTCTACTTAAAAAAAGTTAAAAAACTTGTGTAAAAAAATATTTAAAAAAACAAGCTTTTTTTAGTGTACTAAAAAGTAGAAATCAATTTTACCGAGTGACCTAAATGTGACTATAAATGAAAGCTTGGGGCGCTCAACTTTTCAAATGTTCAATAAATTCGATCCATTTCGTTTCATTAACCGTATTAAAATTGGCACAATAGTACTTTGAGGAAAAATTATTATCCCAGGTTTATACTTAGTTTGAGGATTTTTATTTAAGGTAATCCTATCGCCAGGCTTCAATCCATAGGATGTTCATAATTTTTTTTGAGCTTCACTAAATATATTAATAATCGTCTCTGTAAAATTCCCGGGTCGTTTATCGACCTAATTACAGAGAAAAGAAATATTAAAATTGCGTATTTTTTTAAAGGAATTCCGAGACGATATACAAAAACCCAATTTCCGGTCGCTACAAAAGTGTATATAATAGTGGGAATCCATCAGATTCTTAAAAATAATCAGATTCACATACTTAACACTTGTAGTAATCCAGTGCTCTCAGAAAAAATTACACTTATTGATCTAATTTTTATGTAATATCAAGTTTAATTTGAACTTCCGGTATTGGATTTATTACCACTTGCTACGATAAAGAGACGTGACAGCAAGGCAACAGCTGAGTGTAGTCCTAACCTCATCTCACTCATTCAAATTTCCACACATATTTCATGTTTAACCGACATATTTCGCCGACACAAATTTTCCACGCTTTTTACCAGTCGTGGTCCGAATACAATGCTTTATATTTCCCGCACCTGACATTGTTTTGACAGATCGACGTTGAAAAGCATGGAGATTAAGCTCGCCTGGTTGTGCAAACAGAGACGGAGCATAGAACCAATGTTGCCAAATATCAAACCTAGAAATACTGCGCGAATCGTTGGAATAACTATTTTTTCATTTTTCTAATTAAATGTGAACATTCATTAAACAGTTTACACATGAATCTTTTTAGTTATTACAAATTATTTTTTGTGCATGTGTTAAAAATATGAATTGTACAAGTCTCAAGTATATTCAGTGGTATGACTAGTGTGAAAAGATAGGATTACCTTAACGCGGCCGTCTAGTGTGAAGGCCGTTTTTTAATGCTTTTTTGGGGATTTTTTTTTACAAACCATTAAAATAAAATAATTTATAAATTGTATATCATTTTTATTAATATTTAAACAAACTTTGTGAATTTTTTGAAGTCATTATATAGAATATAGTCGGAGATACACCGCCCAACAGGAACACATATAAAAAGAGGTGCTCCACTGCTGCCATGATTCCGACCGTTCTGCTTATCTGAAATAAAAAAAACCAAACGCAATTTTAATCGTGAAACTTGATGCTGCTCTACATGGAACTAAAATAAAGTTAGAATTCCAAAGAAATAATTTTTTTGACGCTTTAGAAAAAAAAATTCAATTTTTCGTATTTTTTTTGGGGTCTATATAGCTGATAAAAAGAAAACTAACGAAGCAATCTTAATTATTTTAGTTCAACTTGTAGTTATATATGTACTAAAGATGTATAAAGATGAGCAGAATCAATCAAATAGTTTTTGAGATATCATGGCAGCAGTTTGAAAAAGTCGTGTTTTGAGAAAAACGCGTTTGAAACTTGTTGTGGATAATTCATAATAAAAAAATGGTCTCACCATCAACCTGCTATGCCTGAACCATAGAGTACACCTTCCTCTTCTTCAAAGAAGTCATGCCGGCCGTTTTCTATTCTTTTGATCTGACACACTAGACGACCCCCTTAAGAAATGTAAGGTTCTTTTACAGTAAATTAAGTACAGTTGATATGTTAACGGATTTATGTAAATTAAAGATTATATGTCTAAATGTTGAGCGCCCCAAGCTTTTATTTATAGCCATATATAGGTGACTTGATAATAAAAACTATTTTCTACTACTTAGTATATTAAATAAACGCTTGTTTTTTTATAATATCTTTTTTACATATAAATTATTTTCTACTTCTTAGACTTTAATTTATTTTACTAGTAGTTTACTAGTGTACGTTAGGAATATGGAATGCTAGTAAAAAATATGAAAAACTGTAATTGGGATTGAACTTACGACTAATTGCTGCGTATAAACTTTTCACATACAAACACAGTCGGCCACGAATTTGTGTGTATGTGTCAGTGACATTTTATATAGATGATTAGATATCGCTCATTTTACATGAAAAGTTGAAAATGTTATGGATATTTTTTGTTTTTAGTTGAATCAAGCATTGTCACCTTTTAGACGCATGTTTGCAAAATTTCAGAACTCCAAGTAGTCGGGAAGTGAGTGAAATATCGATTTTCCGTTTTGCATCTCACAGAAAGTCAAGTTAAAAAAAAGGGTGTAAAAATAACACTATATCAATGACAACAAAAAAGAATAACGCGATATAAAAATAATAATTCACTTGCAGGTGAACTGATAGCTCGTATCGCCATAAAGCCAGATTATCCAAAAGTCTCGGCGGTATTCAGCATAAGTCTGACACCCTCGATCCCGTCGTCGGTCGACATTGTCCGGGACATTGAGCGCGAGGTGAACGTCATGTGGAAAAAGCCACCGACCCTGTCCTTACAGCTGCAACGTCTTCGCGCCTGCTTCGACATTTTCCTCGAAACGGAGAAGATTGTACCGTCGCGCGAACAGATATTCTTTCATCCGGTCAAAGGACGGACGCGCGCAAGACCCTACAAGTATCTGGCGCTGGGAGGCGGCGTATTCACTCAACGCTAGCAGTACCTGATGGAAAAAAGAAAGAAGTTTGGTGTGAATAACGTTGTAAATTTGTCAACGGCGCATTTTCAGGGAATAAAGTTTTGACACTTATTTTAATATAGTCGAAGCTGCGAGCAGTGATCCATTTTTCTCAAATACAATGCGTTCGGTGGGGTATTGGAAGTCGACGGTGACTTATGGAAGTTTTGAGCTTCGGTTGTCGTACGTAGTCATTGCTTTGTAAAAGAATAAACGATGTTGCCAAGATAGGTGTCCACGTGATTACGGAAAAAGTTTCGGCTCACTCCAGTGCGGTGATATTGCGACAGTGGAATTTTTGGAAAGACAATCAGCTCATTACTTTGTTTCATAAAATATATTACAATCTTCTTCACCCGTTCACGAAAGAAATTAAGGTTCGGTCTAGAACCGCTTTTCATCCATTTTTAAAAACAAGACTGCCACCTAAAATTGCTGAATTTCATCCCGAGGTCAGGATAGAGATACTTCGAAAACTATATAAAAAAAAAAATACGTTTTCGCGATAAGTATACGACTTATTAAACGTTTAATCATGAATTATTTGCTTAAGGCGTCTGGCCACCTGTGCCGATCGAAAAACGGGTATATATTTTTTTTAAATAATAAATTCGAAAGTATCGGCTGGAATATTTTTTTACACAACGTCAGAAAGGGCTTTAAGAATAAAGTTAATAAATTTCCGCTCAAAATATTAAAAAATGGCGCCGTTATGCACATTGCCGCGGAGGCCTTTTGCACGATACGCGCGGTCGTTGTCCCAGCTGTTACCCGGTCATGTCACATCAGAAAAAAAAATCAGCTCATTCGTGAGTAGTGTCGCTACAATGTAGCGTAGCGGTTTTTTTTCGACCATTAAAAAAATGATGGTGAGCCGAAGAAAAAAATTTGTTTTTTTTTTCATCGAAATTTTTCGAGCAAGAACAATAATAAAACAAAAACTAATCAAGCTATCGCAAAAATCCTACGTGACATTTTAGATAATGTATCTAAAAGTATTGTGTAAAAATTTGAAAGCAATCGGACCGATAGTTTACGACATTTCGATAGTACCAGTTCAAAAAATGTAGTTTCAAGATAACACAGGACAGCTGCGTGAGCTAAATCGTGCGAGTTACAAACACGGATCGAACCGCACGGTCGACCGCCCGCAGCGGCTCAACCTTCCTGCCGAAAAATAACTGTAACTTGGTCAATTTAGCGTTTTTCAATACGTACTATCGCTTAAATTGTTCTTATCAGTTCAGGGTTTATTAAAAAAAAAAAAAAAAAAATTACATGGTGGCCAGATGCCTTAAGGCGTTACCCCCACTTGGGGCCCAAAAAAGGCTTTTTTCATGAATTTTTTAAAAGAAAACTACAAAACTTTTTTAATCGATCAATATACCATCTTAAAGAACACATCTTGAAGAACTTTCAGTAATTTTTTTATTGAAAAATATTACATTGTTTAGTGGCAAATGGCCGTCAATGAAATAATGTTTTTATATACACGGTTTGCGGTGACCAACATTGCGGCGAAGTGGATCATCTGAAAAAAAAATGCGGATGGATTTAGTCAAATATAAGTATAAACTAGTCTTTGATAGAAGAATTTTAAAAAATATTCATTTTTCACAAAATGGCGGACAGTCAAAGTTAATGGTTCGATTTTAACGAAAAAAACGGCCGTTTTTTGGCTATAAAACGGCCATTTTTTACGAAAAAAAAATCGAACGATTAAAGACTACATTTTAATGTATTAAATAAGCCTGCAAAATTTCAAGAAGATCGGTTCATTAGTGTTCGAGTAATCTTGGTCACCGACTTCAGAAATGCCATTTTGAGAAAAAACGCGTTTAAAGTTTCTCTTTCAACGCTCTTTCAACGCGGGTTCTTCTCTTTCAACGCTCATATCTCAGTCAATTTTGTTCGGATCGACTTGAAATTTTCAGGACATATTCTCAGATACTTATACTTCAAAAAAATGCAATAAAAAAAATCGAAAAATCGCAAGTGGGGGTAACCCCTTAATGCAGTGGGATCGGTAAGAGCCTTCTGAGAAGGAGGAATAGTGAGGGGGTACGATGAAAGTATCACGGAGGACTATATTTTGGGTTTAATACCAAAGTGATTTTAATTATAAAAGAAAGAGTAAAATTGTTCATTTTTATTTCCATTGTTTTTTAGTATTACTTTATTTTACTTTACCTCATCGCCCATTGCAAATTAATTTATTACTTTGCCATTTAATTTCATATGGTTCTCCTAATCATAAGATACAAACTTTACGAAAAAGGATACTTTTTTCCCTCTTTAAAAAGCAAAGAGAAATAATAATCGAGCAGTCAATTCAGACTCAAAGATCATGATGGAAGTAATCGAGTATCTGTTAACGGGTTATACCTCGCTCGTGGCTGGAAAAAAGGAACTTTCGTGACTGTTTTGGGAAAACGTGTGCAGGTAGTTTAAATGTTTTTCTTCAGCATTAAAGAGTATGGTTTTAAATATCTTTTACAATTTTTGTATCGAAAAATATTTATAAATGTGGTACATACAAAGCTTCGTAAAATTTGATACAAAAATATAGTAAAATATTGATTATTGAAAAAATGGCAGCTGTCCAATCTGAAAGTCTAGATTTTCGGTGAGAAAACGCTCTATTTTCGTTGATAAAAACTACGGACCGAAAAAAAATCCCTACGTTGAAGCACTGCTTTTTTCTACGTAAAAGAAGCTTGTAAATTTTTTAGTTGATCGGTGCAGAGATTTTTTACATCGTGGGCACCGATTTTGAAAAAGTAATTTTGAGAAAAACCCCTTCTAAAGTTCGCCGTTTCGCGCAACCTACCTATAAACACCTACAACTCCTTCAATTTCGAACGGATCGACTTGAAATTGTCGGAGAATATTTTGGAAATGTTATATTTTAAGAAATCGGTCGAAAACCACAAACCGACATTTTCAAAAATTTCATCTAGGTATAACCCCTTTGAAAAACACTTTAGCTTGGTTCCTCCTCCGTAGTTGTGGTCTTCCCTCGTCAAGTAGTTTCCAATGAATTAGTTGCAGTTAAATCTACAATGTACAAAGGTTTCAAAGCATTCGATTGGAAATCGTACATGATATTTGGTGTTACGTAAGTCATGTCGCGAAAATTTCTTATCGTCGGGCGTTGTCATTGCGGCCGTCCTTGTCATCTGAAATAAACGATTTTTTGAAATTCTGTTTTTTACCAATGTCCATCTTTTTTTACCACTTTACAATTACTATTTCCGGGCCGCGGGAAGTGAAAATTTTATTGTAAAAATCAGAGTACTTTTTTTCAAACTCCACCATCTCGAAAATATTGTTTTAGAGGGTCGAACGATACATACATTCGTGAAGAATAGAATAAAAAGAAATCGTTTGTTTCGAATGAAAAGGACGGCCGCAATCACAACGTCCGAGGATAGGAAATGTTCCCGACATGACCTGCACAACGTCAAATATGTACAATTACGAATAAAATGTTTTGAAAGAAAATGAAGATGTTACTTCAAACACGTATAAAAATAACTGTGAAATACTAACACTATAGATTTAACCGTTTCCGTAAATTTAATTCCCAAAAAATCACCTTGAAAATGGGTGTTGACACTAGAATACGGGAGGTACCTGAGTAAACGGCGAGAAAAACAGGTAAACCTCGGGAATTTTTATCTCAAAAACTAATGTTTCGATTGGATCCGGGTTTTTTTTTATTGGAAAATATGTACATTGAGGTATGTTTAGGAATTTTTTACAATAAGTTTGTTGACTGGAAGCGATTCAAACGCGATTATCTCGAAACATAGTTTTCAAAGTCGGTGCCAGATGTATCTCGAAAACGGCTTGCCCGATTTTGTCCAAATGTGGATACAATATTCGTCGATAGTTTTTCTCGTTAGCCACGTCCCATGTAGAGATTGACCGTTGGCCCTGGGACGGGCCTTCACAGTTAGCCTTTCTAGAATATTGGGCCTTGAGTATTTACCAATGAGGTGCCTTTGTAGAAATGATAAGAACGGCCCGATATCGGCCAACAGAGCCAACAATTATTGGGCCAATGATTTAATTCATTGTAGCGCCAATGTTGGTGATTGCACTTGGCCCTATGTGGGCCCTCTTAAAGGGCCTATGTAGAAATTGACCACTTGCTCTATGATGGGCCTTCACAGTTGGTCTATCTAGAAGTTAGTCTATCTAGAATATTGGGCCATGAGTTTGTTTGGCTTTGTTTAGGTGCGTGATAAATATTCAACCTATATCGGGCCAAGATTGGCCCGAAATTGGTCCTTATGGATACATATTTCATGGAATAACCTTAAAATAAATTGTGATTTGCGTATATGACAGGTTTCAAAATTGGCATGTTTTATTTATGTTGGTTATTCACGAATGCCAATAATAGGCCAAGACTTGATTACAAAAACTGAACTACAAAATATAGACGATTAATATATGACGTGCCAGTTATTTGCCTATTCTGGCACAATATACAGATAGTGAATAACCCAAGGCTTAAATAAAATAAACGCAGGTATGGTCTGACCCACTTAGCCAATAAAGGGCTTAGATTAATTAAATGTAATTTCCAGTATTTTAGCATTGCCAGTTTTCAAATTGGCAAATTTCGATGAACTATCACGGCTGTTTATTGGTTTTGAAAGATGGGCCAGGATAATCTTTAGTAATGGGCCGATATTGTGCCGGTTCTCAATTCATGACGGGACAATAATGGGCCAATGTAATTGCTTGTATTTTAGCATTACCAGTTTTTAAATTGGCAAATATAGTTCAACCATCACGGCTATTTATTGGTTTTAAACGATGGGCCGATATTGTGCCGGTTTTCAATTTATAACGGAACAATATTGGGCCAATGGAATTATCAGTATTTTAGTATCCCTAGTTTTTAAATTGGCAAATTTAGTTTAACTATCACGGCTATTTATTAGTTTTTAAAGATGGGCCAGGACAGGCTTGTGGGATGGGCCGATATTGTGCCAGTTTTCAGTTTAGAGCGGAACAGTAATGGGCCAATATTATTTCTCTTTTGTTGGCTTATACGATGGTCCCAATATTGGCCTGATCGTAACATTGGGCAACTCATGGCAACCTCTACATGGGGTAGGGGTTTTTCATTTGGTTGAACCATTGCTTTTTTATGCAATGAGTATGTAATCCAAAATCGTCGGAAATTGCGAACGAAAAACGAGTGTTAAATTAAAACGGTCGCAATTCCGTCAAAAATGAACATTTCCAAAAAATCCTACCCGGTGATCCTACCCGCCTTAAATCGGTGTTAGTGGTTTGCCGGCGGGTATTCTGGACATCGTGATGAGGTAGTTGCGTAGGCTCTGCCTCAATCGTTTGTTTTCGAGTGCCAATCGATCGAGATCGCTCTTCTGCTGTATATTGCCAGCTTTCACGTAATTGTACTGTTCCCAAAATTTGTCCATTTTGTCGTACGGACTAGTGACCTACGGGGGCAAGTATTAGACCGAAGCTCGACCGACGATAGGAGACAAATAACAGAGAGAATTCGTCGCTGGACTTACACAGGGCGCATGGGTTTGTTCGGTCGTTTCAGCGCAGTGTATCGCGTATTTTTTAACAGCCAGGGCAGTGGGCTCCAAGTTCGAGCACATTCGGAGAAGCAACAACAGGGCGGAACCTTTTTCCTCGATTGTTTTGAGCTCGTTGATGACAGTGACGCTCGTGACGCTCAAACGTTTCAACTGTACGGCATCCATCGTTTGATGAATTCTCAACTCTTGTCTCGATTTGCATATGCTTTCGTTGGATCGTTTAACTTGGTCGTTGAGCTCGTAGATACGTCGGTGACGTTCGTTCGACAGTTTGTAATAATTTTCCTTTAGCTCGTCTATGCTGCAGCGAAGATTCCACTGCAGCCGATTGAACTGCGCAGCCTCTGAGCGCAGTAGACTGTCCTGTTCCTTCAAATATTCGTACTGCTTTCTCTTCTCGGCACTCGACGACTCGTACTCCGATATGACATCGATCAGTAGCGTCCAAAGATTTTCCATTCGCTCTCCCACTCGTTGCCTCAAGAGCGAGATGTCCTCTTCCTTGGAATGTTCAATCCCGCAAGTGTTCACGGCGTTACGTGTTTTCGTCTTCGTTAGAGTATCTTCCGTACGCATGGATTGCCCCAGTATCACGGTTTCCAGGTATCTGTGCTCTTTCGTGGCTAAGCTGCTTACGACGTTGAGTTGCTCCATCTCGCCGATTTCTTTGTCGCGTATCGCCAGTATGTAACTGCCGTGCATCAGTTCAAGCCACCCCACGTGTCGTCCTGATTGGTGCATAATTTTATATGTACTTGATGTCTACTTTTATAGAGAATTGTATAGGACGAATAACGGGCTACATCTACCTAGGTGGGTTGAAAAATTGCGTTTTCCAAAAATATTTTTATTCGATGGTATCACCTTTTAGCTATATTCTCGGAAAATTTGGTTGTAATATTCCTAAAATTGAATGAGCCACAGCTTCTAATAGTCGGCTGGGCGCGCGGTAGCAGCACCGTAATTCAAACTTTAAGGGGTCTTCTCACTTTAGACGCTAAAAAAGACTATTTCCATGCATTTTTGATAGGTTTATATTATAGATATTGATATAAACGTTGTTACACTTAATAAATACACTTTCGAAATACATTTTTTAAACAAATATTTTTTATTTAAGTCACTATTTATAGACGAAAATGGTAGTTGCAAAAATGTCCTAAAAAAATTGTGGGTCTGCGCTGTTGATGAAACCTTGCAGGTGGATCATCCGAAACAAAAAAATCAAACGGTTTTAGATTCAGTATGTTAATGGCTATAGCGCATATCATACGATTTTTGATATATGCAAAAATAAGAAAATGGCGGACATTTTTCGAAAAAAAACGTTTTTTTTCACCGTTTTTAGCAAAAAAAAAGTAAATATCAAAATTTGTAAAAATCCTTGATATGCGCTATAGCTATAGTTGTAAAGAATATGTGGTTAAAATTTCATAAGGATCGGTTTAGTTGTTTCGAAGATTTTATCAACAAGCCGTCGAAAACGCTGTTTCGAGAAAAACGCGTTTAAGCTAACATCATTGTGACACTTTAGAAAAATCGATTTTTTTGCCTTTTTCGACAGTTTATACTTTCAAGAATATCATTATGATTTATACCATTTATATCAATATCATTTTATCTTGCAAAAATCGATTGTTAAATCTTTAAACGCGTTTTTCTCGAAAAGAGATTTTTCAAATTTGCTGACATTGTAACTCGTGGAACAGTTATCCGATTGACTTGGAATTTGAACTGAGTACTCTTGAATATATTTACTCTACAATGACGTTGGATTTTTTTGGTTGGATGAAAATTGACGATTTGGCATTGAAAAAAACGACCACTTTATAGGCAAGAAAACAGACTTTTTTTTTATAATACACCATTTTGTTAGATTTTGATATTTTTCGAAAATCCTACGTCATTGTACAGGAAATACCTTCCAATTTAACGACATTTTTTCCTTTATCGGCTTCAGCTACTCAATCGGCCGGAATCATGTCGGCAGTGGAGGAACTTTTTTTTTGCGCCTCCGAAGGCAGCGCATAAGTCGCTTCGATCTCAATTTTTTTCTATGAAAAAATTATGTAATATAGGTCAAATATAGCCAAATATATTCTTAATTTTCCGAAACATTTAATTGAGTACTTATCTTCCAAAAAAATCCTGAAAGTCACCCAAATTTTCAGCGTTCGCACTGGTATAGCCCCTTCAAGTTTGTTTGGATTACGTAAATACATAACATCTAAAAAAAATGTGTTTCGAAAGTGTGTTCATTAAGTGTAACAACTTTTATATCAATAACTATGATATAAACCTATCAAAAAAATGCATGAAAATAGCCTTTTTTAGCGTCTAAAGTGAGAAGACCCCTTAAACGCATTTTTCTCGAAACACTGTTTTCAAAGTCGGTGGACATGATATCTCGAGAACCACTTGATGGATTGTTTCCAAATTTACAGGAGATGCAATGAAGAACATTCAAAGGTCATTGACGATCTCACTTTTTGAAAATCTGTCTTCATTTTTTAATAGTTACGTAAAAATTACGACCTTTTTCATGGGTTTTGTATGCTCGAAGTTAAATTCGTCGCCACGTTATTAAACAAAAAAAAAAATTTTAATGGACGATCGTCAACGACTTGTATTTATTGTTGACTGGAATAACCCGTTTGGTTTTTAGATTTTGGGTGGACCGTTTAAGCGGGAGCGTGTCCACCGCCAAACGTCGCGAAAACAATTTCAGAATCTGCCGGTGGCCATGTTTTTGTTGTTTTTCTGTATTTCTTGGTGATTTTTTTAAAGGCTCTCTATATATGTACTCTATATTTTGTGTTGAGGGGGTATCCCTCTCTGGAAACTTCAAAAAATCGTTTTTTTTTGCATATTGTTGAAGTGTGTTTTTTTTGGACTTCCAGAGAAGGATACCCCGTTAAAAAAATGCGTTTCTTTTTCACCAACCGTTTCCCTAAAAAAGATTCGCAATTTGTCAATTTTTTGCGGGCCTCTAGGTAGACGTAGCCCCTTAAAGATTGCAAAAGTGATATATTTCTCGAGTCTCCACAGCAAGGATCCGATGCTGGATCACCTTGAGGGGAATTCGAAAGTCTCGTGCACGTGCTCTCTTACCGATCAGCTTGTCTATCATTTCCATGTGAGACTGCTGCAAGCCTCTGTTACTCAGTCCCGCCGCTTCCAATTCCTCGTAGAGCTTTTGGATGAGCGCATCTTTGGCCTTCAACGTTCTATCGAAGTTCTTCCAAAGATAATCCACTTTTTCGTACAATTCTTTGCATTTTATTTGACGGAGTATGTAACGCCATTGCTCGTTTATCTTCGCCGTGTTCAACCGGGCAAAGGCCTCTTCGCGTTTGAGCTTACTCTGCAATCAGAATCATTTACATTTAGAATGGAAATCGGGTCAAATGGCAATGCGTGTTGTTTGTATATCGAACATTGGAAGATCGCCGTAGTTGCCTCAACTTCGTCACGAATTCTGTATCTGTGTTTTAAGGGGAGGTACCTGAGTAAACGGTGAGAAATACAGGTAAACCTCGGCAATTTTTATCTCAAAAACTAATGTTCCGATTGGATCCGGATTTTTTTTATTGGAAAATACGTACATTGAGGTATGTTTAGGAATTTTTAAAAATAAATTCGTTGACTGGAAGCGATTCAAACGCGATTATCTCGAAACATGGTTTTCAAAGTCGGTGCCAGATGTATCTCGAAAACGGCTTGTCCGATTTTGTCCAAATTTGGATACAATATTCTTCGATAGTTTTTCTCGTTCGCCACGTAGGATTTTTTGAAATTTTCATTTTTGACGGAATTGCGACCGTTTTAATTTAACATTCGTTTTTCGTTCGCAATTTCCGACGATTTTGGATTGCATACACATTGCATAAAAAAGCAATGGTTCAATCAAATGAAAAATCCCTACGTGGCGAACGAGAAGAACTATCGAAGAATATTGTATCCAAATTTGGACAAAATCGGACAAGCTGTTTTCGAGATACACCTGGCACCGACTTTGAAAACTATGTTTCGAGATAATTGCGTTTGAATCGCTTCCAGTCAACGAATTTATTTTGAAAAATTCCGAAACATACCTCAATGTACATATTTTCCAATAAAAACAACCCGGATCCAATCGAAACATTAGTTTTTGAGATAAAAATTCCCGAAGTTCACCTGTTTTTCTCGCCCTTTTACTCAGGTACCTCCCCTTAACGGTCAAACTGGTGGCGAATTCGCACAATTCCCGTGAGCGTTGTGATGTTATCTTGACACGTGAATTATTGATTTTCACCGCGCCTCCGTACCTTTGTGAAAACAGCGATCAATTCCTGTTTTCGTCGCTTCGCTTCTAATTCCAATTCTGCACGATGCTGCAAATAACGCAAGCGTTCCTCATCGCTCATACGCGCTAATTTCGATCCTTTTCCTTTTTTCTTCTTCGCAGGCATGTTGAAAACTTTACAATGAAATAAAAGACTCGCAAACCGATGCAACTCGGTCGCTTTTTCGACGCGGATAAACTCGTTCGGGTGGCGAGTGTTTGATCGATAATACGTAAGCTTTTATCTCTCACGTGAGTATGAATATGCTCGATTCGTTTTAAAATGTACACGGATGTATCCATCATCCAGAAGCTACTAGCACAGTGCACGTAGTAATTGTTGTTTTACGCGATTAAGTGAAAAATCAATTACCTTAATTGCAATTATCGAACGTGTCTCACAAGTTAAGGTGTTGGATAAATTTTCGTTTGAATAAAAAAAAATTCATACAAGTGCTCGGGATTGGTGATATTTAAAATACCCGTTTACGTAATATTTCAACGTTGCAGAGGAAGTATTTGCAAGAATAGTCAACATATCGTCTATGTTAAATGCGACGCAAGAATTTTTGCCCGGAATATTCGTTTTTTCCTCTGAATCTCGGTAAGTACAAGAAAATATTTAATGTATTTTTCGCAATATTGCTCGAAAGTTTCATATTTGCCTCTTCGCGCTTCCAGGCCACGTGACCCGAAGGCGCCACAGTAATAATAATAATGGGGTTGTCAATCATTTTTCCAGTAACAGAGCGCATGCGATAGAACATCGTTTGCCTCGACATTTAGGTTGAAAATATATACTCCGAAAGTTGAACAATATGGCTCTGCGTAAATTTATGCATCCGCGAAACAAGTACAAGGAGGGTCCCGATTTTAAACAATTGGCTATTCTCTACCCGGACTTTCGCACGCACACGATGACAGTGAGTAACTTTTTCTTTCCGCATAACCTCTGCTACCACGCTGTTTGCTTGTCGCTTTCTTCGAAAACAATTTCGAGGAGCGTAATCGAAATTGCAATTCCGCCTGCAGGACCTCACCGGAAAACTGCGCTACAACTTCAAAAGCAAGGAAAGTTTGCAAGTACTGGCCAAGACTCTTCTCAAACATGACTTTGACTTGGACATTGAGATTCCCGACGAGAATCTCGTACCCGTCATGCCGTTGCGTCTCAATTACGTTCTGTGGATCGAGGACCTCGCGAACTATGCGAAGTTATCCCAATTCGGTGGAATTCATGGAATCGATATAGGTAACGATACGAAATATGAAAATGCAAAGCGCCTGTTTATCAATGTCAATACCTCCGACAGGCACTGGTGCGGTTTGCGTATATCCGCTGTTGTGTTCGAAATTGTACGGATGGAAAATGACCGCTACCGAGATATCCGAAGCGAGTATTGTCTCTGCAAATGATAATATCGCCAGGAACGGACTCGAGCATCTGATAAAAGGTATTATTGAAAACAGTACAGTCGATTTTTTGTGTTCAAAGAAGGTCAATTGGAAATCTGACTGGAGAATTTGTTGTACTTGTCTTGGAGCATACAGTAGGCGTTAAAATCGTCAGTGGCGCCGAATTTTCATTTTTTATTACTCGGCTTCAGGACTCTGCGTCTTTTGATCTACAGAAAAGAATTATCTACAAAGGAGCAGCGCCGGACCCTTGTATAATGATTCTTTGCACAAGGTGCTCCAGGGCTTGTAGCATAAGCGCTGCAAATTTCGATCTTGAACGAAAATCCACAATTTGTCATAATGCCGCATGATAATGGATGAGAAAATAATTAGGGAAATTTATAACTTTTTTTTTTAAAGAAATAACGCATTTCAAAATAAAGTTTTATTTTCAGTGGAAAACAATTTCGTGGAAAATTGTTTATAATAAGCGGAGTTTCTTGGGGAGCATTTAAGTCAGTAGATAATGCAAAAATTTGCATTTGGTAGTTAGTATAGCGACATTTTAGTAACATTTAAAACTAAAAAATAGTTCTTTTCGACCATCTGGACTAGTGTTATTCTTTGAGATTTTACCCTATACCTTTTGTCAATCGATCATGTAGACCTGCATTTTTAACAACCCAGGCGGTAATCGAAAACCCGTAGTCATCCCTAAGGAGTTATTGATTCGAAAAGCTTATTTTTACATTGACTTTTTCAATAGGAGGTTGAATCTTCTTAATACCCTGGCCCCGCTCCTCTATGAATTTTAACTCCGAGTGGACTCCAGCTCACTTCCACCCCTTGAATTTGGCTCAATAGTTTGCATTCCTACATTTTTTCTTTAAAAAAAAAAAAGGTTCGAAATCGTTAGACCTCCTAAATAAAGTTGCTTGAAAAAGCACGTCTCCAATTCTTCACAAAGAGTGCAGAGTTTTCAGGTGACGTTTAAAACTACTGCAGGTTTATCTGACCCTGTGGTAGGTATTCTAAGATTGGCTTATTGGAACATCACTCGAGTGTCCGCCTTCGATTTTTTTAAACTCACATATTTGATAAAGCATTGAAAACTATCAGACACGTATTTTTTGTTTATCGGCGGAGAAACGGTATTAAGGGGGGAAAACACTCCTAAATTTTTTTTTCAATACTCCTATAGTGGATTTTTCATCACTTTACATTAGAGGAATTTTATTTTTGTTTCTTTCAGATCGGTGGAGTACTTGTAGGTGAAACTGCAAAATCACCCCTTAAAACGCCTTTCTTTGCAGGGTACTTTCCACCATTATAACTGTTTTCCCACTGATAAAAAAAAATACATGCCTAATGGTTTTCAATGCTTTATCACATATATGACTTCCAACTAAATCGAAGGTGGACACTTGAGTGAGGTTCCTTGTTAGAAAGGTATCCACTAGAACCGCCATACTCAAAGTCTGCTCCGCAGAGCCCTGAGGCTCCGCAAGACCTCTGCTAGGGCTACGTCGAAGAAAAAAAACTTCCTACCTCCTAATAAATGGAAACAATTTCATCAATTTACAGTGGAATTAATACATTGTTATGTAAAGGACCTATTTTTGTAGGATTTTCATTAAAAAGTAAACATAAAACCAGGTTGTGCTTGTTTTAGGGCTCCGTAAGATATTTAGTATTTTAAAAGTGTTCCGTCGAAAAAGTTTTAGTACCGCTGCACTAAAAGGATCAATCCGAACATCTTGATTCTCATAGAAATCCTACCGTGTTTCATTACAAGGATAATCGACCAATGCGCAAGAGCAAATACCGAATCTAAAACCTGAAGGCACGAAAAATTGGTCACACAAAAATCGCCCATCATGTTCGTCTTTCAAAATACAACTTGATCATGCTCTGCAAACTTATACAAAACAACCGCTATTTTTTAACATAGAATATTGTGGCACATGCCTTCGCGAATGAAAGGCAAGAGAAAGAAACGTTTGCATCCGTTTTACAAATTGTATATTCATTCTACTCTATTTGTTATATTTTTCATAAGTGAAACCAACCGTGTAACTAAAATAGAATTCCGTTAATAAACGTCTCATCTATCGCAGTGATCCACGTGAAAGACGAAAAATCGATATTGACCGAAGCACTGCAAGAATCGGAGGACTATTCTTTCACGATGTGCAATCCGCCATTTTTCAACGCCGAACAATTCGTCAAACGAGACAAGCGTTTGCCACCGAGGAACGCCCCGACCGGAAACAAGTCCGAGCTAGTCGTTGAAGGCGGTGAAAAATCTTTCATAACGCGACTGATCCGTGAGAGTGAGACGTTGCGCGAACGCGTCAAGATCTACACGACCATGCTCGGACAGAAGAGCAGCTGTGCGTTTTTCAGGTCCGAGCTCAAGAAGAGCGGCATACGGAACTCCACTTGGACGGAATTTTGTCAGGGTCACACGAAACGATGGGGTTTGGCGTGGACTTTCTTGTCCAAAGGAATCATTGACTTGACGAAGGCCCCGGTTATAAGAACTCGGGACAGCTCTCAAACGACCGAGCAGCCGACCGGTCGATCGAGCGAAATCATATTTCCCTTGAACGAGAAAATTCGCAACATCGATCAATTGGTGGATACGCTCAAGACTTGGATACAAGAATTGAAGGTGAGTATCCGATCGAGACGTTGAAGGAGGAAGATGCAGTCGGAGGCGTGAAAAAACGAGCATTTTCAATCTTTTTTTAAAATAGTAATTAAGTTTGTTTCACAAAAGTGGTTACACAGACTTTTTATGTTATATTTCAACTTGACTTGTACAAATTTTCAAAGAAAAATATTGATTATTTATAACAATATCGCCATCTTTGTCAAACCACTTTCGGCATGTGGTGCTTTGCGGTAACCATCATAAAATTTTACTGGATCATCTGAAATTAAAAAAAACCAAAAAAAAAAATCATTAGTTTAATAATACATATAGTCCTTAATCGAAGCTTTTTTTTAAAAATTAACAAAATCGCGGCTTCCGACAGATAACTTTCGATTTTCGACCGAAAAATTGCGCGTTTATTGTTAAAAAAGAATATAAATTTTCAACAAAAATGAAAATCCTTTGATTGAGGACTAGTTTTTAATGCTATCTTTCACCAAAATTCATCAAAATCCATCGACTGGTTTTTGAATTATAGTGATCACCGACTTGAAAAACATAGTTTCGAGAAAAACGCGTTTAAAGTTTTTCGATGTGGATACGGTATTATATGTTCGTAAAACTTTGAGCTCGATGGATGAAGCTAAACTTATTTATGCATTTTGATCCGCTGAATCCGAATATCACAATTTTTTGCCCAAAAGTCGAGCATTAAATTGTTTATAGCTAATTGTTAAGACAATTTTTCAACAAATTAAAGTTTTTCGGGATGAACTTTTTTTTAAAAACATTTTGGGCAATTTTAAAACGAAAGTATTCTTTATAAAATTTTGCTAAAGTTCATAGTTTTTGAGTAATACATTTTTGAAAATTTCTGAGTTTTCCAATTTTACACTTGATTTATGTACAGAAATACTAATTAAAAAATTACTTCCATCGAATCATCAATTCCCGGCAAAACATAGTTTCGAGAAAAACGCGTTTAAAGTTTTTCGATGTGGATACGGTATTATATGTTCGTAAAACTGAGCTCGATGGATGAAGCTAAACTTATTTATGCATTTTGATCCGCTGAATCCGAATATCACAATTCTTTGCCCAAAAGTCGAGCATTCAATTGTTTATCGCTAATTGTTAAGACAATTTTTCAACAAATTAAGGTTTTTCGGGATGAATTTTTTTTTTTTAACATTTTGGGCAATTTTAAAACGAAAGTATTCTTTATAAAATTTTGCTAAAGTTCATAGTTTTTGAGTAATACATTTTTGAAAATTTCTGAGTTTTCCCATTTTACACTTGATTTATGTACAGAAATACTAATTAAAAAATTACTCACATCGAATCATCAATTCCCGGCCCATAAAATAGGGCTTCTGCCGATGTGGAAGTTTCCAAAATATCAATTTGTTGTTGTCTTCGAAGCATTCTGCCTTTCCGGGTATTATTGTTTGCGCCTTTGTCAGCCGCTACCTGCCATGTCAGCCGCGCCTGCCGACGCCCCTTCACTAATTGTGGGATATCCCGGAAACTATTCATCGGATTGACTTGAAATTTTCAGGGAATATTTTCGAAACATCATACTTCAAGAAAATGTAAAAAAATCGATTCTTTGAAAATTCTGACTGCATCTCATCCCTCAAGTGCGATGAAAAACCGCCGAGTGACGATTTTTGACACAAGGTTTAAAGAGCTTACGAAGAAAAAGGAAACATAATTTTTCATGCACAACAGATCGAGATGGAAGAGTTGGACGTAGAGAAGGAATTCGCGGGATGGACGTGTCGCCTGAAGGCCCAGCAGGACACGTGGTCTCACGCGCGACGAAAACGACGAATGGCGCAACGGGGGGAGCGTTCGACCAAGAAGCCACGTCTTGAACATCCCGAGGGGACGAAAAGCAACGAAGATTGCGCAGGCTCGAACGACGAACGTGAAGCGGAGAGTACGTCTGGATCTTCGAATTCTCTGCTCGAGTGCAGTGTCATAGTAGGAAAGCTCGAGTACGAAAATGCGCCTGAGAAGAGCGAGGAGACGAGTATGCTCAAAGTTTGCATCTTGTACGAAGGTGGCCACGGTGGTAAAAACGCCCTGCAAACCTTTCGCCAATATCTGATAAACAAATTGAATATTCGCGACTATTTGCTGAACAAGAGCGGCAGCAAGCGTCTCAGGAAAAAGAGACGGAAGGATAAGAGAGCTGAATCTGTCGTTACCGCGATTGAATAGATATGCTATTGCATTTTGAATACAAAATGGTCTATTTTCATGTTGCTGGCCTTTACCAAATTATATAACAGATGTATACACGTAAATCAGGTATTTAACTTCATAACAATTAATCGTTCATTCTTATTAGCTAGAATCTTTTATATGATACAACTCTACTAACAGGTGTGGTAATACACTACTCCGGTATAACTATGTATAACCTACGAATCTACATGTATATCCAAACGGGTAATCTGCCGTACGTCTATATATTTTATCTAGTTTCTCTCTTCATTTCCGTTAGTTTGGTCGCCACGAATGTTTTTGTGCATGCCGTCCTCAACATTCTGGATAAAACGGTGATAATGCATCGGGAATGATGTTTATGAGGGTCTCGCGCCAATGCGGTATTCGACTCGTAGATAAGGAGGAATAAAAAAGGTCTTTAACCGCAGTTTGCTTTCCTCGCCGTACCACCGTTCGTCGTTCTTATTGTTTCGGCACTTAAGTTTCCTTACATAACGTTTAAAGTTCATGGCATCATGCGTGCTTTCGAGCGACGAACATTATTGTACCATATTGTAGCAATATTGAACGAATGATTTGCAAAAAGAAGAAAAAAAAAACAAAACTGAAAATGTCTTGGCAACGGTGGTTAGCCTTGACGTGACTACATGTCTAGTTGACTCTGTCTCGCTTACATCGTCGTATAAATCTCAACGCGATAATCGTACTCGCTTAACTTTTAGTGTGTCAATGATCAACCGTCTCACTGAAAATTAACTACCGGATGATCAAGCAACGAATTATACGCAATCGCGCGCTACCTTTGTCGCGATACGTATGACGAAATAAAAATAAAATAAAAAACAATAACATTGGACTAAGGAAGTACGGGGATGAATCAGTTGTAAAATCAACGTTCGACGATAGAAAGATCTTCGGCACGTTTTTAGTTTTCCGCCAAGGTGTCCATCGATACCACTTTTCCGAGCTTCCAACGTAACATTTTACCGACCGCCGTTCCATTCCACATTTCGTTAGTTGAAAAATGTTGTACGTTAATTTTGAACGTGCCAAGAGCCATGGTACAATGTATGTATGCAAGCGCGATAAAGCGGTGAGAGTTTGATCGCGTGCTAAAAACGTGCTGCGCAATATCCTCCCTCCTCAGGGAGACCATCCTCGAAGATACGATGCGTAACTAATGAATAATCGTAGGAAGCACCAGCGGACCTATCGCAGTTGAGCATCGAAGAGGAACGTAGAATGCAATTGTGAGAGTTCGATTCCTTTTTTTCGTTTAGTTTCTATTCTTCCCTTTTGGCTCGTTAAAAATCTATCTTTTGATGCAATTGGGCGGGCAACTAATACTGAAGATCAGCAAAACATGATTCCGTTAAAATATCGTTCAGACGCTAAATACGAAGTGTCCTGCAATATGAGGCAGTGATAATCTGACAGCGGTTGTTGCACGTTACAGACGACGCCTTATATTGTTTTTCTTTTTTCTTACGGTGCAACTACTGAAAAAAAAAACGGGCTACGCGCGCGTGTGCCTTGTCTTCTTTGTGCCTGTATGCCCTGTGAAATGTTTCGTTTCTACGTAAATACGTTGACGAATATAGCATTTTTGACCTCTTCAAATTGGATCGATCATCCCGTTTCACTTTTTCTTCTTTTCTTTCGGCGCTCAATTCGAGACTTCTTCAAACCTGCTGCGTCTCGATTGGACAATCCGTTTCGGAGTATTCGTCCTGCAGCTTAAGAAAAAAAATCCGCTCGTTATTTCTACGCGATACGTAACGGGCAACGTTTCTGTTTTTTCTTCTCGTTTTTGCACACGGTATTATTTCCACGGCTGTACAGACGTTTGACTAATGACGCGAAATTCGAGCGACAATAATTATTCCACGAGGCCTCCGATGCCAGTGATGAGTGTAAATCGCGCACCTTGGTACTAATATCCCATTAACGTTTGTTCGCGCGCGCGCGCGCCTGCGTGTGTGTATGTTTGTGGCACATGATTATAAGTCATTACAGCGTAAAGCATGCCACGGCGATCGACGATTACCGTAAAAAAAAAAAAACAATAATAACAGAAATAGGGGAGAAAAGTAAGACGAAAGACACGATATATGACACGGTCGCTTCGCCGAAGGACAGCTCATTCTTGGTATTTCTCTGCTCCCGTTTGTGCGAGCATCTTTTGGCGGTTGTGTGTTTCACAATTGAACGTCGTGGTCGCGCCTTCGGCGATATGACTTAGAGCGCAGCGATAACGTCCGGGACTCGATAAACCGCGTACTCTTCGGTGATTTTCGAGAGCTCAGCTCTTCGCGACAGCCGAGCTCAGAGTTTCATCAACGCTCGATGCTTCGGCGTCCTCGTCGATCGTGTTCGAAGTCACCTCGATCTCTTCGATTTCTTCGATTATCAGTTTCTCGTTGTTGTCCAAGGACTTTTCGTTCTTCGAGGCTACTTCCAAGGATTTGACATCGCGCTCGGGTGTCTGTTCCTTTTGGCGTTTCTCAATTTCCGCTTTGAGATTCTCGATATCCTGTTGGCTTATCTGTACGAACAGTATGCCGTTTATCACGTTTAACATATCGAGGACGCTTCCCATGCTTGGCGGTTGTATCTGTATAGGCGGCAGGCTAACGCCCGGCTTTCCCGTGTATATCTCGTTCATTTTTTTCTGCAACACGACCGCCTGTTGCGTCAGATGGCGCAGACAATCGCTGCTCTCCTTCGTTTTCTCGTGCTCCTCGCCCAATTGCTGCTTGTATATCGCGTAAGTCTCCTTCTCGTTGTTGAGAGCCGCGCGAAAATCGCCCATGCAAGACTGCGTCCTCGCGACGAGGTGATAAGACACCGCTACTTTTAACGAACGCGGACCGTGGTAGCGGAGATTCAGGGCGAGCGCGTGCTCGAGGAAACGCAGTGACAGCTCGTATTCACCGACCGCGTGAAGTATCAGCGAGATGTTGCTCTGCGGACGAAAAAGATTGATGGAAATTAGAAACAAAATTTGCGGATCAAGCTGCTTCGTGATACTGTGCGATAGAAAGAGGGGCGGGAAAATTGAAGGCAAAACGCTTCGGACTACGTAGTGATGGTGCTTGATTGGTACGCTCATAATGGTCGTATTGTCTTGAAACTTGATTCAAAAACTCTGCGAATCAATCGATTGATTGTCAAACAACAAGGTCATTATTTACAATGGGGACAACCTCGCCAATAACCTTGGGCCTGATATATGTTGTAAGACCGAAACCTCAGTAAACCTGACCTTGAATTATGTGATGTTCACACTCCGTTAAGGTAGTCCGATCGCTTCACACTAGCCATACTGATCATACCTGAGAGCTTGTACAATTTATATTTTTAACATGTGCAAAAAAAAGTTTAATTAATGTTCACATTTAATTAGAAAAATGAAAAAATAGTTATTCCAACGATTCGCGCAGTATTTCTAGGTTTGATATTTGGCAATATTGGTCCTATCTCCGTCTCTTTTTACTCAACCAGGCGAGTTTAACCTCCATGCTTTTCAACGTCGATCTGTCAAAACAATGTCAGGTGCGGGAAATATAAAGCATTGTATTCGGGCCACGACTGGTAAAAAGCGTGGAAAATTTGTGTCGGTGAAATGTATCGGTTAAAAATGAAATATGTGTGGAAATTCGAATGAGTGAGATGAAGTTAGGACTACAGTCAGCTGTTGCCTTGCTGTCACGTCTCTTTATCGCAGCAAGTGGTAATAAATCCAATACCGGAAGTTCAAATTAAACTTGATATTACATAAAAATTAGGTCAATAGGCGTAATTTTTTCTGAGAGAACTAGATTACTACAAGTGTTAAGTATGTAAATCTGATTATTTTTAAGAATCTGACGGATTCCCAATATTATATACACTTTTGTAGCGACCGGAAATTGGGTTTTTGTATGTCGTCTCGGAATTCCTTCACAAAAATACGCAATTTTAATGTTTATTTTCTCTGTAATTAGGTCGATAAACGACCCTGAAATTTTACAGAGACGATTATTAATATATTTAGTGGAGTTCAAGAAAAAATTATGAAAATCCCATGGATTGAAGCCTGGCGATAGGACTACCTTAAATTATTGAGAAGTATTCAAGTCTTTAAAATAATCTCGTTGCACGTGTATGCAGAGCTCCACAGAGTCTACCCGAAGGATCTAAATTAAATACTAATGTTCAAGGAGTTAGGCTACTGTGAACCTTTTAAAACATCGACAGTCGCTTGAGGAAACTTAAATTGAAGAGGAAGGTCCAACATATGGTGCAGGAATCGCAGATTGAAGGTGAGCTTATGATTAGAACGATAGAATAGGGTATTTGACTATATTAAAAATATGGTTCATTCTCTTGTCATCCTAAAGGAAAATAGCGTTCAAAAAGCATTTCCTATCATTTTATCGAACAAATATACCTGATTTTCGTTTATGTAATTTTTTTAATTAGATAAATTTGAATGTTTGGTCACGTGAACGAAAACGCTCCCGGATTGGTGGGATCTCTAGTGACGTCACACGCCAGTAAACAGATTGTCATTACGAGACCTGTGACGAGTAATGAGCGATTTTCTAGTTTTGGCGGTATGTTTGGATATTTAAATTTGATTGCCGATTTATATCGTAAATACTGACATTCATGAAAATAAAAAAATATTGCGAGCATAATATAAAAGAATTAACCATTTAAGATTATTTCCGTACGACAGTCAAATACCCTATTGCTAGTAAAGTTGTAAACGCTTTTTTCTCGAAATGATGTTTTTCAAAACGGTGTACACGATATCTCGACATGTAATGACCTGATTGATTTGAAATTTGGTACACTTATTCGGTGTAATAGTAGTTTACTCTTGACGGACGTTTTTCTTTTTAACATTTTTTAAAAATTAATTATTATCAATGATGTAATTTTTCCTCGAAAAATCGAAAAAATGCATTTTTTTATGATTGAAATACGATTACAAAAAAAAGCTAATTCGAGTCTCAGCCAATGTCATCTATTTAAAGAAAAAAATCATGTTTTTCGTTTCAGATCAGCCGGGTGGCCGAAACCAAGTACATCGTTGAGCCCCTCACGTTTAAAGGTCCTCAACGAGATTGTTTATCACTTCTTTAATCATTAATATTTTTCAATGCAATTTGGTAAACAACATTGTTTATGTGTAAACAAACAAATGTCGAAACAAATTTCCCATCATCTTACTTATTCCTTCAAAATTAGTTTTTTTAAATATCCCTAATTCTCGGGTCAACACAGTAGCGTAACCCCTTAAATTCAGTTCTTAAAAAAAAAACATTGGAAATAAAATACTGATGCTAGTATTATCGTCATGAGGAACTTAATCGAAGGTCCACAACGCTAATTTGTGGACCTTCAGTGTATTTTGATGTGCGTCCAAGGAAATGCCAGTCTTGAATTTCGCAAATTTAAGGTTTCATAAATTTTAACGGGTATTCTATAAACACTGATAATTATCAATATTTGGCACGTGCCAGTTTTCTATGACTGTCGAAAATATGGCGAATTGTGCCTCATCAAATTAAAAACTATTTTGCTTTGTTTCCCCGAACGTAATTATTGTACAGCGATCACAATAATTTAGCTTCAACGTGATCATCACATGCCATTTTCGCGAATGATATCAAAATATGATATGATGAAATTATACGTGTTCCTAATGACTACGGAATCTCAACAACGCGCAGACATATATTGTTGACTCACGTCGATCAGGGCCACTTCCGGGTGATCCTCGCCGCAGACTAGCAGCGCGAGGTATCTTGCTCTGTATAAGAGCCTCAGGGACACGGAAACTTGGCCGTTCGCGAACGAGTACAATGCCAGATGGATCTGCAACGAAGATAAAAATACATACAAATTTCAATACTGTCTTCAGTGAGCGACGTTTTGGCTGGATATTAAAAATATTTCACGCAGCATATAAAAACACCCGCGCACGCGCATGCTCAGGTATAATATGTGCGTGTGCGACAATGAAAATCCAATAAATCAAAGCGCTCTTGGTTTTAATCTTACAGAAAGTATTGTTCGCAGTTGAAGGTGAGCTTATGATTACAACGATAGAATAGGGTATTTGACTATATTAAAAATATGATGCATTCTCTTATCATCCTAAAAGAATATATTGCTTAAAAACCATTTTCTATCATTTTATCGAAAAAATGTGCATTATTTTCGTTTATGTCATTTTTTAAGGCGGGATATACATTTAGAGAGGAAACAAATAAGCAATATTGAGGGATTTTTTGAACTAAGAAATAATTATTCTACAATAATCAAACTTTAGGTATACTTAAATAGTATATTTAAGTATACGAAACAATTTTTTAAAATTATTTAATTATCAAAATGGCGGAGCTGTGGCAGAGTGTTACAGCAAGGTCGCCGCAGGAGTCGCGAATCTGCGTGCAGTCTAGCTTCCCGTAGACTTTGATTTGCAAAAAAGTTCAACCATTTTTTCAGTCAGAACATGTATAGTTTCTATGTGACGGTAATTAAAATGAAGAAAATGAAAATTTGAGAAAATGGCACGCATTTACAAAAAAAATCAACATTTCACGCAACATATCTGTGAAATGTGGATTAAAGAAGTTGTTTTTTTCCAATTTTTCAAAAACAATCTTCGTCAAGTAGAAGCTACCATATTATCAATATTTCTACCAAGTTTCAACTCAATCGACCTCATAGTTTTTGAGTAATCCTGCACGTCAATTTCGATAAAGTTTTGAGAAAAACGCGTTTGAAGTTCACCCCCGCTCCGAATCTGAGCGATGAGGTACAGTATTGACGGGCTATAACGTTTGAAGTTTTTCGAATTTCGCTTCGAAACTTTAGCGAAATATTTTACATACATTACATATTTTTCTCGAAACAGTTTCCATAATCGGTGGGGATGATATCTCGAGAACCACTCAATGGATTGCGTCCAAATTTACAGGAGATACGATGAGAAACATTTAAGGGAAGGTTGTGCCTTGTTGGGCCAAAAAATAATCGATTTTCCACCAATTTTTTATGGGAAAAATATTAAATATAGAATGTTGAAATTTGGTATGTTGACTAAGCGGTCTTTACTGAACATGATTATATTTTTTAAAGTTTGACAAGACACAGTGGTAGTCGGAGTGGGAGGAGCCACGTATGTCGGTGCGCCGACGATGGTATTCTCCGCTTGCGGAAGTGCTCCCACACGCCCTAGATGAGCAATCGTTACGAAACTTGGCAGGCACGTGTGCAACAAACGTCTTCATTAGTCTAACTAGAATTATCCAAAAATATTCAAACGTTTTTATTTTATGAACAAAAAACTGCAAACATTTTTGGTAACAAACTAAACTTCCCCTTCGACAGCTCACAATTTTTTTATTATTCAATTTTTCTTCTTGATTCTAGTTCGACTTATACACAATATTGTACAAAGTGAAAATGTGTTCGATTTTTGTGCTTCAGATCACCTGTCCGGGACTTAGGACTTCCGCAAGCTAAGAATGTCATCGCCCGCGCACCGACATACGTGGCTCCTCCCACTTCCACCACCATGTTTTGTCAAGCTTTAAAAAATATTTTGATGTTCAATAAAGACCGCTTAGTCAACATACCAAATATCAACATTCTATATTTAATAGGGGTGTGCGGGTACCCGACGGGTTACGTTTTTGCATTACCCGCCACTATTGGGTACGCGAATTTGGTAATCGGGTACTCGCAAATTTTTGGTACTCGTAAACGTCGAGTACTCTTAAACTTCGAATATTCGTAAACGACTCGGAGATTCGTATCTATTATTTATATTTATTTTTTATTAGGTGTATCGACCAAATAATGTGAGAAAACGAAAACTCGAAGAAGGCGATAAAACGAATCAATGATAATACTGTAAAAAATCTTTTTTCGTCTTACTTTTCTATCCTGCGTGTGTGCGAACGTACGTGCGAGTGTGTGTGTGTGTGTGTGTGTGTGTGTGGGTGTGTGTGTCTGTCAGGGTGGAGTGAAAAACGGTCACTTTTGGCGGATCGTATCGTAACAGCGCGGGAAAGTTGCGTTTTGACATCACTAAAAACTGTGCGAAAGGAAAAAATGTACAATAAATATCTTCTGTTCCGGCGAACGCTTTAAGGGGTTACCCCCACTTGCTATTTTGAAAACATCGATTTTTTTATTGCATTTTTTTGAAGTATAAGTATCTGAGAATATGTCCTGAAAATTTCAAGTCGATCCGAACAAAATTGACTGAGATATGAGCGTTGAAAGAGAAGAATCCGCGTTGAAAGAGCGTTGAAAGAGAACCTTTAAACGCGTTTTTCTCAAAATGGCATTTCTGAAGTCGGTGACCAAGATTACTCGAACACTAATGAACCGATCTTCTTGAAATTTTGCAGGCTTATTTAATACATACAAATGTAGTCTTTAATCGTTCGATTTTTTTTCGAGAAAAAATGGCCGTTTTATATCCAAAAAACGGCCGTTTTTTTTTCGTTAAAATCGAACCATTAACTTTGACTGTCCGCCATTTTGTGAAAAATAAATATTTTTTAAAATCCTTCGATTAAAGACTAGTTTATACTTATATTTGACTAAATCCATCCGCATTTTTTTTTCAGATGATCCACTTCGCCGCAATGTTGGTCACCGCAAACCGTGTATATAAAAACATTATTTCATTGACGGCCATTTGCCACTAAACAATGTAATATTTTTCAATAAAAAAATTACTGAAAGTTCTTCAAGATGTGTTCTTTAAGATGGTATATTGATCGATTAAAAAAGTTTTGTAGTTTCCTTTAAAAAAAATCATGAAAAAGGCCTTTTTTTGCGCTACAAGTAGGGGTAACGCCTTAATGTTTTGAATTTTTTAACGTGGGTTTTAAATGGAGAAAAAACCGAAAAAGACTTAAATTGAATTAAAATTGAAAATATCTTGATTGGTTTCAGAGATATAAGCGTTTGAAGAACAAGTTTTACCTGGAAAAAAATTAAAAAATAACAAAAAATTAAATTCAGAAGAATGAATCGCCGAAATTATCAGTTAGCACTAGACAGAATTAATGAAAATTCGACGAAGAATCTTGCTTTTATTCAGTTTTTCGACATTCAAATATCTCGATATTTCCTGAAATGCGAGTGTCTTAAAAGAAGTTTGCCGGAAAAAAAATTGTAAATATATACATAACAAAAGTACTAAAATTATTAAATAAATTATTTGTATTTCTTATGAACTCCAACCTATCGGCGAAGGGTAGAGAACATAAAGCTGGAGTCTATTTCGTCCGTGGCGCTATCTATGCTATGAAACGAAATTTTGTTCCGGCAACACAACTTATCGAGTACCCGATGTGAGGCGAGTACTCGAAAAACTCGGGTACTTGATAAAGTTCGAGTATACCCGCCCGATCACGGGTACCCGAAAAATTCGGGTACTTGATCGGATCATAGTCTAATTACCCGACCCGACCAATTCTGCTACACGCACACCCCTAATATTGAATAGTTTTCGCATAAAAAATTTGTGAAAAGTCGATCATTTTTTGGCCCAACAAGGCAGAAACTTCTCTTAAAGGTTGTTAACAATCTCACTCTTAAAAAATCGATCTTCATTTATTAATAGTTACGTAAAAATGACGACTTTTTACAATGTGCTGCCAAGTTGTTAAAAAATGATTTAGAAAATTGACGTTCGTCAACGACTTGTATTTAAATATTGTTAACTTGAATAACCCGTTTGGTTTTTAGATATCAGATGCGACGTTTAAGGGGTGATTGTCTTTTTTTCGCAAAATTTACCGCTTTTTGGGAATTTTTTTGTGAAGAAAGTATACAACGGAAAACTTGTGAAACTTGGCATATAGTTTTATTGATCTATTTACTACATACAACATTTTTTTTAAACAATTTCATCAAAAAATCCCCCCTTAAACGCGTTTTTCTCGAAACAGCTTTTTCACAACTGGTGTGCACGATTTCTCAAAAACTATTCAACCGATTGCCTTCAAATTTGGACAGAATGCTCAGCTGACATCCTTTTATCGTTTGATGAAGCAAAAAAGCAATACGTTTAATAGTTTTTTATTTATAACAAAAAATCGATCAATTTTTTTCGAAAAATCGATACTTCAAGTTCAAAACGTCACCAAATCGTCAATTTTTTTTCCCTTCATCGAACGATAGCTATATGTGTCTAAAGTAAAATGCTTTTTGGGTTTTTGTTGCAGGATGAACGTGAAGGCTTTAATCGTGCACACCATCAAAAAAGGACCATGGCGCGTCGAGGGGGGTGGGAGGCGGATTTTTTGATGAAATTGTTTTAAAAAAATGTTGTATGTAGTAAACAGATCAATAAAACTATATGCCAAGTTTCACAAGTTTTCCGTTGTATACTGTCTTCACAAAAAAATTCCCAAAAAGCGGTAAATTTTGCGAAAAAAAAGACAATCCCCCCTTAAGCTGGAGAGTGTCCACCGCGAAACGTCGCGAAAAAATGTTCATCTGCCGGTATGTTTTTGTTGTTTTCTGTATTTTGTGGTGATTTTTTTGAATGGCTCTCAATATGTTGTATGTACCTTTGTGTCAAAAAAATGCGTTTCTTTTTCACCAACCGGTGGCCGGCAAGAAAATCGGAATTTGCCCATTTTTGTTGGGTCTTTCGGTAAATGTAGCCCCTTGAGGATGCATGGGAGACACAATGCCAGGCAAAAGTAGTCGAAATCCTCAAATTCTCAAACATATTTCGTACCAATGTAATAATGCAGTGAATTTTTAATCGATACCCTCTCGTTGGGACTCCCATACATCCTCACCGAGTAGATTTTCATTGGCGACGATTCGTTCTGTGGAATGTTCGAAGTGAATGAAAGAAAGGAAAGCTTACGTATTCCGTGATCGTGTAAGGATGATCGATACCGTTTACCCTTTCCGACATTAGGACAGCTTTCTGTTGAGTCGCGAGTGCCTCGCCGTGATCGCCCATTATGTAATTAAGCCGTGCCAGCATTCTCAGACACTGAGCGATCTCGGGATGCATCGCGCCGTAAACGTTGTTCAACAAATTCAGGGCCTCGCTTATGAGCTCGTAGCCGTCCTTCAGATAGCCCTGCTGGATCTTGCTCTGGCCCGTTGTATAAAAGTTGTACGCGTCGCTCGCCTGTGAAAGACAATTTTTTTTTCAAATCAAAGAACGTGAGTAAATAATTATCGCCGAGGGCGAACTGATAAACGACGTACTCGTGGATTGATATGCTTCACAATGGGAAAGATATTGAGGATATCCTCTTCGAAGAAAGTCGCCCGATTCTTATTTTCAAAGTTGTATTCCCGCAGAAGTATCTGGACTCCTGTCTTGATGCAAAAAGCGCGCATTAGCGAGATCTTCTGCAGATGAAAGTGCTCAATCATGGCGTCGAGGGACTCAGGCGCTGGTGTCTCCCAGTCGTAGTACGCCTTGAGGTCCGCTTTGATCTGTTGCCAGAGCAACTTTGGTGTCAGACTAGCCCATTCGACCTCCGACTGCTGAGGTCCGTTGATTCGCCCCTTCCTCTTGTTGCGCCGCTTCGCAGTTTTGCTCTGAAGCTAATAACGTCAATTCCACCCACCGAAGCAATTATTAATGGAGAGAGAGAGAGATGCAGGGAGAGAAAAGTATTCAGCTTGAAGAAAAATAGAGGCCTACTTCTTCGAGATTAAGCTGCGGATGCGTGAGTTGAGCCGACGACAGGAAGCAGTTGAGGAAGTGACTGACTGCTGCTGAAAGGCTCATCAGTTCGGTACCCTGTAACGGCAATGGTAAGTACGGTAAGTATCGAGGTATTTTTGAATCTCGGAGAGCCTACAAGTACACGAATATACTTGGATAATGTGAATAGGACGTGAATAGGATGATAAATTAAATGGGATATTATAAGTGTACCCTAGAATGGTACCCTTATTTTTTGTTTGCCTTCTAAAGGCACACTGGGGCACAAACGTAGCCCACGCGTTCGACCCGATTATCAGGGTTATAAATAGTGGATGAAATTTTCGGAAGCACATGATTTTCTTTGTCTTTTAACGAGGAAGACGATGGTGCCGTTTAAAAATTTCAGAAAATTGGAAAAGTGTGTCAAAGTTTTATCCGAAGGGAAAAGAAATTTTTTAATTGGTAAAATTGAGTACTTTTACAAAATTCGTGGGGCACGAGTGTACCCCAATGTGCCTTTCTAGGATTAAGGTTATACCTTTCACGAACCCAAACGGGTAATTCTCTAGATAAGTGACTTTTTCGAGAAATGAGTTTGTTTGGGTTCAACGCAAACTAATTTTTGGGAAAGTCACTTATCTAAAAATGCGTCACCAAATATTTAACAGTTAACTGATTTTCGTCTGTAATCTGGTAAAAATACATCCTGGTATATTGGTAAAATTTCAAGCCAAGTTACCGAAACTTTAACGAAAAATTAGGGCTCTAAAAATCTAATAATTGATATACTAAATAACTCTAGATGGCTGACATAAACTGGTCACGCGTGTAAAAAGTTTCCAGATCTCGTAACGCCAATAAAAACAGAAAATGTTCAAAGAAAATATTCATGATAAAACTGAAAAATGTGTCTCGCAGAATTATTTTCGTAGTAAAATTTTCTAAATCTACTAAATTTGCGCGAAATGTTTTATTCCAGTTTGAGGTATAAGAATTGATTGTGACTTATTTTTATCAAGCGCCACTGTAATTTACCAATAATTCAAAAGGGCCTTATGCTTCCACAAAATACGGCCCTCCGCGAAAGCAATACCTTAATTGAAATTGATTAATTTTCCTAACTCGTCGAATTGTTCGAAAACCTACTAGCGGCTATTTCCATGAATCATTTTACATTTTTCGACTAAACGTCTACAAGAACGGAATTCAACGACACTCCACTAATGACTTTGGCGGCTCACAGCTAGCAATCCGGATATCCAAATTATCCAGATGTCCGCCAATTTTTTAAATCCGGATAATGAAGGCAACTGAATGTGGATAATTCGGATAATACGGATGGTAAAATTAACTTAAAAAATTACGATTTGTACATGGAACTAACTAAAGTAAAACAAACATTTCGGCGTTGTGTGCAGTGAGTACACGTAGCTAACAAGTAATCTTAATTTCAAATACGTTTTTTTCTTTGCTTTCAATATTTTGCGTGACGCAATCAATAGTAATTCATTCAGAAAATCTCGCGCGACTGACAACTTGCTTACTGTTTATTATGTTATGTCGCCCGAATAGCAAGATGCGTGCGCGAGATACGCGACACTAGCCTTAGTATGCCACGTCAGAGGAGAAAATGCTTAAGGGGGGATTGTCTTTTTTTTCGCAAAACTTACCGCTTTTTGGGAATTTTTTTGTGAAGAAAGTATACAACGGAAAACTTGTGAAACTTGGCATATAGTTTTATTGATCTGTTTACTACATACAAAAAAATTTTTAAACAATTTCATCAAAAAATCCCCCCTTAAACGCGTTTTTCTCGAAACAGCTTTTTCACAACTGGTGTGCACGATTTCTCAAAAACTATTCAACCGATTGCCTTCAAATTTGGACGGAATGCTCAGCTGACATCCTTTTATCGTTTGATGAAGCAAAAAAGCAATGCGTTTAATAGTTTTTTATTTATAACAAAAAATCGATCAATTTTTTTCGAAAAATCGATACTTCAAGTTCAAAACGTCACCAAATCGTCAATTTTTTTTTCCCTTCATCGAACGATAGCTATATGTGTCTAAAGTAAAATGCTTTTTGGGTTTTTGTTGCAGGATGAACGTGAAGGCTGTAATCGTGCACACCATCAAAAAAGGACCATCGCGCGTCGAGGGGGGTGGGAGGCGGATTTTTGGATGAAATTGTTTAAAAAATTTTTTGTATGTAGTAAACAGATCAATAAAACTATATGCCAAGTTTCACAAGTTTTCCGTTGTATACTTTCTTCACAAAAAAATTCCCAAAAAGCGGTAAATTTTGCGAAAAAAAAAGACAAACCCCCCTTAATTTTTAAACCTTACAAGAAAAGGTTGCGAGGTCGATCTCTCCGATTTCGATGAAATTTGGCATACTTGTTGAATGGGTAAAAATAGGCGACACGTATTTTGTTATATCTGCGGAAACACGATTTTAAGGGGTGAAACGCACCCTCAAAAATGGAGGTGTTTTTCGTCGATAACGTTATCGTTCTCATCTCCAATGTATAGTACACGAAATATAAACATTATTGCAATTTAAAATTCTTTCTCTCGTTACGTTAAAACGTTATCGACGAATAACACCCCAATTTTCGAAGGTGCCTTTCAACCCTTAAAAATCGGGTTGCGTAGATATAAAAAAATACATTTCGCCTATTTTAACCATTCTACAAGCATGCCGAATTTCATCGAAACCGGAGAGATCGACCTCGCAACCTTTCTTTGTTAGAAGAAAGAAGTTTTGTTTTTTTTTGTTAATGATTGTTTTTTATTTTGTTTGATATTTTATGATCTCATTATTACTATGATAATTGGTTTAAGTTTCAGAGGAAAGAGTTACCCAACTGTTTTCAACGATTCATAGTTTATTTTAATATTTTATGGTAAATAGTAGGATACTATTATGCTCGATCATTTTGTGATATTAAAAACGTTTATATCGTCCATTAGCTATAGTAAGAAACAATTTCGTTTAATTTTAATAGATATGAATAAAACTACTTTTTAACGGATTTCCTTTGTTTTTTTTTTTCAAAATTATCCGAAAAATCCGGATATTCGGATAGTAAGGTTCACGAATATCCATATTATCCGGGCCCGAAAAATGAACGGATAATGCAAGCCCTACTCGCAGTGCGTGGCCCGGAGCGGCGGAGCTCCTTTTAATAGCGTTGAGTAAGATTTTGCGTGCCTTATTTTCGTTAATTGTCCTACATGATGGGTTGTGTACAAATATGACGAAACTAAAGATTTTGAGTAGCTCTGGTGTTTAGAAAAAAAAAACAACTACGAATACTTGCCTGCATGTAGGCCGTGAAGACATGCTTGGTCGATCGAAGCAAGAGTTCTGAGACGGCTATGCGGTTGAGATACTTCAATTGTGGCACAGCGGCCAACATGGCTGCGAGTTTCCCGAGGTATCGAACGTTTATGCCTCTCAGGTGTAGAGCCTCGATAAGGGTACTGCCGTCCATAGCGGCTGCGGTGTGATCAAGGCACTCGCGAATCTGTCAACCAACATTTCCTTCACTAGCTCGTCGCGAAGAGCACTCCGCGCTGCACACGACAGGACTGAGATCGCAAACTCACGAAAGTTGGAAGCTGCACAGTGAGCAAAAAGTCAGCCGCGTCGCGAACCAATTGTCGTTGCTTTTTCAAGGACTCGCCGTTCGGATCGGGATGTCGAACGCCCGGCGAATAAACGTCCGGATTGAATTTTACGTCGAATTCGGCATCGCGAAGACTGCCCACGGCCGCGGCTGCTCGTCGCACGATCTCCTTCGTACTCTCTTCGACTGAAAATACAGTAGACAATTTAGAAAGCAGAATATGTTTCTTTTGCTTCCTAGGAACGTGAAATAATAAGGAAGCAATGAACGAGTTTCTAATTTGCGTCCGTGCGTTATCCTCTATTCTATTTCCCCGAATATCACGTAAAAAAGCGAAAAGTGCCAAATTATTTACGTTCTTGTTTCTCTCCACCGGTTATGGAGTCCGTAATGCTTTCGACGATTTTTTTGGCCTCTTCAGCTTCGATGCTCGATTGAACGGAATCCTCTTTGTTACTATCAACGATTGCGTCGCTGCTGCCTTCTTTCTTGATCTCCTTCGCCTTTTCCTTCTCCTTTTCCTTGTCTTCCTGAAATTCCGAATAACTCGTGCACAGTGATGACGGGCGAAAAGAACAATTCACTTTTTCCTTCCTTCGCGGACGACAAACTCACCTTGGAAGCAGATTCTTTATCCTTCTGCGATATTCTCGCCGATGTGAGTTGCTGCAGATGGACAGCCGCGTGTTTTATGAATTGCACGTATCGGGCCTCGACGAACGAGTCTATGAGTTCTTGACGCAGGCAAGCCAATCGGTGCTTGTGCTCCACCGGAAAACCGAGTGCCCGAGCTTCCTTGCTGAGTTCGACGCCTTCGACTGCATATAAAGTACACCGACAACGTATAGCAAACATGAAAAAAAAACACATTGATCACAAATGATTGAGCCGTAGACGGGTTGGCTGGGGTAAATTACGTTTCAAAAAGTTGACATCCGGCGGAAATGTTCTCAAAAGATCGAGAACGTAGTGGCGCGAATCATTTCCGATTATTCCCTTGCACTCGACGCTACTGCACAGCTCGATTTCCTCGTTGGCGTCGTTGATCACCTTGTGTGGCAGAATCTTCAGTTGCTGGCCAGCTTTGTGTAACTGAATTAAAAAAATGTAAAATAATTTAAAAAATGTAAAATAATGTAAAAAAAACGTGTCCAAATTAATGGGTCTTCTCACTTTAGACGTTGAAAAAAGGCTTTTTTTCATGAATTTTTTCTATAGGTTTATATCATAGATATTAATATAAAAGTTGTTACACATAAAAATATATATTTATTTAAGTCACTATTTATAGACGAAAATGGAAGTTGAAAAAATGTCCTAAAAAATTGTAGGTCCGCGCTGTTGATGAAATCTTGGAGATGGATCATCCGGAACAAAAAAAATAAACGATTTTAGATTCAGTATGTTAATCGCTATAGCGCATATTATACGATTTATCATATATGCAAAAATCACAAAATGGCGGACATTTTTCGAAAAAAAAACAAAAAAAACGTGTTTTTTCACCGTTTTTTGGCAAAAAAAGCAAAAATCAAAATTAAAAAAATCCTTGATATGCGGTATAGCTATAGTTGTAAAGAATACGTGGTTAAAATTTCATATGGATCGGTTCAGTAGTTTCGAAGGTTTATCAACGAGCCGTCGAAAAACGTTGTTTCGAGAAAAACGCGTTTAAAGTTTGTTTGGGTTACATAAATACGTAATTTTTTAAATGTATTTTGAAAGTGTATTTATTAAGTGTAATAACTTTAATATCAATATCTATAATATAAATCTATCAAAAAATGCATGAAAATAGCCTTTTTAAGCGTCTAAAGTGAGAAGACCCCTTAAGCTGGCTGCACTTTGCTTCGTCATTTTATTTTACGCGCAAAGTTTCGACTATGAGCAACGTGGATTCCAATGGTGGCTTTATCATCGATTGAGGTTTGCGGGTGAAACAAAATGATAAAGCAGTATTGTAAGCTTCTAATTTGTCCGATTTTTTAGAATTTTAAATCGCATTTGGTAAAGCTGCCACACCGCAGGCATATTCGATGTCAATAATTGCCAATGATCGCTATGCTAAATACGAAACTTGTTGCGTACGTAAGAATTAATCCGTATATGTCAAATTTTGAGAAAGGCACACTTGGAAAAATTAGTTTTATGAAAATTCAATCTACCATTAAATTTAAATCCTCTTGTCCATTTTTCACCTAATTCGATACGAATCATATACACGATACTTCGCGTGAAACTTCAGACAAATATCTTGCATTTTTTTATCGTTCTAGTAGAAAAATGTATTTTTTTTCTGACACTTCAAATTCCCTTAAAATCGAAAGCTTCTCGACGATTTTACGAAAATTACTCTCCGACATACATTTTATCGTAAATGTACTGCTCGCCAAAAGTTTCCTCACCCCCTCGTTATTTGTATACGGTAAATATAGGAAATTTTACATGGAAATTGTTGTTCGTTTTTTTTTAATCAGTGGGGAGGGGAAACTTTTGGCCAGCAGTGTACTTCGATAGGCACTTGGAACGCTTACGATTGATTGCAACGGCGGTAAAATGTGAGCAAGTACTAAAGAAAGTCTTTGCTTTTGGAAAAATTATTAGTGTGATGTGTTAGAACGTGCGAATGTTCATGCGTGTAAGTAATCTTTTTCATAAGACTTCAAGGTATTCCTATCACGAACCCGAATATTTAAGAATTAACTGATTTTCGTCTATAATCGAGTAAAAATACATCTTAGTATACTGGTAAAATTTCCAGCCAAGTTTCCGAACCTTTAACGAAAAATTACGACCCTAAATATCGTCTCATTTGTACGGCACTTTACGGAGATGACACGCTGGCCACATGTCTATGTAATCATTCATACAATAGATAACTCCACATGCCTGATATAAACTGCTCAACATGTGTAAAAATTCTAAAGATTCCGTAGCGACAATACAAACAGGCGGGCACCGAATGTTTAAAAAAAATATTAATGATAAAACTTGGAAAAATGTGACTAGAAAAACAATTTTCATAGCAGCGGCTTTTTAGACATAATGTAAAAATCTCTAAATCTACGAAATTTTACGCGCCATTTTTATTCCAGTGTGGCTTATTTTTATTAACCGCCACTGCTATTTCCCAATGACGCAGGCCCTCCGCGAAAGGAATACCTTAAATACAACAAATTAATCACTTCACCAATCGCTGCCAAATTGAATTCTAACCGCTCGTTAAGGTAGAAAGTGCGCGCGCCTTTGATTTCTATAGGTTTTGTTCAAATTTTAGCCAGACATTGTTCATATCATTGTGCATGTTTGAGTGAAATTTCAGAACCTCTCTAAAGAGTCCCCTATAATGAGAAGACAGATGGCAACACCGCATCGACCCACGTATCCAATGATGTAAGTTTGCGCGGCATTTTAAAAATAATACTGCAACACAAATTTCTATTTGGAAGTGGTTTTTAACCGAACAAAGTTTTTAATTAGTTACGAATTAACCAACACTTTTATTTCTTAATGAAGATAACATCGACAATATAAAATATTAATATTTATAACGCAAATATTTTTTTTTGTGATAAAGGTTTTTTACTGTAGGAACACGATCATTTTTTTGTTTCTCGGAATATTGAACAATACTGTTCTGCGGTGTTGCCATATGTCTTCTTAATATAGGGGACAAATATTTTTTGCGGAAAATTATTCTGTCTTTGCTGAACGTTTTTAGCAAAACTTAATAGTAAAGGCAATCCAAACTTTTTTCACTCTTTTCCTAACTAGTTTGCTATCGATTTTTTTTTTTTTTTTCAAAATTTATGAACACAATAGAATGGTACGACGAATTATGTGACCTGACTTTTCCGTCAATGCAGACCCTGCAGTGTTAAAAGTTGCAATTTTGAAACCCATTATCTTCCAATCTAAATAATCGACTGTTCTGAAATTTTACTCAATCATGCATAATAATATAAACAATGTCTGGTTAAAATTTGAACAAAATCTATAGAAATCGAGAGCGCGCGCTACCTTAAGGCCTTAGGCCACAGTAACGGGTATAAAATCATGTGCGAATTTAACCATTTTTTTCATATGAAAAAGTGATTCACTCATAAATTAATTACACATCTATTTAGTATGAATATCAAGCTGTTAGAAAATATATTTTTTTTTTTTCGATGTACAAAATGGCCGACTACTCGAAACTTCTCGAAACAGCTTTTTTCCAATTGGCGTGACAAATAACTTCAACAATTTTCACTCGATTTACTTCAAATTTAAAAGTTATGTTCCTAATTGCATTTCGCAGAGAAGTACGTACCCAATTTCTGATTAATCGAAAACTTTTCATTTTATGAGCAGTTTATGAGCAGTTATAACGAATTTTTTCACTGAAAATTCATTTCTCAAGTTCAAATACCTACAACTTTTGAAAAAAAAAACAATATTTTTTAAATTCCGTACGTACTGCTCTAGGTATTCTAATGTAGATTGACGAGAATTTTTGTTTTTTGTTCTAGGTAAAAAATTGTGGATCCTAAATGTCACGCCGCGGAGCGCCTGTAAAAAAAGATAACAAAAGAAAATATTAGTAGTCGGCCATTGTGTACACCGAAAAAAAAAATCCAACAGCTTGATATTCATACTAAATAGATGTGTAATTAATTTAATGAGTAAATGACTTTTTCATACGAAAAAAAATGGTTAAATTCGCACATGATTTTATACCCGTTACTGTGGCCTGAGACCTTAATGATACTCCGCATTGGTAAACTAACCCATTCCGATATTTCAAATACTGTTGAGTTCAGAGCGTGCGTGAGAAAAGTTTCAACCTAATTTCAATGAAAAGTAGAAAAAAGAAGAATTATTGTTCACAAACACGAAACTTTGCTCCGCAAGTATACAAAGAACCGATGCATATAGAGGCGGATTAGTTTTCGTCTCAGTCTCAATTAACTCACGAGTTCGAGATATTTGGGATGAGTGAGGATCGTTTTTCCAAAGTCGATTGAACCGTAGACGACCGATTGTTCCTGATCGCGTTCCAATATACCGGGAATAATCGATTGCGCGGTAACTCGATAGCCCCGATAGTCGATGACAACGGTGCCGAGGGTGTAGAGGCCGGGAAGGTCGACGGCGGCGTAAACTCGTACGCCTTGAAGATCGTTGCGAGGCGCGACGAATGCGGCGGCGTCACCGCCGAGCTCTTTGTAATGATCGCGCACGTCGAAGCCCAGAGAGAAAAATATATTGTTCCATATAAACATCTGCATTTTCGCCTCCTCGCCTGGATTAATGGCCATAACGTTGCCGTCGATTACAGCGACCGCGCCCCTCGTAGCTGCCGCGACAAAGTCGCTGTGAACTTTGAATATCGCTCGTTCCCGCAACAAACGCTCGGGAAGATTTTTTCGCGGCATTTCCCGGGTCGTCTGAAGCTCCTCGTTCCAGTCCCTCGTTTGTCCGGGTATGTGCTCCTCATAGCCGAGTTTCGAGGAGAATGCTGCGAAAAATTCGCCACGATGTTAAAATTGACTGCGCGATAAATGCGAAATTAATTAGCGCAAGATTTTTTGTCCTTCCTTTGTCAGGTTAATTCTTTTAAGGGTACACCGTACACACGTTCCTGGACAATTGTTTCATGTGATTGGAATTTCGGTACTTTGTAATTCGACAAAATCGTGAAACATCTCAGATATTTTTTCGAGATGTTATGCACGTTGATTTCGGGTGAAATTTTTTTCGACTTTTCTTAAAGAATCAATCGGAGAAACTTCTCGTTCAATGACTTGGAAATTTCTCAATTACGCTTTGAACAATTTAAACAGCTTTCGACTTTTCCTTGGCAATTTTTCCGAACTTTCCACAAAATAAATACAAAAAACAAAGCGATCCCGAAGAAACTCATGAAAATTGAGACACTTCATCGGAGTCAATGCAGATGAAGAGTTTTTTTTACTGAATATTTGTGGAGCGATTATTTTATTAACCCTTTGTGCCATGGGGGCACTCTGAGAGTGCCACCTGTCTTATAACCATTTTCTCAGCAATTTCGACCGAATTTTCGAACTTTTTTTGGTGTTTCAGCATCAGTCATATATTCAAGAATAAGAATTGATGTGCAATAATTGAAAATCGCGGAGTAATGAATTTCTAGCCGATTGGACTAAAGGAAAAATGAGTGACACAAAGGGATCATCACAGTGTAAATATTTCAAAAAATAGATTTTTCTTGCATTGTCCTATAGTATACACGGTTATAAACATGGAACTGGCATCGCCGATTGATCGTAAGTACACAATTTATATGAAAATTCCGTACTCGAAACTTCAAACGCGTTTTCCTCGAAATGTCGTTTTTCAAAACGGTGTACACTCCCAAAGGAAGAGTTTTCACGCTATCCGTCTCAAATTTTGATACAACATGCTTCACGCCATTCTTTATCTTGCTATGGAAGCTTTTTTTAATCTTCATATTTTTTTTCAACGAAAAACTGTCGAAAAAATAGACTAAACTCGATACGTTTTTTTCAAAGCATCGTCATTTTGTCAATTTTGATTAAAAAAAACTTTATAACAAGATAGCGACTTTCATGCTGATCAATAATCTTTTTACGAATTCTGTTACAGATAATATTTACACCCTCAACCGTGTACACAGTGAAGACTCCTTTTTTTCGAAGATATTTTCAACCGTTAAAAAAATGATAAAAAAATAAAAATGAACGTTTAACATTCTTTTTTTGTTCTTCATGAGTGCTTTGATTTGACATAAAAAAATCAGACTGATTAGCGTGTTTTAACCATCGGCAAAAAACCGCAAGTCAGCTATTTTTCGACCCGTTACACTGTGATGATTCCTTAAGGCGGGAGCTTGAAGTAGAAGGTCCGATAAGTCGTTTTTTTTATTGCTTAAATCGATAGATGAACTATCCAAAAATATATTTACAAAGTTACAGAGGCCAATTGTAAATATTTTTGAAGATACAAGGCCAAAAGCAGAGAAGCGATCGATATTTGATATTGATATTTCCTCCTATTGAAAACTTTGGAGCGCGTATTCTCCAGTTTTCATTTTCACGATTTTTCCAAATTGGCGGGCGTGATAGCAAAAAAATTTAACGACCTATTGAATCAAACCAAAGTTCATTTTCTTCAGTATAAAAATCTCGTCAAAGTGAATTAAAAGAGTCGTTGAAAAAGTCATTGTAAATCATTTTTATAGCACGTGTTTGTTTTAAACACGTGTTTTTTTCGAACCTGAGAAAAGTTATAATTTCACGATTTTGTCAGCTTTTTCTTAATTCACCCAGAAGAAGAATACACGACAATTGAACATTTTATTGGTTTATTTGGTTCAGTCAAGAATTACGATCTGCATCTTTCCCGCCGATTGGGGACTGCAGTGGCAAGACGCACATGGACTAGGCTGATAAATCTGCAGTCATTTATTGTTTCACGTTGAACTTTTTTTTAAAAACATTTCAAATATACATGAAAAGATACCTTAATGTTTACTGGGCTAACTTGTTTTATTCCCTTCTAAAAAAAATTCCGAATAAAACGCTTTTTTCGGACCTTCTAATTCAGGCTCCCGCCTTAAGGGGTTATATACAGTTAAAATTTTCGAAAAATCGATTTTTTTTAATTTAATTTTCGTAATGTACATACATTTAAGTACAAACACAGAAAATTTCTTGTCAATCCGGCTTGTCAGTCAGAGCGTTCGAAAGTGCTTTTGAAACTTCAAATGCGTTTTTCTCAAAACTGTGTTTTTAAAGATGGTGAGCAAGATTTCTCGGAAACGGCTGAACCGAGCAGTCTCAAATTTTAACACAATCTTTTTAAGTATATTTTTTAGTAATTAATCGAAGGTTTTTTCTCACAGCTAAATATTTTCATTTTATAAACAATGTAAGGCCTCAATTTTTGTCAAAAATCGATTTTTTTTGAGACGCCGCCATTTTGTTAAAAATTATTATTTTGCTTATTCCTTCGATCAATTACCAGATAATCCATTATATTAACGAAATATTTTTGGTTTTTTCATTTTAGATGATCGAGTCCAGAGATATCGTGCTCACTGCAAGGCGCCTTTTTCTAGAGATGCTCTCGGAGATCAACTATAGCAGCTTTCAAAATAATTATTTTTACAAATAAAAAATGTTAAAATACAGTTAAAAGTGACCATAATATGCGTACAATTTTTTACGTGAATAGATTGAAAGGTCTTCTCAAGAAAAAATCTTGAACAATCGATCTTTTTGGGCCTCCTGACTGTATATAACCGCTTTAAATCACTGGTTCATATCATTTCGGCATTATTAATATTCGAAATGAATGTTCATAAAAAGTTCAGTGAGTCTAAATATCTTCGGATTTACGTCGAATCGCGAAATACTAAGATTCCAATAAAATGAACCTTTCAGCTGGAAATGTCCATACTCAAAGACCGATTGCAATTATTTTTCCCAATGAGAGAAAAATGAAATTTAAATGACGCGCAAATACGTACTGTCTTCAGCACGTATCGCGTCGATCGTGTGCTCCGTCAGTTGAGCACTCCAAGCGTAAAGCTGATAGGGCGTCGCGACCCTCTCGAAGGGATGCCTCTGGGTTCGGCGTTTCTGCATAGCAGCGAATCCACGCTTGAACGCGGGACTGAGTTGATTCAAAAGTTCGATGAGACTGTGACAGAGATGACTCGGAGTTGCGGGTTTCGGATTGAAGCACTCCTTCGACGATTGATTCACGAAGAAGCCACGAGCGCAAGCGGTCACGTAATATTGTTTGTCCTCGAGAGTTATCACTTGAAGATACATGAGATCACCGTGAAGCTTGCGGTAGCCGGGCGGTGGATTCCAACCTGAAGTGGTCAATACCTGTCGAGGTGACGACCAGTTTAGTGGCAAACTTTTTTTCAGCCAATGCCATTATTAGTTTAGAGACGAACTTTTTTTCAGCCAATGCACCCAAAAAAAGCCTTTTTTCGGTGAATTTTCGAAATAAGATCGAAGTGAAACATTTCGAACTTGCCCATTATTGCTAAACATTCGTATAATTTTATCACTCCTCAAAGGGTGACTTTTTTGAGATGCTGTTCAATGCAAATTAAAACCTCGAAGTTTTGGTAATCCCCGCATGCATCATTTGTGAGAAAAACAAAATCTAATCAATTTAGAAGTCTTAAAAAAAAGTCTCGAATTCTGAATGTAATAAAATTGCAGATAAATTCGCGATTTTACATAACAAACTATGCCCAGTCGTCTAAATAACAATATTTCCTTTCTCGAAAACGATGACCGTGAGCTTATGGAAACGTCAAAGTTCAGTAGCTGTTATTCGTTAAGGGGCTATACCACTGTGACACTTAAAAAAATCGATTTTTTTTCGCCTTTTTCGACAGTTTATACTTTCAAGAATATCATTATCATTTATATAATTTATATCAATATCATTTTATCTTGCAAAAATCGATAGTTAAATCTTTAAACGCGTTTTTCTCGAAATGAGATTTTTCAAATTTGCTGACATTGTAACTCAAAGAGCAATTATCCGATCGACTTGAAATTTGAACTGAGTACTCTTGAATATATTTACTCTACAATGACGTAGGATATTTTTGATTGGATGAAAATTGACGATTTGGCATTGAAAAAAACGACCATTTTATAGGCAAGAAAACAGACTTTTTTTTTCATAACTACGCCATTTTGTTAGATTTTCATATTTTTCGAAAATCCTACGTCATTGTACAGGAAATACCTTCCAGTTTAACGACATTTGTTCCTTTTTCATTGTCAGCAGTGATCATGTCAGCAGTGGAGGAACTTTTTTTTGGCGCCTCCGAAGGCAGCGCATAAGTCGCTTGGATCTCAATATTTTTCTATGAAAAAATTATGTAATATAGGTCAAATATAGCCAAATATATTCTCAATTTTCTGAAACATTTAATTGAGTACTTTTCTTCCAAAGAATACCCGAAAATCACCCAAAATTTCAGCGGTCACACTGGTATAGCCACTTAAGGCTGTTTTTTTTATTTCTCAACCGGTTCGTGGCGACGTCTATTTTTTTACTTGGACAAAAAGACTGCGCGCCGGAGTACTTTACGATTCGGCTAAAGTAACATCGTTCGCGTGCATTTTTCCGTTGCAATATAAGTATACTTTATAGTCTCTGTCCAGCTGAAAGAGAAAAGCTTTCCAATGGTGAAATAATCTTCGAGATTGTTCTAGTTATGCCCTGACATTACCGCGAACAAAAGAGACTACAAAGTTTTCTCTCTTCACACAGTTAGTGCAGATATGTATGTTTGTAAAAGGGCAATATCCTTCGAGATTTTCGGAAGAATTCCTTAAGGGCTTGCACCCGTTAAAATTACGATGCCACTCCGTTCATTTCCAGCAGCACTATAAACACGTCTATTTTCAATGACAACAGCTATCGGGCTATACATACACTACCGGCGAAGTTTCCGGACAAACGTTTAAAACGCCGGTAGTTGACCTCGGCCAATTTAATAAACGGCGTTTTAAAGAGGAGGGATTTACCTTCATTTTGGCTTTTTCAAAAATGTTTACGATTTTTTTTACAATTAGCACCCGGTTTTGAAAACGACCATTTTTCGTCGTTTTTTTTTGTTACTTTTTGAATGGACCCCGTTTGCTGTAAATAAAAAAATGTACGCATTTCTTCGACCAAAATCATAAAGGGCCTAGGTCAACTACCGGCGAATTGGCATAACCTTTACGGCACTCTTTTAAACTTTTGTCCGGCAACTTTTCGCCGGTAGTATACATGATAGCTCAATCGATTTTTTAATGAAAATTTGAATTTTTAGTAGGCTTGAGCGACCTCTAAATATTTTTCGACCGCTCGCAACTTCGGCCACATTTTTTTTTTCTTTAAGGCACCACACCACGGTAAAACATTTTTTTTCTTCATTTTCTGAAAGATACATTTGTTAAGAATCCTCTCACCAAATTTTCCAAAGAAATTTGTAAAATTAGCGGAGATACACCATTTTACGTGAAACCGTTCGAAGCGCACGATATTAAAAGATATTAAAAAAACTATTCATCCGATTTGCATGCGCCAAATCTTAAACTGTTCGAAAATCCAGTCTCTATGGCACCACGTAGAGATTTTTTTTATAAAGGGCACCCTTCAATTTTTTTGATGAACTATGAAAATTTTCTATGAAAATCGGAAATAAAATTAGCTGGTCCGCCATTTTTTTAGATATCGAAATTCCCCTACGTGATGCTGTAAACCTATATGTCTAGTTTCTAAATATATTTTTATTTTATTTTTCAAATGAACCGTATGGCTTAATCGCTGTCAACCGTCGAGCAGCAATTTCGTCGTAGTGTCCTCTTGGAAGCGGCGTACACCGCAAACTATACTTTAGATTCAAGTACAAAAATTTGTACACAGTCTTCTATTTGTATAAAATAACTATGAGTATTAATTTTTAAAAATCCATTAATCGTTTGCTTGCAAATAATTACGAAAAATACACCCTCGTACCGCGCACGAACCGTGGTGTGGTGCCTTAAGGCCTTAGGCCAAAACTCATGCGAATTTAACAAATTTTTTTCGTATGGAAAAGTGATTCATTCATAAAATTAACTACACATCTATTTAGTATGAATATCAAGCTGTTAGAATTTTTTTATTATTTTTTTTCGATGTACAAAATGGCTGACTACTCGAAACTTCTCGAAACAGCTTTTTTCCAATTGGCGTGACAAATAACTTCAACAATTTTCACTCGATTTACTTCAAATTTAAAAGTTATGTTCCTAATTGCATTTCGCAGAGAAGTACGTACGGAATTTCTGATCAATCGAAGACTTTTCATTTTATGAGCAGTTTATGAGCAGTTATAACGAAATGTGTCACTGAAAAATCATTTCTTAAGTTCAAATACCTGCAACTTTTGAATGCAACGATATTTTTTAAATTCCGTACGTACTTCTCTAGGTATTCTAATGTAGATTGACGAGAATTTTTGTTTTTTGTTCTAGGTAATAAATTGTGGATGCTAAATGTCACGCCGTGGAGCGCCAAAAAAAAGATAACAAAAGAAAATATTAGTAGTCGGCAATTTTGTATGTCGAAAAAAATATATATATATATATTTTCTAGCAGCTTGATATTCATACTAAATAGATGTGTAATTAATTTTACGGGTGAATCACTTTTTCATACGAAAAAAAAATGTTAAATTCGCACATGATTTTATACCCGTAACTGTGGACTCGGGCCTTAAAGAAGATAATTGGATGGGGAGAAAAAGTGTGCGACCCTAATGTAGCCCTTTACGCAAGTTTGTCATGGAAACAACGATTGTGATCCGGCCGGTTGATAATTTCAAACGTCTCGGCCGTGCTTGTTAGTAGCGCCTTCGCAATTCACACCTTTAAGCACGGTGGGCACTTTTGTTCCTTGGCCTGCGGTTGAAGAGGCAGGAGTGGCCTGTCTTTGCTTCCGGGGATAATGTAGTCCGGGGGAGTGCAGTCAACGGCGTCCGCTCGGCTCTTTTTCTTCTCGAGGATGTCGCCGTTCGTGACGACATTGAGGAAGGACAAACTGCTGCATTCGGCACCGTTGTAGGCGTCCGACGGATCGATCGACTTCAAGAGATCCCTCACGTGTCGCACGTGAATCCTCGCTTCTCGCATTGTGTAAGGCTCCTCGACCACTCTGATCACCGAGCCCTCTTTCAGGCCCTCGATGTTCTTCAACTCGGCAAAATTGTCCAGCGTATTGCCGTGAAGTTGCAGCGAGAAGCAAGTGCGATGACACGTATCCTCGCGGTCCATCAGCAATTGGTGAATTTCCTGATACCACGCGAGGAAAAAAAACACGTGACGTTTATTTAAATTGCTCGAATTTTTTCATCGACGGATTCAGGATGCGAAAATCACTCAAACGTTTTCTAGGATCCTTCATAGAGTTTTGTAACTAGAATTTGCGAAAAAAGATTTTTCGATCATGATACGAATTAATAAAATAAGAAGAAAAGTGCATCTTGCTGCCTCGTTATTTTATTTGCGATGCTGAATTTTGCATCGTTGGACTGCAACGAATTTAATTTCTTCTGGCAGATTTCGCCTTAAGGGGCTATACCAGTGTGACACTTTTAAAAAATCGATTTTCTTTTGCCTTTTTCGACAGTTTATACTTTCAACAATATCCTGTAAAAATATCAAGGCCGTATCTCTAATCATTTTATCTTGCAAAAATCGATAGTTGAATCTTTAAAAGCATTTTTCCCGAAGTGAAATGTTTCAAATTTGCTGACATTGTAACTCAAAGAGCAATTATCCGATTGACTTGAAATTTGAACTGAGTACTCTTGACTATATTTACTCTACAATGACGTAGGATATTTTTGATTGGATGAAAATTGACGATTTGGCATTGAAAAAAAACGACCATTTTATAGGCAAGAAAACAGACTTTCTTCATAACTACGCCGTTTTGTTAAATTTTGATATTTTTCGAAAATCCTACGTCATTGTACAGGAAAAACCTTCCAGTTTAACGACATTTTTCCCTTTTTCGGTTTCAGCTACTCAATCGGCCGGAATCATGTCAGCAGTGGAGGAACTTTTTTTTTGGCGCCTCCGAAGGCCGCGCATAAGTCGCTTGGATCTCAATATTTTTCTATGAAAAAATCATGTAATATCGGTCAAATATAGCCAAATATATTCTTAATTTTCCGAAACATTTAATTGAGTACTTGTCTTCCAAAAAATTCCCGAAAATCACCCAAATTTTCAGCGTTCACACTGGTATAGCCCCTTAAAAAGTCCTTCAACCATTTTTTAAGATATTTATTTAGCGATCTACATGATAAATCTATAAAAAAAAGATCGCCGGTAATAATAAAAATATGGAAAATGAAATGTAAAACAGAATTTTCGTTGCATCCCAACGATGCAAACTTCAACACCGTTTTCATTTCGTCCACAAAGTTAGCTCCATCAGCGAAGGATCTTCAAAATTGAATCGAAATGGTGAGGACGCTGCGTGCAAGTTTCTTTTTTTCACGTTCTTTTTCCGAAATTATGTTTCGATAATATTAATTTTTTGTGAAGCAATGGAGGAAGTAGGAGAGGGAGGCATATGGAGAGCCACAGCAAACGACGATGTATAGGAAATGGAGAGAATAATAAAAAGGGGGCGGAAAGCAAAGGTTGATAAAGAAATCCAGCAGGATTGGAGTAAAATTGAAAAGTGAACGTATTGTACACAATTCAAAAACAGGAAGTACACGATAGAAACAGAAGAGTACTGGAAAGATGCAAATATAACGGAAGGAACAAAAAAACTTGGAGGAAAAAATTTAAAAAGAAATCGCAGAAGATCCAGAAAAGTGGATAGGGGAGGAAGAAAGAGATCAAATCGGTAGAAAAAAGTACAAACGGCTCTAAAGAAGGAGCCTGTAACAGAACTATGTACGTATGTACATAAAGCAATTCGAGAAACTAACTGGAAAAGTAACAAACGAATTTCGTCTGTGTAAACATCCTGGAGGGGTATTTCGTCTGTGTAAACATCCTGAAGGGGTATACTTGAAATGAATACTACTACTATTAATTTTTTTGTGCCCTCGCATTATTGAGACTTTTTAAATTAATAATAATCAATATTAATGCTTCATTAATTATTGAAACTATTATTATGCTGCTAAGATTGAACATCGCGTACAGATTTTCAGAGACCTGGAAATTTGAGAATGTTATAGCATTAAAAAAAGAATTTTCTGAACATTCAAACTCTCTTAAAATTAATCCTCTCAACGATTTGAATAAAATTCAATCCTGACATGCATGATGCACCACTTTGGTAGATGTTTCAGAGATCCATAAATACTCTTTATGATGCTAGAATGGAAGTAAACTACAGTAAGCTAGGTATTCAAATTTTGAAAACATTACAGCGTGGAATGAAGTTGAAATGCAATGTTTTTTTTTTCATTTTTAATTTCTTTATTTTCATAGTTATTCAAAGTTCTTTTTGGAAACTGAGGTCTAAAATCTCTCCTAAGAATATGCAAACACATTCGAACGATTTTGACAGCCAAGAGTGGCCAGAAAATATTCCAGTAATCTATATAAGAATTAATTTTCGTTGCATTCTAACGATGCAAACTTCGGCGTGAAAAGGTTTTTTTTTCCTAAAAATTCACATTCCCTTACAGTCTGAAATTCTCATCACTTTTCGCAAAACACCATGAAATTATGCGCAAGGAGTAATATTTCAATTCTGTACAAAATGTTATCCCGATATGGTGAAGATTAAGATAAAGTGTGAAAAACATATCTCTGAAATTTAACACTCCCTCAAAATCTAAATCCCACCGATTTTCGCAAAATCAAATCCGTAAATACCTCCCGTCGAAAATTTTTTTTTGTGATATTTGGTGTTTTATCACTATATGTAAGTGAGTTACGATAGAAAATGCCCATAGATGTTTTTTTATTTTGCGCTACTATATTAAATTATGTATTTAAAATTCCGATCACAAAACTAAAAGCAAGTGTCAGTTATGCAGGAGGGCTAAGTGCAATGAGCACCGAATGTACTTATGCGTCGATTGCGGTAAATGTAGATAATAATAAGTTATTGAAGTAAAAAAAAAATGTATAAACTTTTATTTAATGTCGTCAAAAGTAGAAAATATTTATTTTTACCAAGTCACCGATGTGTCTATAAATGAAAGCTTTCGGTGCTCAACTTTTCAAATGTTTAATAAATTTGATCAATTCAGTTTCATTAACCGTATTTAATTTGGCAGAATAGCAATTAGAGAAATTATTATCACGCGTTTATACTCAGTTTCAGGATTTTTATTTAAGAAATCTAAGGTTGTTTTAGAGTAAATTGAATACAGTTGATATGTTAACGGATTTATGTAAATTAAAGATTATATGTCTAAATTTTGAGCGCCCCAAGCCTTTATTTACAGACATATATAGGTAACAAAATTGGTTTTCTACTTTTGAGTACATTAAGGGGAGGGTAGGGGTTTCAGCGTGAAAAAAACACTTTTTTGGGAATTTTTTTCATCTATGTGGAGAGAGTAAATTTATTGAAACCTTTTGTACATTGTTAAGTGTCATTTCAAGAACATTCCGTGAAATTTGTCCGCGAAAATATCCACAAACAAGCCGATGCCGCGTTTTTCTCGAAACCACTTTTTCAAAGTCCGTGTTCACTACCATTTGAAAACTACATGACCGATTTATTTCAAACTTGGTACACACTTTCTACATACAAAATACCTCCCCCCAACGGTTAGTTTGAGATTTTTTTTTGCATTCAGGGGGTTTTCACCCCCAAAATGGCGGAATTTTTCGTGAAAAATAGCACTTTTCACTTTACATGACCACCAAAAATTTAGAAAGGAAAAAAAAAAATTATCAGAGACCGTTGGGGGGAGAATTTGATGATACTTTGGCTAAATTTTAATGGTACTTGATTTCAGATAATTTCTAGCTGAGATACAGTGAACACCGCAAATCGTATTTTTCCAAAGGCGTTCTTGGATAAGCTTTGTCACCGGCTTGTTTGTGGATATTTTCGCGTACCAATTTTGCTGAATGTTCTTGAAATGACACTTAACAATGTACAAAAGGTTTCAATAAATCTACTCTATCCATATAGATGAAAAAAATGGGCAAAAATGTGTTTTTTTTCACGCTAAAATCCCTACCCTCCCCTTAAATAAAAGCTTGTTTTTTTTTAATTTTTACATCTAAATTATTGTCTACTTTTTAATTGATTTTACCAGTAAGTTTTTGCTAGTAGTTTACTAGTTTACGAGTTTGTACGTTAGGAAAATGGAATGCTTGTAAAAAATAACGAAGACTGTAATTGGGATTGAACTTACGACTAATTGCTGCACATGAACTTTTCACATACAAACACAGTCGCCTACGAACTTGTTTGTATTTGTTAGTGAGATTTTATATGGATGATTAGATATCGCTAATTTTACATGAAAAGTTGAACGTTTGAGGATATTTATTTGTTTAAGTTGAATAATGCATTGTCACCTCTTAGATGCATGTTTTCAAAATTACAGAGCTCTAAGTAGTCGGGAAGTACGTGAAATATGGATTTTCCATTTTGCATCTCACATCCAGTCAAGTTAAATGAAAGCTTGTTATACAAATGCGGAAAATATACGTTTTCAACAATTAATCTACCGAAGGAGTCGATTTTTTCCATTGTCCACTATCCCGAAAATGCTCTAATTGAAACTTCCGAATAAATATACTTTTTGGACAGACGGTCGACACTGTCTTTTTTTTCGTATCTACAAACCTTCCTCTTTAAACACCTCAAAGGACGTTTTTTTTTGTATTAAAACCAAAAAACTTATAATCTTTTTCGTTCAAGTATGTATTTTCCAACGCATCTCCCACTTTGAACGAATGATTGGCACTTAATTTTTCTTGGAAAATAAATCTTGTGCCATAAAATAAGTATCATTGACTACAAAAAACGTCTCTACAAAAAAATGCATATTCACCGAAAAAAAAAGATCTGAAAAACGTCTGGGGTCAGATTGACCCCATGAGCAGTCAGAGGTTCATGGCGGAAGTGTGCAGTCGAAGGGTTAAATTTTCATGCAAATTAAAAAAAAATGTTCACGTTATCAAAACTCCCTCGAAAGGAGGGAAGAAAGAAAAATATTTTTTTTTTGCATTTCGGCGATGGGGTCTTCAAAAACACAAGTGTCTCCTGGTCTGGTCATATTTTTTTCAATTACCTGTACGAGCTCCATACTAGAGACTTGAATGTCGAACGGAAGAGCCCCGGGGCTGACGATCTTCACGGTGAATCCCATGTCCTGTATGAAAACGACCTCTTGCTCGTTCGCTCCATCCGCGTCCTTCTCGCCGTCCGCGACTTCCTTTTCATCCTTGTCCTTTTCCTTCTCGCCCTCCTTAGTCGCCTCGACTTCGCCCTTCTCCAGAACGTTCTCCGACGAGGTGCCCGCTGTTCCGTGATCCTCGATCTTCACTGTTTTCCCGTTTATTGGTCGCACAAACAAGGACAAATGAAAATTATTTTTCCTTCCCAACAGTTGAAGAGCAAACGAGCTCATGTCTATCGTTGAATAATCGGAACGGAGTATCGACTTTGCCCTTTTCGATAGCTTGATATTTCCTTTCGTTTGCCTGCCCGCCATTGAAGTTGAATTAAAAGAACGTTTTTAAAAAAGGTTTCAACTTAGTGAAAATGTTTGGACTCGGATTATCGGCAAAATCAAATGGAAAACCGACGGCGAGGGAAAATATGTTCACCGATGGTTGGACGCCATGGTCTCCGTAGTTTTCTTCTCATTTTATCTCGTTAAAACTTTCCGTCCCGCTCGCTCGTTTCGGTACTGGAGCAATAAATAAGAGCAGACGAGAGAGCTGAGATTCGACTGGAAATCGCATCACTCGACCTTCAACTTTACAATCAATCGTCTCTCACGATGCCGCTTGTTTTTTAATTCTACATTTGCAAAGATAACGCCAGAGAAGGCTTTGTTACCGAGATACAATGCTGCGGGAGTCATGCTCGAGTTTCAAATTGTCACGCTTTCTTCTCCCGCATACCGATTATTTTCGCTCAATTTTTTTATTAATGATAATCCTAGAAAACTGAGTAAACGATGCGAGAAATTCCAAATTTCCCATAAAAATGGATATTCCAATTTTAAAATCAACATTCTCTGACTCTTAGCCCTACTGCTCTATTTATTATTTTTACCGAAGCAAAATGAAGGGTCATTGGTGCATTTGAAAAGAAACGATGTTGAATTTTGCATCGTCGAAGTGCAACGAATATTCTTTTTATCTTCTTATATTTTTCTCCATTTTTATCGTTATCCAAAGTAATTTTCGATCGATTTAGCCAATAGGTCTCTACACTGAGAAGAAAAACCCATTGAATAAAAAAAAAAATATTGCTTGATACAAATAAATGTCTGATCGCGAAGTGCCACCATTATATGAGATTGTTACAATACTATAAAATATTGGAAAATGTGATTGATTCGAATAACATATTATTTAATAAAATAAAATAAAAACATATTATTTAATGAAATAAAATTATATTCTATTGAAATCATTCCATATACAATCCGTAGATGTATGGATGAAGTAATTAAGCGATTGCTACAACATGTTTTATTTCGTACAAACATATAATCATTGAATGAATTATTTCTTTACTACATCGAAACGAATATGCTATGAGACGTAAGTTGTTCAATTTGTTTTAAATCTTAAATAAAAAGTGAGCATTAGAATGATCATCCACGATTATAGTGGAGAGAATATCAGATATCCAATGGAATATCCATGGAGAGAATATCAGATATTCAACTGATAAGAACAGATACTACACTTTGATCTTAACCACAGGCCAAGAAGCGATACTCTTTACAGTTTTTCCGTTCGCGTTACGCTTACGAGAAACGAGCGCGCGTGCGGCTTCTAGCGGTTACTCCGAGAACTACGGGTTTCTTCACACCTATAATTTTCGGTGGCGCTCAGACGATTCAGACATTTGCTTAACCCTTAATAGTCGCACTTAGCTAGAATCACGTTATAGTCATACTGAGTTCATGGGACCCAGGCGTTTTTAAATTGTTATAAATAATGAAATAATCCATTGAGCGATATGAAAAAAGCGAGGTGTAATTTGAAACTTGTTTAATACAAGGATATTGGTTAGAAATCGAAAATTAAATTTTAAATATGCAAAAAAAATTATGAAAAAAAAACGTGAATGACTTTTTTTTTTACAAAAATTGCTGTAACTCTTGTAATTGTTGACCAAAAAAAAATGGTTTTATAATCTGGGAACAATGTACTTTGAAATAGACATTGCAGTTTCTGTGGACTTTTCAAAAAGTATATTTATTTCATCCAACGCAGGTGCGATTTAGAAGGAAAGAATGAAACGCTTACGCATATAAAAAATGTATGTTTTATTGGAAAAAAAAAGTTGTACGGCATAAAAATAATTTCTTTGGGTCCCGTGGACCCAGTGTGACTATTAAGGGTTAATATTTTTCGATCAAAATAAAATATTAATATTTTAACGAATAATGTACTTGAAAATCAATATCGGATATGGTGAAAAAATAAAATAACATATTTACTCAATAGAAATTTTATCTGAATCAAACGAGCGAAATTCAATATTTCTTGTGTACTCGAATCAACAATATTCATGTCATGAATTAAAACGCTTTTTTTGTTCGTTGCAGAAAATGCATTGAAAACTATATAATTTGTTCGCGATAATTTTTTAGATCGTTTCAATAATATATTGTTTTCGGCTAATAATATATCTTTTGTATGAAAAAAAACACTCTAAATTTTATCATGTTATTAAAGTCAATAGCGTTTTGTTTGGACTAATAAATCCGATTATTTACACCAACAATTTTACAATTGAATCAACGAAATTCCATTCAATAACACCAATGATATTAGACCAATGATTTTTTTTCTCAGTGTAGTTAGAATCTGAAAAAAAACATTCAAGTGATTTCTCTATTTGTCATCTGAGAATAGAATTGGCAATGAGAAAAAGATTTATTTCGTTGCGTTTCAACGATGCAAACTTCGATATTATGGAAAGGAATCTGGACGAGCCGATGCCCCGGGTTGAGGTACTTTGAACTCGATATTCAAAATCCAAAGTTCAATGAGTTGGCACTATCGTATCATCGAGAGGGCTCGTTTTGCAAGCGATAGGCACAAGGACCGAAGGAAGAAGGAAGAGATGAAGAAAAATAAGAAGAAGCAGAAGAAGAACAAGCACATGAAGAAGAAGGAGAAGATGAACAAGAACGAGGGTTGAGATTGCTCTTGCATTCACCGTCACTTATAAATAAACGGCAATGTAAATAGTGCGCACTCAAATGCCGTACTATTTTTATCGATCGTTTTTTTATGCAGTCTGCATATATCGGTGTCGAACATTACACTCATTTAGAGCACGAAAGGTTCATACCGATGTTCAACGGAGGCCAAATTATCAGGGCCGAAAGTTTCACTCTTTTCGAAAAACAAGAGCGAGAATTTGCCTTTCATTGAAGTTCCAAGACGGCGTCAAGAACACACACGAGAACTCACGACCTGATGAATAGAACAAATAAGAACCCCCGAATGGGTTTGGCAAGCACGACCAGACGAACTTGCGGATATATAAGTAACGCAAAGAGATTGAGAAGATCGCGGAGAGAAACGTTAGTTCAGCGGTACGGTCTTTCGTTTCAACGACCACGGTCCACGGTCGTTTAATCTTGGCATGATTGGGACAGCTAAAAGTAGATTTTTGCCATGGTATACGAAGATATTTTCGCTTTTCTCGGTCTTAAAGTACAAAAAATTGATAAACCTAATTGTCACGTTTTTGGGGACCTTGTCTGAAAAGTTGTATACACACATTTTTTATAAGCCAACGAAGAGCCAAATTATTTGGTTATTCTCGACTGCAAATTAGCAACAATCGGTCAGAAAAAAGGTCAAGGATTCTAGGGCCTTGACCTTTATTGCAAGGCCTCCAAATCCTTGACCTTTATTTTTTTATTTTCCATATGTATGGGAAAAAGTGACATTGACATTCTATTTCGATTGATCGAACTTCAATCTATGCGATTGGAGCTCGCATCGTTGATGTGCAATGAAAATGAATACTTATACATTTCTCGCAGCAAACGGTGCCTGCAAGAAGCTCTTTATTATTTTTTAAGGCGTTACCCCCACTTGTAGCGCAAAAAGGCCTTTTTCATGAATTTTTTTTAAAGAAAACTACGAAACTTTTTTAATCGATCAATATACCATCTTGAAGAACACATCTTGAAGAACTTTCAGTCATTTTTTTATTGAAAAATATCACATTGTTTAGTGGCAAATGGCCGTCAATGAAATAATGTTTTTAGATACACGGTTTGCGGTGACCAACATTGCGGCGAAGTGGATCATCTGAAAAAAAAATGCGGATGGATTTAGTCAAATATAAGTATAAACTAGTCTTTAATCGAAGGATTTTAAAAAATATTCATTTTTCACAAAATGGCGGACAGTCAAAGTTAATGGTTCGATTTTAACGAAAAAAACGGCCGTTTTTTTTGCTATAAAACGACCATTTTTTTCGAAAAAAAAATCGAACGATTAAAGACTACATTTTTATGTATTAAATAAGCCTGCAAAATTTCAAGAGGATCGGTTCGTTAGTGTTCGAGTAATCTTGGTCACCGACTTCAGAAATGCCATTTTGAGAAAAACGCGTTTAAAGTTTCTCTTTCAACGCTCTTTCAACGCGGATTCGTCTCTTTCAACGCTCATATCTCAGTCAATTTTGTTCGGATCGACTTGAAATTTTCAGGACATATTCTCAGATACTTATACTTCAAAAAAATGCAATAAAAAGAAATCGATTTTTTTTAAATCGCAAGTGGGGGTAACCCCTTAAGACACTTATTCAAAGATCTATAATATAAATATGCAAAAAATAATTTTAGATAATAATAGAAATGAGGAAATTAACCATATGACCCCAATGTAGTTTGTAGCACCCGTAAACCCCAACCATGGGTCGTTCGCGCCGGTCACTTATTTGACTATGTTATAGTGCACAGAAAAATCTGAAAAAAACATCATGGGTCTTGGGGCTTTCAATTAAATGATACAATTTTTGCCATGCCGAAAAAACAAATTTTTTTAATAATAATCTTTTGCGAAATTCGGATACATGTAGGGTAGGGTGGCACAAATTTGAGCTCTATTTTTCTTTCATTTTCCTCACCATCTCATTATCTTCATTAACGAAAAAAAAAATTGTCGCGAAAGCTGCCAGCGGTCAAAAATTATTTAGAGGTCGCTCTCAAGCCTCCCAAAAATTCAAATGTTCATTTAAAAATCGATTTCTTTTGTCCACTTCTCACCCATGAATTTCACGCTTTATAATTTTTAAATTAGCCTCACGAAAGCTCTAGCCGTCCATTGAATATTTAGTGGTTGATCAAAGTTTTAAAAATTTACTATTTCCGCCAAAAAATATATTTCGCATGCACTATAATTCCTTGTAGCATAAAAACAGGCCTCAGCGACATCTAAATTTTTTTTAACCGCTCACAGCTTCGGCGACCATTTTTTTTTCTTTAAAGAAGATAATTTGATGGTGAGAAAAAGGGAAAAAAATAGAGCTTAAATTTGTGCCACCCTAATGTAGAGTTTGTACACTAGAGTGTTTGAAAAATCATATTTTTCATTGTTTTTGGTTAAAAAATAAAAATCAAGCAGTATTTTTCCGTTCAAATGACATACTTTTCGAAAAAAAATCTGAGAAATTTCATGGGTGACAATAAAATATTTACTTTACAAATCAAGAAATGCTAATTTCAAGACCGGCATATATGCTCGATAAAGGAGGGAAACATTTGGAGAAATTTATACGCCAAGAACATGATATTTTTCAAAAGAATTTATTGTTTCTTAGTAGAAAAGTGGTGTATTACAACATCAGTAGCAAAGATAAATAAGGAGAGATTAATAAAAATAAAAAAAACAATGGCGGCAAATATGGGCGCTCCGATGTTATCCTTCTCTTTCGAATCATCGCCACGAAAATATTGAACTTGTTCTCGAGGCCGAAGCGAATTTGTTAGGAGGTCTTGTCACTTTAGACACTAAAAAAGGCCAATTTTCATGAATTTTTGGATAGGTTTATATTATAGATATTGATATAAAAGGTGTTACACTTAATGAATACACTTTCGAAATACATAAAAAAATAAAAAATAATTTATTTGAGTCACTTTTTATAGACGAAAATGGTAGTTAAAAAAATGTCCTAAAAAAATTGTACGTCTGCGCTGTTGATGAAATCTCGGAGATGGATCATCCGAAACAAAAAAAATCAAACGGTTTTAGATTCAGTATGTTCATGGCTACAACGCATATCATACGATTTTTATATATGCCGAAACAACAAAATGGTGGACATTTTTCGAGAAAAAAAACAAAAAAACGTGTTCTTTCAGCGTTTTTAGCAAAAAAAAATAGTAAATATCAAAATTTAAAAAAATCCTTGATATGTGCTATAGCTATAGTTGTAAATAATATGTGATTCAAATTTCATAAGGATCGGTTTAGTAGTTTCGGAGATTTTATCAACAAGCCGTCGAAAAACATTGTTTTGAGAAAAACGCGTTTAAAGTTTGTTTGGGTTAGTACATAAATACATTAAATTTTGTTAAATGTATGTGGAAAGTGTATTTATTAAGTGTAACAACTATTATATCAATATCTATAATATAAACCTATAAAAAAAAAATCATGAAAATAGCCTTTTTTATCGCCTAAAGTGAGAAGGTCCCTTAAGTCATCAATTGCGAATACGCTTTCTTTTCACCTACCGGATATCGTTTTCATAAAAAACAATTTTTTCTAGAGGTGGATTTGCAGCTAGCTAAGCCCCAACGATGTATCGTTTGTGTCCGCTCTCGATTTGATCGCTTTGCTGTTAGTAAACAAACTGAGAGAAACCGGCTGTGCTTAGGGCTTATGTTACTGCTCTAAACTTGTTTTCGGCAGGCTCGCAGGCCCTGCGAAGATCTAGTATGTATTACTTTCTGTGGAAATATTTGGCATGTGGACAAATGACCCAACGTTGGGCTTCTAATATAAAAAGTTACTTTCGTTGAATTCCAACCAGGCAAACTCCAATGTCATGAGTAGGCATATTCATATAAAGACACTTTCAAGGAATATTCTGTCACTAAATTCAAAGATACGTTAAAAAAGAAGCTCGGTATCGTCTTCAAAATGGCCAGATGAGCTTTTAGCGAACATTATACAGATACAACGAGTCAAATATCCACTTTCGTTTCATGTAAGAATCGTTTCCAATGGCTTAACCGTGTCTGCTGGTTCACATTGAACGTTGATTCGTTATCGGCATGTCATATTGACATCAGGGGAGACGGCATAGATTAGCTCGAAATAAATATGGGGAACAAGGAGAATGGGAGAGAGTAGGGGAACATGGTTTAAGAATGCGTTATACTCCGCGGTCGATAAGATTCGACGTGATTTCTGTATAACGTCGGCATTAATTAAAAATCCTATCTTTCGACCGCGTATCACCGTCAAAGTTGTCTGTCATGTTCTGAACGGCATAAGGCCGTTGGGCTTCTGTGATAATTGCAAAACTCTCGTTCACCGCTTGAAGCGACTTAAATTGAGGAGGAAGGTCCAACATATGGTGCAAGAACCGCAGATTGAAGGTAAACTTATGATTACAATGATAGAACTGCTGGTAAAACTTTAAGGAGCTATACTACTGTGACACTTTCACAAAATCGATTATTTTTTGTTTTATTTCGATTGACTTGAAATTTGAACTGAGTACTCTTGAATATATTTACTCTACAATGACGTAGGATATTTTTGATTGGGTGAAAATTGACGATTTGGCATTGAAAAAAACGACCATTTTATAGGCAAGAAAACAGATTTTTTTTCATAGCTACGCTATTTTGTTAGATTTTGATATTTTTCGAAAATCCTACGTCATTGTACAGGAAATACCTTCCAGTTTAACGACGTTTTTTCCTTTTTCGGTTCCAGCTACTCAATCGGCCGGAATCATGTCAGCAGTGGAGGAACTTTTTTTTTTGGCGCCTCCGAAGGCAGCGCATAAGTCGCTTGGATCTCAATATTTTTCTATGAAAAAAATTGTGTAATATAGGTCAAATATAGCCAAATACATTCTTAATTTTCCGAAACATTTAATTGAGTACTTTTCTTCCAAAAAAATTCCCGAAAATCACCCAAATTTTCAGCGTTCACACTGGTATAGCCCTTTAAGTATATTCAATTTCCGTCAAGTTAAGACGAAACTAACGTTGGCCGAGTCTTCAGTTCACTCTTGAGTTCGTACACGAGTGAAAGTTGGTGAGAATCGAGACGAACGGAGAGTCGATATGGCCAAGAAGTTCGAAACGCACGAAAAAAAAAAATACACGAGCAGAGGGTAAGAAGCGGCGGGGTGAGCATTGCGCTCTTCGCCAAGAAACGCCGGCGGAACGCACATGGACAACACGTGGAGAACAACAACGAGAAGTCCACGGGCAATGGAACAGGGCATCAGAGCGACATGTTCCGTTCCCATGAATTTTCGGGAACGACAGCGACAGCCGGTGCAAGGTTTGAGAAAACGATCTGGGGGTTGAGAAAACGCTTTTTTTTCTATCTTGCGCGATTCTGCGGGAAAGTAAACTTAAGGGGGCAGATACCTTTAGGCCAGGGCAAAATTTGCTGTTTTTCATTATTTGTGTTTAAAAGACAAGATTTCTTCACCATTTTTTAAACTTAGGGTATGCTTCATAACTACTCTTCGCTGTTACGTGGTATTTTTTTTATATCAATCTTTCAAAATGGCGGATGTATGGCACGGGCTTCAAAACTGGCGTGGCGCGTGGCTAAAAAACGAATCAACCGATTCTGATGAAATTTGGTATAAATCTTTCTAACCTTATTGTCTAAAACATTACCCTAAATGTTTTCGGAAAGTCGAAAAAAAAGTATTTATTATTGCAAATGTAGCCTTTTTCGGAAAATTCAATCTTTTCGTTTCGAAGTGTACCATTTCATCGATTTTCATGGTCTTGAAGTTTTCATCGTTGGAACGCAACGGAGATTAAGGAATCATCAGAGTGTAACATTTTCAAAAAATCGATTTTTCTTTGCATTATCCGATAGTATACACGGTTATAAACGTTCTGTCCAATTTTTCGATCGAAATTCGAATTACTTCGGTCGCTACAGCCGTTCTCAGAAAAAGGTAAGCCTTTCTTACTACTTTAAACGCGTTTTTCTCGGAATGCAGTTTTTCAAAACGGTGGCCACTCTCAAAGGAAGAGTTTTTAAACTATCCGTTTGAAATTTTAACAGAACATTATTCACGCCGCAATACTGGCCACCATGGGACACCATTTTTTTCCACGCAATTTTCCGCAAATAAAAACAATGTCAAACAATAAATAAAGAATTTAAAACAAAAATAATTTTGTATTATTTATGGGTGCTTTTATCTGTAAAAAAAATTAGATCGATTAGCTTATCCTATCCACCTAAAAAAAAGTCGCGATAATTGGCTATTTTTCTGGCGGTCACACTGTGATGATTCCTTAAGGCGTTACCCCCACTTGTAGCGCAAAAAAGGCCTTTTTCATGAATTTTTTTAAAGAAAACTACAAAACTTTTTTAATCGATCAATATACCATCTTAAAGAACACATCTTGAAGAACTTTCAGTAATTTTTTTATTGAAAAATATTACATTGTTTAGTGGCAAATGGCCGTCAATAAAATAATGCTTTTATATACACGGTTTGCGATGACCAACATTGCGGCGAAGTGGATCATCTGAAAAAAAAATGCGGATGGATTTAGTCAAATATAAGTATAAACTAGTCTTTAATCGAAGGATTTTAAAAAATATTCATTTTTCACAAAATGGCGGACAGTCAAAGTTAATGGTTCGATTTTAACGAAAAAAACGGCCGTTTTTTGGCTATAAAACGGCCATTTTTTTCGAAAAAAAAAATCGAACGATTAAAGACTACATTTTTATGTATTAAATAAGCCTGCAAAATTTCAAGAAGATCGGTTCATTAGTGTTCGAGTAATCTTGGTCACCGACTTCAGAAATACCATTTTGAGAAAAACGCGTTTAAAGTTTCTCTTTCAAGGCGGATTCTTCTCTTTCAACGCTTATATCTCAGTCAATTTTGTTCGGATCGACTTGAAATTTTCAGGACATATTCTCAGATACTTATACTTCAAAAAAATGCAATAAAAAAAATCGATTTTTTCAAAATCGCAAGTGGGGGTAACCCCTTAGTTCTTTTTCATTTATACAAATTATTTTTTGCCGATTTAGGCTACGAACATCATTCGAACGTTTTTACATATTTTTATTACAGATTTACGACCTCATGCTGCGAAAAAGATTGTGAAGAATAATAAAATTGAAGAAATAAGGGAAAAAAATCGTTGCGCTCCAACGATGCAAACTTTATCGTCACCGATTTTCAAAATTTCTCACTTTTTCTTGGTTCATATTCTGCGTATGAGTGTTAACGAAACAAAAATCGTCGTTGCTTGTTTCTCAGATCAATCCCGCTGACGCTGCGTGTCACGCCGTCTGACAACATCCGCCCCAACCCGTTTAGAAGGCCGTGCCATACCTTCGCGATTTTAAAAGATTAATACAAAAAATACCATAAAACAGCGAAAAGTAGTAATAAAATGTGCCCTAAGTCTCAAAATGGTAAAGAAATATGTTCCTAAAAAAATAAAATAAAAAAAATCATGAAAATCAGTATTTTTTTCCTCGCTTAAATGTCTCTCCCCTTAAACGCATCGCTCGTTTATCTTATCGCTGTAGAGGCGATTGATCCGTATTGACGAAAGAGGCAGGGGTGTAACGAGACGGTAAAAAAGCCGTTGGATCGCCCAACATTGCACGAGTTTCAATACTTCCTCGCGTGATTATTGTATTCAACGTATTTTCAGTAAAGATTCTCGGGACATTCGAGAAAGTATAATATTTCCACGCTGCGACAATTGGCGGCCGGGTTGAAATCCCGAACTTCGAATAATCAGAACGCTCAAAACTCCGAAAGAATACTACCCCGAAAGATCAAGCCTCCGAAAGAATTTAACACGAAAGACCAAAACTCCGAAGATCTGAACACCGTCAAAATAATTCGGCTATGGAAGTTGTAAGGTAGTCCTATCGCTTCACACTAGTTATACTCCTGATCATACTTGAGACTTGTACAATTTATATTTGTAACGCACGCAAAAAAAAATGTGTAATAACTACATTTTTCATGTGTAAACTGTTTAATTAATGTTCACATTTAAGGGGGCCGGTCCACTTTGAAAATTTCAAAAAATCGAAAGCAAGCAAGACTTGAAGACATCGACGATGATGAGCAATCAGAACGATGTTGAAGTTTGCATCGTTCGGGATACAACGAAAATTATTTTCAATATTTTTATTCCTTCATTTTTATTATCATCCAGCATCTTTTCTTACATATTTCAGCTGAACATCTCTAATAAGGATAGTGAACAAAAATTGAGTGATTTTGAAGGGAAAAATGTGCTAAAAACATTGGGCTCCGAAACTTTCGTTGCGTTCCAACGATGCAAACTTCAACAGCATGCAATCAGAAGGGATTTTGCACGGTGCAGGAATTGCCGATTTAGTTTAGGTAAGACTTTTTCATAGTATAAACTTCAAACGCGTTTTTCTCGAAACAACGTTTTCAAAATCTAGCTTCATCGTATCTCTAAAACTAATAAACCGATTCTCTCGAAATTTGAACCACATATTGTAAACATGATTCGCAACAAGATGACCCTCGATGGTTTTAAAATTTTGATTTTTACTCTTTTTTTTGCGAAAAACTGCGGAAAAAACGCGTTATTAAAAACTTTTTTCGTTTTACATCTGCCATTTTTTATATATATATATTTTATAAGACTTTATATCTGAGGGTTATTTTGTAGCTGGTGTCATACTGAATCTAATGGACTTTGATTTTTTTGTTTCAGACAAGCCGTTTCCGAGTGTTGATGGAGCTACCTAGCCCACCTATTTTTGCAGCGTTACGTTAAACTATAGTTTTTGTACTTAAAAATGAATAAAAATGAATTAAAATTTTTTTCAAAATGTATTTCAAGACCTTATTTATCAAGCCCAACAACTTTCATATTCATATCTTTGATAAAATCCTCAAATAAAAATCGCGAAAATTTTTTTCCTGGCTCCAAAGTCGACTGGCCCCTTAATTAGAAAAATTAAAAAATAGTTATCCCAACGATTCGCCCAGTATTTCTAGGTTTGATATTTGGCAATATTGGTCCTATCTCCGTCTCTATTTACTCAACCAGGCGAGTTTAACCTCCATGCTTTTCAACGTCGATCTGTCAAAACAATGCCAGGTGTAGGAAATATAAAGCATTGTATTCGGGCCACGACTGGTAAAAAGCGTGGAAAATTTGTGACAGCGAAATATGTCGGTTAAAAAATGAAATATGTGTGGAATTTCGAATGAGTGAGATGAGGTTAGGACTAGTCAGCTGTTGCCTTGCTGTCACGTCTCTTTATCGTAGCAAGTGGTAATAAATCCAATACCGGAAGTTCAAATTAAACTTGATATTACATAAAAATTAGATCAATAAGTGTAATTTTTTCTGCGAGCACTGGATTACTACAAGTGTTAAGTATGTGAATCTGATTATTTTTAAGAATCTTATGGATTCCCACTATTATATACACTTTTGTAGCGACCGGAAATTGGGTTTTTGTATGTCGTCTCGGAATTCCTTCAGAAAAATACGCAATTTTAATATTTATTTTCTCTGTAATTAGGTCGATAAACGACCCGGGAATTTTACACAGACGATTATTAATATATTTAGTAAAGCTCAAAAAAAAATTATGAAAATCCTATGGACTAAAGCCTGGCAATAGATTTTTTTTTATTAAGAAGTCATTCCACGTCAATATTGAAACGTGTCTAGACAATGTTATACGTTCTCCATAATTTACAGTCAATTTTGTAGACTTTCACGGACTTACAATGATCTTGACGAAACTTGTAATTTCGGAACATTAAAATTAGGAATTTTAAACCATCGGAGCATTGAAAGTTCGGAATTTAAACCCGGCCCCGACAACTGTGCGTTTTCCCGCGTCTCCGTCCCGTCGATAAGCGAGCCCCGAAAACTAACCTCTCGGAAAGGTTTCGATCGGTGACTGAAGCAACAATAGCGTCGGCATCGCGATTACTTCCGGTTGCGGCAAATGAAGCTGCGTCGCAAGAATGATTTCGAAGCGATATACACGAGTGTAGAGAGGAGTGACGGTTGCTAAGAGCCACCGCGAAGATGCGAATTAAGAATAGTTGTGGAGCAACCGCGTCGACTATTATCGCGCGAGTAAGAAGAAGAAAAAAACGAGAAAGACGGCAACAATGGCGCGAGCCGGGGGATGATGCAACTCTCCTTCGTACTTCGATACGTTGGCGTGCTCCCATCGTGGAACTGTTGAACCGCGGGTTGGACGAAGAGCGACGAATTTCAAAATACGTGCGAAGATAAAAGTTTTCGTTAGATCGTTTTTCGGATAATATAATCGAATGTGGGAGATTTAGCGTAGTTTCAATGTGAAAGATCATTGATTGAGTTCGATTTTTTTACGGCGGTGATCGCAGTTAAGGTATTCCTTTCACGAGCCCGAATACTTAAGGAATATTCACAGTATGAAATTGTCAAAAAATCGATTTTTTTTTCCTCATTATCCCATAGTATAGGCGGTTATAAACATGCTGTTCAATTTTTGGGGCGGAATTCGAATTATTCCGCTTGCTACAACATTTTATCAGAAAAAGGGATTCGACCAGGCGCGGACGGACGCGTTTTTCAAAACGGCGTACACTCTCAAAGGAAGAGTTATCAAGCTATCCGTCTCAAATTTTGACACAACATTCTTTACGCCATTCTTTATCTTGCTATGGAAGCTTTTTTTATCTTCATTTTTTTAACGAAAAACTGTCGAAAAAATAGGCTCGATTCGATACTTTTTTTTTTCAAACTGCAGCCATTTTGTCAATTTTGATTTTAAAAAAGCCCCCCTAGCAAGAATACGGCTTTCATACCGATTAATAATCTTTTTACAAATTTTGTTCCAGATAATATTCACGGCCACAACTGCGTGTACACCGTGCGGACTCCTATTCTTTCGAAGACATTTTCCTCCGTTGAAAAAATGTAAAAAAAAAATAGAAATAAACTTTCAAAAAATTATTTTTTGTGCTTCATGAGTACCTTGATTTGACATTTAAAAAAACAAGACTGACTAGCGTATTTCAACCATCGAAAAAAAGTTGAAAATTCAGCTATTTTTGGACCCGTTACACCGTGATGATCCCTTAATTGTTAACTGATTTTCGACGGTGTTTAAGTTTGCATCGTTGGAATGCAACGAAAATTCTTTTTTTTTCTATCAATTTTTATTATTATGGGAAATATTTTCTTGCCAATTTATGTTGTAGATTTTTAGTAAGGATCTTGAAAAACGTTCGAAGGATTTTTGTAGCCTAAATCCGCGAAAACAGCATTGATAGTCTAAAAAAAAATGTTGTGTTCCAACGATGCAAACTTCAACACCATCGATTTTCGTTTATAATCGAGTAAAAATACATCCCAGTATACTGGTAAAATTTCAAGCGATGTTAACGAACTTTCAACGAAAAATGACGACTCTAGAAATCGTCTCATTAATACGGTGCTTTATGGAGATGACACGCTGGCCACATTTCTATCTAAAAATGTATACACTTAATAACGCTAGATGCCCGACATAAACTGCTCACGCATGTAAAAAAATCTAAAGATTCCGTAACGACCATTGAAACAGGTGGTCACACAATGTTCAGAGAAGATATGAATGATAAAACTTGTAAAAATGAGACTAGCAGAAGAATTTTCGTAGCCGCGACTTTTCAGAGAAATAGTAAAAGTGTCTAAATCTACTAAATGTGTGCGAAATTTTTTATTCCAGTTTATCGCTGGGTATGATAATTGATTGACTTCTTTTTATTAAGCGTCATTGTCATTTACCAATGATTCAGAAGGCTTTTACCCCACGAAATACGGCCCTTCGCGAAAGGAAATACCTTAATGCACCGCGTGTAAGCAATACTCACTGATAACTGGCTAAAGGGGCTGCATAAGATTGAAAAATGAAAAATACGATTTTTGATTGTACAGTCTTTAAGCGTAGCGTCTTGACTGTCATTTGCAACAAAGATTTTGTATGAATCCAAACATCGACAGAGTTATGAGGATTTTTGTGAAGGCCCCCACAAGGATCACCCACTACGCTTTACCGTCTTTCCTTTAGCGTAAAAATTTTAAGTTTCATAAAACTACGTTTTATGAAACGGCGTAAATCGCATCTCAAAATCTATTCGTCCGAGTCACTTCAAATTCGGGGAGAGCATAGTTTTTAACACCTTGCATCGTATGACCGGATGATGTCGTGATATGTTTATGCATTAGTCGATAACAAATGATTGAAATTGATATTTTCAGTCAAAAATCGAACTTTGTTTTTCTACAGTTTGCCATTTTTGTAATTTTCAACATTCCGTACAAGTATCCCGGTATACGAAAGTTTCATGATTACAGATACTAAAAAGAGATTTTCTTTCTTTTTCTTTCCGGCTGAGCCTTTAGTATTTTTCCATTGAGAACCATCTGCACCGATTCACTATGCAGCAACGGCGGCACTCTGTTCAAACAATAATAACTTAATTGCTTATCAATGTTTTTCAATGAAACAAAACTCAAACTTGACAAGGCTATGGATTAATTGTGTGTAAAATCCTGAGTTTGTCATCCCAATACTCTAATCAGGAAAAAAATATTGAAAAACAACTTATTTTTTGGGCCCCAAGCAGACCCGTCAAGTTTTAATTTATCGAAACGACGTAACTCGAACTTTCATTGAAAAAATAATGGGGCTGAAGAATGCAACGAAGATTCTTTTTCATTTCTGACTTTCATTATTATCCAAGATCATGAGTTGCAGATTCTGGTTATACAGTGCTAAATAAGGATTTTAAAAAATGTTTACATTTTATTTCGCAGCTAAGATCTGCAAAGTGAAATTTCAGAAGTAAAAAGAAATTATGTTCGTTGCATTCCAAAGATGCCACTTTTCATTAAGGGGCTATACCAGTGTGAACGCTGAACATTTGGGTGATTTTCGGGATTTTTTTGGAAGAAGAGTACTCAATTAAATGTTTCGGAAAATTAAGAATATATTTGGCTATATTTGACCTATATTACATCATTTTTTCATAGAAAAATATTGAGATCCAAGCGACTTATGCGTTGCCTTCGGAGGCGCCGAAAAAAAAGTTCCTCTACTGCTGACATGATTCCGGCGATTGAGTAGCTGAAACCGAAAAAGGAAAAAATGTTAAAATGGAAGGTATTTCCTGTACAATGACGTGGGATTTTCGAAAAATATCAAAATCTAACCAAATGGCGTAGTTATGAAAAAAGTCTGTTTTCTTGCCTATAAAATGGTCGTTTTTTTCAATGCCAAATCGTCAATTTTCATCCAATCAAAAATATCCTACGTCATTGTAGAGTAAATATATTCAAGGGTACTCAGTTTAAATTTCAAGTCAATTGGATAATCGCTCTTTGAGTTACAATGTCAGCAAATTTGAAAAAACTCAATTCGAGAAAAACCCGTTTAAAGATTTGACTATCGATTTTTGCAGGGTAAAATAATATTTACCATAAAAACTGCTAATCAGCTATACCTGACCCATACAATGGCAAAGGAATAAGGCAAAAAAAAATCGATTTTTTTAGTGTCACACTGGTATGGCCCCTTAACGGGCTACATCTGCCTAGGTGGGTCGAAACATTGCACTTTCCAAAAATATTTTTGTTCCATAGTATCACCTTTTAGCCATCGTACTTCAAACTTTGAACGCGTTTGTTTCGAAACACTGAAAGTCGGTGGACATGATATCTGGAGAACCACTTGATGGATTGTTTCCAAATTTACAGGAGACACGATGAGAAACATTTAAAGGTCGTAGACTATCCCCCTTTTTCAAAATCGATCTTCATTTTTTAATAGTTACGTAAAAATGACGACTTTTTTCATAGATTTTGTATGCTCGAGTTTCATTACGTCGCCAAGTTATTGAAAAAAATATTTTTCAAATCGACGATCGTCGACGACTTGTTTTTATTGCTAGCTTGAATAACTGATTTGGTTTTTAGATTTCGGATGGACCAATTGAGCTAGAGAAAGTCCACCGCCAAACGTCGGAAAAATGTCATCATCTGCCAGCGGCCATGTTTTTGTTTTTTCCGTATTGTTAATTCTTTAGGTAAGTGACTTTTTCCAAGATTTTTTTTGACTATTTTCTCATTTATTGGATTATGAGTGATGATATACAGTCGGGGTAGTTGGCATTTTTCATTAACAAACTTTGTACAAGTCAAAAATCATCAAAAATAATTTTGATTCTTTCAAAAAACCCAAACAACCCCAATATAGGCGTCGAAATTTTCAAAAGTGCCCCATTTTATCACGTGTTTCCTTGAACATCAAAGCTGAATATCATCATAGATAACCCAATAAATGAGAAAATAGCAACAAAAAAATGTAGTCTCATTTTTCGGAAGTCACTTATCCTTACTATTACTATCCTTACACTATTCCTTAAAGAATTACCGCCAAACGATACCCAGAAAAAAAACAACATATAGCTTCACACATATTTTTCGGGCCACTAGCTAGATGTGGCCTCTCAAAAATATTGTTCCTCAAACGATCATGACGATATATCCAGAAAGCGTCACCGCACAATGCAGTTTATGAAAATTTGAAACCCCAAGAGATTCGAGCGTAATGAAAAATGAGTAAAGCGCCACTTGTCGAATTCCGAAATTCAATCGATTTCCCTAAATATACACAAAGCATTGCCGACCGCACAGTTCCCAAGTACTTTCGTAACCTGGAAGTTGAACTATCACCGAACATGCCTATACAAAGAAAAACCGATTCAAAAGTATTTCTCGATAAAATGCACGAGCGTTCGTACGATTCTGGATAAAGAGTAAAAAACGAAAAAGAGCGTTTCGCCGGTAGCGGAAGCATGGGCGATCACGAGGCAATCGTAGAGCGGTCGCACGTTTCCGATCCGCGGAGGCTGTGATAGCGTGAGACGCGCCACATCTCGTTGGTGGGCGTTTCTCGCACTGGCCGTTCGATGCCCGGGCGCAGGAGCGCTGCGATCGCCGCGAGTCTCGCTCGCGTGCTTCGTTAAAAACGGGGGTATGAAAAATTCGTCTGCTCGACGAGAGTAGGTATAACGAGGGTGTCTTCTGCTAGGTAGAACTGACCGCTCACATGACTGTTCCCCTCTCGTCGCGCACACGGTACACATGCTGCTCCAACGGTGTCGCGCGCGAGCTTTGCTCAATTTTCTTATATAACACACGACCACGGCGTTTTCCCGTCCAGATTATTTCGCGCGCTCGATAACACACACCGCTCGCGTTTCACGAGCGCCTGTATGATTTGCAATTGAGAAAAGAAAATTGCGTACGAGTTGATCGGCGAAAAACGAGAGACGCACGCGTGCGCGCACACACAAATGTAGACGTTCTCGTTTGAAACGTATCTCTCGTTCGCGATATTACGTAATCGTGGGTTATTGGTGTACGACCGGCGTTCGCGCTGTACATCGGCGCAATCTCCGTTCCTCCTTTAACCTAGAAGAGCGTCAGTTGCGACGAGGGTATTCGCTATCGGACACGGCATGTGAAATGACTAGGTTATCATTCGCACAGAGATACGCGAGACTTGGCTCCGATAGATGATGAGTTTCGGCGAGTGTACTTACCGTTACCGGCACCTTCCGCCCTGCTCGCGTTCCCGTTGACCAGGGGAATATTCAGAGCACCTTCCTCCCCATTCACGTCTACCTGAGAGCCTAGAGCCATAGCCTTTTATCCTTTTCTCTCAGGTTTACTCTCGAGGTACTCCGCGCGACGACACTGTTTAACGTATCAATTCACTCTCTGTTGCAACGTATATATAACACTTTGGAGCACACGAGTTTTGTGCGGTTCGGGCGAGAGAGAAGACAGCGCGCGCGCAGCGAGACACGAGAAAACGTTCTATTCTCCCTGTTCGTTCTATATCTAACGATAATTCTCTAGCCTTTCCTCCCGTTCTCTCGCAGCTATTATTTCTCTCGGTTCTTCTTTCTCTCGTTCGATCCCGTGTTTCTCGTCGTTCTCCTTCTACGCCGTCGCCGGGTACGTTTCCTCAAACACACAATATTCCTATCTCACTTGCGAAATAACCTTTTGTCTCTAGTTCTTTGTCCAACTTGAATATTTCGCAGCGCGTTGTTAATTCGTGACACGTTTTGTACGAAAGCAAAAAAAACGGGAACAACTCGTTTCTCTCATTCAGCCCTCTCGGAACCGCTGTTTTCTCGTCGAACGATCGTCTAAGGGCGACTGCTCTATTCGTTCTGCGCTCCTCTCGCTACGATTTGCCAGTCTTCTTTTTCTTTCGTCCTCTCTCGCTCCGTTCCGTCGTCCCTCTCTTTTTTCCTCTTACGCTCGCTCTATCGGTCTCTCTCTCTCTCTCTTTCTCGATCCCACTCTTCCGACCATGCACGTGCGTTTCGAACGGGTGGTACAAAGTCTACGTAACTCGATGGGGAACTACCGAGCACCAATTTCATTGAACGTTGAGCCGTACTGGCAACTTTGCGGCTGTTTTCGCGTCAAATAACCAGTAAATTAACCTCAGCTAACGGTGCATCGTCCACTCTATGAAGTTGGGAATGGATCGATGCGAAGATGTGTTTTTCTCATTGAAAACGTATCGTTGTCGAAACGTTTGTTCAACTCAGGTTCATCTTTACTTTTAACACGGAGAGACAGAACGAACTGTACGTTTTAGTGCAACCGCACGGTGCACCGTGTCAACATAACCTATATCAGCCTAACGTATCTTTCCTTCAATGCAAACTGAGACACGAGTTCCCAGTTAGAAATTTGGTGACAACACATTGGCAACACCAGGCCAAGCGAGAGGAAGTTGTGACGGAAAAATGACATCCTTTGCCGCCGCATTAAGCTGTGTTCTAGCAGCACAGCATTGCGCATCCTTGCGTGAATGCTGGCGTTAATATTGCAGTACGAAAATACAGAATATTGGCGGTATATTTGGAGCACGTTCATTGCTGGGTTATTGCAGCATTGCGACAGAAAATTTGAAATACGCTATTCGGCAAGGTGAGGGCATATTGGCGGCATGCTGTAACGTTCCGCTGCCGGCATATTTAGAACACACTGTAACGCTCCTTCGTCGGCATAAAGGAGGCCCGCTATTGCGATGTTGTGACTGGCTAAATGGCGTTCTGCATTACCGGTAGCTGTACAGGTGGGAATAAAAAGAGGGCAAATAAATCATTTCATTGAATACAATCATACACACGTGCCGGTTTGTGTGTGCGACGCCCGCGTATGACTGAGGACTAGGATGGGCGATGTTTTTCGATTAATTGAAAGTGTCGATGTTTTCGGTGAAATAATTGATTATGTTTTGTCGATTTTTTCGCGATCGATCGACCAATTCTCGATTTTGATAAAGTAACATCGAAATACATTTACGTAATGCCTTCTCGCAGGACGTGACGCCCGGATTGGTATACAACAGCCAATCACAAACCATCTTGTCCTCGCATCTTTTTCAACACAAACGTAAAGGTGAATTCTGATTGTTGGACTTGGCACACTCTACGCGATACCGGATAAGTAATGCGCGAGGTCCAATGAGAGATGAGGTTTATACCGAAAAGTCTATACTGAAGCGGAACTTTAATTGGATATCGCTTATCGTCAATACACTGACAGCGTCAACCGTCACTCGCGTTAGAGATGTCGGAAGGGCCGAAAAGTATCGATATATATCGTATCGATATTGATATCGATATATCGAAAAAAATATATCGATATATCGGTAAGATTTTGTAACAATACTATAGCGAAATCTAGTCTGTTTCATAAAACAGATTGTGTTATCTCTGCCTAGTTCAATACCAATAAACACCAAACAACGGATGACATCCTTTTAGACAATCATGATAGTGATCTAAAGTTTTATATAAATAATATCCAGTTTTTTTAAACACTTCCATACCACACTGGGCAAAACTTGTGAATTCTGCAATCACGATTGACGAGGTGTGCTTGCGTTGCGTTGAATCAAAGAACATATACATGGAAGAAAAGGTTCCGTGTTGATGTTAGCACAGAAAATGTAGTATATAATTTCACCGGTAGACTACGCGGCGACGTATCGGTGTGCCACACACAATCAAAGAACATATATTCTTTGGATGATTCATGCACATTGATACAGGCAGTGTTTAGGTGGCTGGGGTGAGAACTAATAAGCATCACTCCAAGAAATCGTGACAGCGCTCCCATAAGGGCTGTACTTAGTGTACTTCTATGTAATATATATTCGTTGGTTGAATCGTTGATGTGTGATTGAGGCACAGATTGTATAGATGATGTCCAAGTTTGAGGTTAGTTTTGTAACATGGATAAAGTCACATGCTCACAAACTTTTTAACATGGATAAAGTCACATATTCACAAACTACTGTGCCACCAGTGCCACCAACTTATCTGTCCAGTTGGCAGCATCGCTAGTGGAGAGTGTATATACATACGCGGGTCGGAGCGGCCTTAGTTCCAATCTTGTCCACAGGGAGGCTAGAGTGGGAGGAGTCCGATCTCTTATGGAGAGACTTGAAAGAAGTGGCTACAAAAATATGGTCATACCGGGATGGCGCCACTATTGCTAAGACGTCGAGAAGTGAGCTGCGTGTGACAGAGACGGAACAAGTAAATAATGAGAAGTGAACTGTGCATAAGGCAGCATGATACTTAAGAAGTAGGCTGCGTGCGAGGGAGATGCAAAATGATATATAGCCAGATCGCGCGCAAAAGTTACCCCCTCTCTAGCCTCTTATGCGCCCATCACACAATCATAGTAGCGCGTGTTCGTGAGCGAGCGACGCTCGGACATCTTCGGAAAGAGCCGAGCGCGCCGAAGTCTCCCGACCGCGCCTTCGGCAGCTACACCAACACATGGACGCCGAGCTCGTTCATGTGCAGCCAAGCCGAAACGAAGGCTTCGAGGGAAAAAGCAATCTGAGCACGACTCGCGCGTGACGTCACTCGACGGAACGCGCGAGGCTTTTAGACGATTTCAATGCTTATTTAGCTCTTGATTCTCTGCGTTATCAATGTATACAAAAAAATGTATCGGGCACCCTGATCGCTTTTTTTTAGTTTATACGTTAATTTAAATATAACAATAAATCCAAATTACAACTTATTTGTCTTCTAAAAAATTGTTTACACTCTACTCACACCCATCCTTATGCCAAATAAATTATAATTCATAAAAGTAAGCGGAAATATATTTATATTCGTATTATTATATTAATTCTCATACTTTCATCAAGCGATAAAGCATTATCCCCAAAAACAAGCGAATCATTCATCTGGCCGCGAATCGTCAGTACCAGAAAGTGCATATTCTACAAGCGACGAGATGGTCCCGTTGGTAGCGTTCCTGGCTTCGGTCCGCAGGGGCGCGGGATCGTTCCCCGCGCTCAGTGCTTTTTTTAAAATTCTGATTACCATTAATTCTTATTTGATTAGTTATTTTTATTAGTTATCATTATTATTTTAATTAGTTATCTTTTAGTGTCGAAAAATTTATCGCGCACTCCGACCGCTTATTTGATTAGTTTGTACGTTAATTTTAATTTAATAATAAATCTAAATTACAACTTATTTATCGTCTAAAGAATTGTTTGCGCTTTACTCACACCCGTCCCTATGCGAAATAAATTGTAATTCATAAAAACTAAGCGAAAATATATTTATATTCGCATTATTATATTCATTCTCATATACTATCATCAAGCGATAAAGCATTATCCCCAAAAACAAGCCACATCCATCCGGCCGCGAATCGTAACTTACGAGAATGAATATAATAATACGACTATAAATATATTTCCGCGCTAGCAATTTTGGCAACTGCAAAGTCAACCGAAATAATCAACGGTTGAATTTGGACAGCTTTACAACTATAAAGTCGACCGTAAAAAAAATCCTAATGGTTGATTCAACGGTTGTTTAACCGCGGCCATTTTGTTTTCGCTGGATGGTTGTCTCACTCCGTCGAACAATCTGCTGCGGATATCCCCCCCCCCCCCCCCCAGTGTTTGATGACTCAATTCTCCGCAAATCATCAATTTAATTATCAAGACAGTATAATTTGATTAATCATTAAATATATTGCGTCGAGTCAACCATCCAATCAACCGCCGAGTTAACCATCGAGTCAACCATCCACAGAAAACGCAGGATGGTCGACTTTCAAAGATGAACCCACAGAAAACGCAGGATGGTCGACTTTCAAAGATGAACAGTTGAGAAGCTGTTCAAATTCAACCGTTGAACTTTTACGTTGACTCAACTGTCTTGTACAACCGGTTGACCAAAATGACAGGGCGCTTACTTTTATGAATTACAATTTATTTGGCATAGAGACGGGTGTGAGTAAAGCGCAATTTTTTAAAAGATACATAAGTTGTAATGTAGATTTATTATTACATTCAAATTAACGTACAAACTAATCAAATAAGCGGTCGGAGTGTGCGATAAATTTTTCGGCACTAAAAGATAACTAATAAAAATAATAATGATAACTTAATAAAAATAACTAATCAAACAAGAATTAATAGTGATAATAATTAAAAAAAAGCACTGAGCGCGAAGAACGATACTACGCTTCTGCGCACCGAAGCCAGGAACGCTACCAACGGGACCATCCCATCGCTTGTAGAATATACACTTTCTGGTACTGACGATTCGCGGCCGGATGGTTGATTGGCTTGCTTTTGGGGATAATACTTCATCGTTTGATGAAACTATGAGAATTAATATAATAATACGAATATAAATATATTTCCGCTTACTTTTGTTAATTATAATTTATTTGGCATAAGGACGGGTGTGAGTAAAGCGTAAACAATTTTTTAGAAGATAAATAAGTTGTAATTTGGATTCATAATTATATTTAAATTAACGTATAAACTAAAAAAATAAGCAATCAGGGTGCGCGATACATTTTTTTGTATACATTGATAACGCAGAGAATCAAGAGCTAAATAAGCATCGAAATCATCTAAAAGCCTCGCGCGTTCCGTCGGGTGACGTCACGCGCGAGTCGTGCTCACATTGCTTTTTCCCTTGAAGCCTTCGTTTCGGCTTGGCCGCACATGAACGAGCTCGGCGTCCATGTGTTGGTGTAGCTGCCGAAGGAGCGGTCGGGAAACTTCGGCGCGCTCGGCTCTTTCCGAAGATGTCCGAGCGTCGCTCGCTCACGGACACGCGCTACTATGATTGTGTGATGGGCGCGTAAGAGACCAGAGAGGGGGTAACTTTTGCGCGCGATCTCGCTGCACTGCTTGCTGGGATGCGTATTCGATCCTCTTCCATCTCTCTTACACGACATCGATACTCAGCTTCGTGCTCGAGGTTTTAGAGATAGTGGCGCCATCCCGGTCTGAGCACATTTTTGTAGCCACTTTGAAATGCACAGATCCGGCCTCCTCCCACTCAAGCCTCCATGCTTGTCCACTTGAACAGATAAGTTGGTGGCAGTGTAGTCAGTGGCGACAATGGGGTCGGTATTGCTATTGGAAAAATATCGTATTTTATACGTTTTCGATACTTGATATTTTATATCGATATATCGAAATACAAAATATGGTCTGAAAATATCGATACATCGAACAAAAAATATCGATATATCGATACATCGATATTTTTTTGCCTATCCTAACCCACGTAACATATTCACCACTGGGAAGAAATACAAGAGAGCTCAAAAACGCGTGAATAAGTGCCGAAACCCCTGTCTACATTTTGCGGGAATATCGTGTTCAGGATTCGAATTGCGAGGACGAAGTGACGCCCTAACCTGATCGCTGGTCCATTTTCACTTTTGTGCACTCAACACCTTCATGAAAATTTATATTTTGAGCCAAAGAACAGAATTATAGAGAGAAAAAATGTTTTCGTGAAGTCGGATTTTACATACGTTTCTAGAACACATGGGTCGTTTGCGTTCCCGACAGATTTTTACGGCTTGTCAGCTGGAGCTGAATTAACCGATTCTGGCGGACCCGGGGCAGTGAAATAACGCTACCCCAAACTTTTTTTACATAACAAAATGAACGCCATGGGTAAACGGACCTTCACGGGATACCCCATTTCCTTAAAATATTAAAAGAAAGGTGTAAGCCGAATTTCAGATCGAAATTCGATTTCCGCTTTTCGGAAGTTTATCCGATTGTACTTATGAAATTTATGTTTTAATAATGGCAATCTTTTTCCAAATATGACATTTATTGATACAACTGGACATATTTCCAGATATGGATAGAACTGAGTAGTAAATGGTTAAAAGAATCGTGTTTGTACGACGAAGAGATTCAACAATAAACGAACCCCGTTCATGCTTCACCAATATTTTTTATACTCGATTAATCGAATCGTCGATTGTTTAGAGGAAAAAATCGATTTTCCGTAACGATACTTTGAAAAAATATCGATTTTTTAATAATCGATTATATTTTGAACATCGTCCACCCCTACTGAGGACCACGGTCTTACATACAGGTCTAACAACGGCGGTGGTTCGGGTAGGCACCTTTAGTGGCTCTGTTTTTTATTCTGATTTCTGCCGCTTGGTGCGTGACGGCAAGGGAAAGTGGTGTGCGACGAAGAGAGAAACAGCTCTTCTGTCCTTTTCCCTCCTGACCGCAGCGCATGCGCCGTTTGCTCTATCTTAATATATCTTACTGTCGTGTAAACTGCATAATATACGAAACCAATAAAAAATCATGTGTAGATTAAAAAAAAAGATGACTACTTTTGTCTAAAGCAAACTGAAAACTGTTTGAATACGTGAATTTGTAACAGCACAAATCTGTTCATTTTGCACTATATTTTATTTTGGGTGTTTCTTGATGTATGTAAGTAGCTGTATAAAGATAGTTTTCCGCTGTAGGTACACTTCTTTCCTTGTGATGTTACGAATTAATATCAATATTTAGATGATTGCGTAATTCGGCTAAATTTTAATTCCAGCTCAGGCATTTTGAAGCTAATTCGTTATGGTGACGCAGTTATTAAACAAACTTTTTTTCTTACCATAATGATATTCTAATTTCCGCAATAACTAACTTTTTGGTCTAGACATTCTGCGTTTTCCAGGGTATCATCAAAGAGGTAAGAGTCTATTACCGTCTTTTTCTCTTAATTTATTAGGATAAGGGAAAAATATGCGAATTATCATTTTTCACATGACCTAATTTACGATCATTTACATCCTTTTTTCTCCAATGCATCACAATACACTGTTCTTCGAAATGTTTTCCACACACGTACTGAGACTCTTTCAGTACCGGAATAGCATCGAGCCATTTTTTGTATCGTTCGACGTTTGTGGGCACTCGAAACACGGATCATTTTTGCTTAAAACTTTTGTACCCCGTTTTACAATTTCGTACCGCGCAACCCTTAACCATTTCGCATTTTTTTCGGAAACACTTCCAAAAAAATTCACCTCTATGCGTGAAAACACGATCAAAAAATGTATGATGGTAAATCGCGTAGAACCTCATGGTATATGGTCGCAAATAATAAAGGTTATATCGACAATTGCGCCACAAAAACAGACGTAAACACCTTGATCCTATTCACCAGTAAGAGGTAAGGGGGAAAGCACTTCCCCTCGCTAGTGGCGACGCCTAGTGAATCCAAAAGTGGAGACGATAAGCGTGCCTACCCCCCACCACGAAAATTTGGCTTCGTTGCAAGACCTGTATGTAAGACCGTACTGAGGACTACGCGTCATGAACATTATTATTTTTTTCCGAAAGTACAAGGCTGGGATTCGAACCCGCAATTTCACGATGCGCTGGTTTAGAAGGCAAGCACGCTAACCACTTGACCATCCAACTGGTTCAACTTATATAACTAATTTGAGGATCATGACATTTGTCGTAGCGAATCTGCCTATGGTTATAATTATGTACCTTGTTTTTGCCGGCAATGGAACGTCACAGCGTGCCGCCAATGTGCCCTAACCTTGCCGGAATAACGTATTCCAAATTTTCCGTCTCAATGCCGCGATAACTTGCCTCGTTTTTACCGACAACGGAGCGTCACAGCGTGGTGCATTTATGACTGAAACGTGATATGAAGATGACATCACTCCACATCTGGAGCTTGCCGCATCTGTACCGTTGTTGCAGGAGGTAATTGTTGCGTATATATGCTGCAAACTTACCGTCTTGGCATCACACATTTATTTCGCCAAACCACGCACTGTCGCGCAAATTTGCAGCTTAATGCGGAAGCAAAAGACAGCATATTGGTGTCACGGTGTGCCGCTGTATGCTGTCTTCTTGCCGCTATAATGCTGACATGTGAATTTTCACAGCACGTTTGTCTATCAGGGTTTGTATAATTATTTTCTATACTTTTTTCTCGCTTAATCGTGGTAATCGTGGTACAATTAATATTTTTTGCATATGCAACAAAAAAAAAATTTGTAACAACTAAAATTTTCCATGTGTAAACTGTTGAATGCATGTTCACATTCAATTAGAAAAATGAAAAAATAGTTATTCCAACGATTCGCGCAGTATTTCTAGGTTTGATATTTGGAAACATTGGTTCTATGCTCCGTCTCTTTTAACTCAACCAGGCGAGTTTAACCTCCATGTTTTTCAACGTCGATCTGTCAAAGCAATGTCAGGTGCGGAAAATATGAAGCATTGTATTCGGGCGACGACTGGTAAAAAGCGTGGAAAATTTGTGTCGGCGAAATATGTCGGTTAAAAATGAAATATGTGTGGAAATTCGAATGAGTGAGATGAGGTTAGGACTGCAGTCAGCTGTTGCCTTGCTGCCATGTCTCTTTATCGTAGCAAGTGTAGTAAATCCAATACTGGAAGTTCAAATTGAACTTGATGTTACATAAAAATTAGGTCAATGAGCGTAATTTGTTCTAAGAGCATTGGATTACTACAAGTGTTAAGTATGTAAATCTGATTATTTTTAAGTATCTGACGGATTTCCACTATTATATACACTTTTGTAGCGACCGGAAATTGGATTTTTGCATGTCGTCTCGGAGTCCCTTCACAAAAATGCGCAATTTAAATATTTTTATTCTCTGTAATTAGATCGATTATCAACCCTGAAATTTTACAGAGACGATTATTAATATATTTAGTGAAGCTAAAAAAAATGAACATCCTATGGATATGGAAAAGCCTGGCGATAGGATTACCCTAATGAATATCGGTCTGAGTAAAAAATTCTTTCCGCTGAAAAGGAAGCTGTCAATAATCTGGAAGAAATAAAAAATTTTAATATTTTTCCGATATACTCTAAAAAAATGTTTGTCTGAAAAAAATTCCACTGTATTTTGTCTTTTCCTACACATTTCTACAAACTTATCATTTCTGAACATAGATATCAAATTAATATTACGTAATTATTACTAATTGCGAGAACGAGAATAAATAATATTCCTCGTTAATTATACTGACCAACTAGTTCAAGGTCCCCAGGCACCATTACCCAATGTGGATAAGGTAGGTAGCATTTGAACTAGAAACTAGAAACTAGAAACTAGAAATTTATCATTTCAACATAAATATCAAACTAATATTAAGTAATTATTACTAATTGAGAGAACAAGAACAAATAATATTCCTCGTTAATTATACTGACCAACTAGTTCAAGGTCCCTGGGCACCATTACCGAATATGGATAAGGTAGGTAGCATTAGATAATTAGTCGCACCATACTTACTTTTTTAGTTCCGTGGTAGCATTTTTCTCGGCAGATATAAAAAATGTACTGAAAAATGATCGAGATGTTTTCTTAAGCATAATTTGATTATCCCACGAAATACGTCGAATTTTCGATGGTATCCTATCTTATCCGATCCTATAATACCCTACAATAACCTGGTCCTATAACAAACTTAAGGTATTCCTTTCGCGGAGGATCGTATTTTGTGGGGGCATAAGCAAAGCCCTTCTGAATCATCGGTAAGTTACCGTAGTGCTTAATAAAAAATAAGTTACAATCAATTATTATACCCAACGATAAACTGGAATAAAAAACTTTCGCGTCGCGGTATTGAAAATTCTTCTGCTTGTCACATTTTCCCAAGTTTTATCATTAATATTTTCTTTAAACATTCGGTGCCCCTGTTTTTATTGTCGTTGCGGAATCTTTAGATTTTTTACACGCATGGGCAGTTCATATCGGGCATCTAGAGTTATCTAGTGTGTAAATTATTAAATGCAAATGTTACCAGCGTGTCTTCTTAAATTTTTCGTTTAAGGTAATCGTATCAGCAGGCTTCAATCCATAGGATTTTCATTTTTTGTTATCTTCACTAAATATATTAATAATCGCCTTTGTAAAATTTCAGGGTCGGTTATCGACCTAATTACAGAGAAAAAAATATTAAAATTGCGTATTTTTGTGAAGGAAATCCGAGACGATATGCAAAAACCCAATTTCCGGTCGCTACAAAGGTGTATGTAATAGTGGATATCCATCAGATTCTTAGAAATAATCAGATTTACATACTTAGCACTTGTAGTAATCCAATGCTCTTAGCAAAACTTAAGCTTATTGACCTAATTTTTATGTAATATCAAGTTTAATTTGAACCTCCGGTGTTGGGTTTATTACCACTTGCTACGATAATGAGACGTGACAGCAAGGCAACAGCTGACTGTAGTCCTAACCTCATCTCACTCATTCGAATTGCCACAAAAATTTCATACAATACCAACCTACCTAATTTCCTACAATATGCAGAAAGCACCCTTTGCTACTTCATATGGAGCGATCATTTCATCAAATTAATTGTACAACCAGTTGGTGAAGGCAATTTCTATATAGATAGACAGAATTCTTATACTTATATCGATTGTTTTGGAGAATACCAAACTACAGAAATTAAGTCAATGTTTTTTTTTGTTGCGGAAGCAGTATCAAAGAAAATTTATTTATGGACACAAGGAAATTCACAAGAAATTTTCATCCAGACAAAATTTTTACAGATTATCACCATATTTACACATTATGACACGCTGTACAGATGAAGAATAATAACGAAATACAGAAATTAAGACGGTTTTTTTCGTTGCGGAAACCGTAACAAAAAAAATTTATTTATAGACACAAGAAAATTCATAAGAATTTTTAATCCAGACAAAAGTTTTACCAATGATCACGTTTCATATTTACACATTATGGTACGCTGTACAGATAAAGAATAATAACGAAATACAGTTATTAAGTCAATGATTTTTTTTTCGATGTGGAAGTAGTAGAAACATGTATTTATAGATACAAGAAAATTCATAGGAATTTTGAATTCAAACAAAAGATTTACAAATTATCACACATCATATTTGCACATTATGACACGCTGTACAGATAAAGAATAATTACGAAATACAGAAATTAAGTCAATATGTTATTTTTTTCGTTGCGGAAACCGTAACAAACAAATTTTATTTATAGACACAAGAAAATTCATGAGATTTTTTGCATCCAGACAAATTTTCACAAATTATCACACATTATATTCACTCATTGTGTTACGCTGTACAGATTTGATTTTTTCTTATTGTTTTTCGTTTTTATTTTCCTTGCGTGATTATTCTCATTGACCGATCGCGCTAGAAAATGTCCTCTCATGACGAGATAATAGTTTATCACTCTTCCCGTGAGCTCTCCGTTGTGTGCTTGGCATCCCACGTACTGCAAATTTTTCATACCCGAAACTTTGTCGAGAACTTGATGAAGAGTGTTGATTTTAACGTCAGTTTTCGATCGATCGCTGCACTCCAAGTTTGTCTCGCGCTCGGGCACTGAAAGCAACGATTCAAACAATATTACAAGCTTTTATTTAATTTAACTTTCTATGAAAATAGAAAATCGATATTTCACCCACTCACTTCACATTTTCACGCCAAAAATAAATAAAATGTTTCTTTTCGAGACATGAAACAAAACGTGCAAGAGATAAAAGTGCAATATATGAAAAAATCCATATATTGCACGTTTTGTCTCATCAACGGGACAGTTGCTCCGTATCTCGCGTTTGTGATCATTTTTATTTCACTCGGTACGATAATGGTACGATCAAACGAAACCATCCTTTTTATGAATGTAATTACTATTTTTCTTACCTACGATTGATTGTTTTCGCCGCAGATCACTCAATATATTTGATACCGAGACACAATCATTTTTTTTTACTTCTAACACAATTCGCAAAATTGGTTAGCCCGAACACGCTTTATGCCAACACGAACAACGAACGGGAATCATCGATGACACATGACGTGGGTTGTGTTCTTGTGGCTTAGTTCATTTCGGGGCGGCCATGCACTAGCGACGCACGCCGTGAAAATAATAACTACTAAAATCCACAGTTTCACGGACGCTTTTGGATCGGGCTCGCCACAGGCGTTTGTACTCCTTACCTCTAGTCTTCCTGGTATAGATCATGGAGCCTAGATACCAGGAGGTTCAGCGGCAATGCAAAGGCGCTGAAAAAAGCGTCCCCGAAAATGTGTCAAAGTGATGGCGCTGGGGTGCAGCGGCACCTACATATATAGTAATGTATTGGTCAACGAGTTGAAAGTGATCGGACGAGTTTCTAACCTCACGACAGACCGATCGTAACATCAAACGTCGAAATATCCGCCGATTCATAATTTTCTCACGACGGTTTGGAAAAAAAATGCAAAAGCGAGAAAAGATCTCAAACTCAAACTCAAAATGGCGGCGATACAGCCGATCTAGAAAAACGTGTTTTATTTACAAATAGCTTCACGGGAGAACGGTTTCCTCGTAAAATATAGGACCTGAAACAAAAACAAAAAAAATGATATTTTATATATTATTAGCTATGAGACTACCTAGAAATTTGCTTTCAAATTTTGAAAAAATAGCCCACTTTGAAGGAAATAAATCGATTTTTTGCCAAAAAAAGCAGTTAATTGTTTATAAAAGAAAAGTTTACATTTAACCAAAAAAACGGCTACGTACTCCCATAGAGAATGTAATTGTGAAGCTGCTATCAAAATTTCAAATCGATGCATGCAGAGGTGGTCGAGTAATCCGTTTTCAGAGATTGAAAAAAGTGGTTTCGAGAAGAACGCGTTTGAAGTTGTACGAGCAACTCAGCGCGCGCTCGGAGGCGCTGCAGCCAAAGCGATAATTGAACCTTTAAATTTAAAAAATTGCCACAGGACCAATTGCATATTGTTTTTATGACACCAAAGTATTTTTAGGCAAGAAAATGTCTTTCCAAAATCCTAGAGTGGTGTTATCCCTCATCACGAAGGAGGGTTAGGTACATCATCTGTGATTTGTCTTAGATCGCACTCATGTTTAGCTTATATCTATATACAGATAGCTGCCGGAGCCCCCCACGCCATCATTTCTCGTTCTCGTTTTGGGGACGAGTTGAAAGGCCTCGCTGAACCTCCTGGTATCTAGGCTGCATGGTATAGATCAGGGAGGCTAGAGTGGGAGGAGTCCGATCTCTTATGGAGAGACTTGAAAAAAGTGGCTACAAAAATATGGTCATACCGGGATGGCGCCACTATTGCTAAGACGTCGAGAAGTGAGCTGCGTGTGACAGAGACGGAACAAGTAAATAATGAGAAGTGAACTGTGCATAAGGCAGCATGATACTTAAGAAGTAGGCTGCGTGCGAGGGAGATGCAAAATGATATATAGCCAGATCGCGCGCAAAAGTTACCCCCTCTCTAGCCTCTTACGCGCCCATCACACAATCATAGTAGCGCGTGTTCGTGAGCGAGCGACGCTCGGACATCTTCGGAAAGAGCCGAGCGCGCCGAAGTCTCCCGACCGCGCCTTCGGCAGCTACACCAACACATGGACGCCGAGCTCGTTCATGTGCGGCCAAGCCGAAACGAAGGCTTCGAGGGAAAAAGCAATCTGAGCACGACTCGCGCGTGACGTCACTCGACGGAACGCGCGAGGCTTTTAGACGATTTCAATGCTTATTTAGCTCTTGATTCTCTGCGTTATCAATGTATACAAAAAAATGTATCGGGCACCCTGATCGCTTTTTTTTTAGTTTATACGTTAATTTAAATATAACAATAAATCCAAATTACAACTTATTTGTCTTCTAAAAAATTGTTTACACTCTACTCACACCCATCCTTATGCCAAATAAATTATAATTCATAAATGTAAGCGGAAATATATTTATATTCGTATTATTATATTAATTCTCATACTTTCATCAAGCGATAAAGCATTATCCCCAAAAACAAGCGAATCATTCATCTGGCCGCGAATCGTCAGTACCAGAAAGTGCATATTCTACAAGCGATGAGATGGTCCCGTTGGTAGCGTTCCTGGCTTCGGTCCGCAGGGGCGCGGGATCGTTCCCCGCGCTCAGTGCTTTTTTTTAAAATTCTGATTACCATTAATTCTTATTTGATTAGTTATTTTTATTAGTTATCATTATTATTTTAATTAGTTATCTTTTAGTGTCGAAAAATTTATCGCGCACTCCGACCGTTTATTTGATTAGTTTGTACGTTAATTTTAATTTAATAATAAATCTAAATTACAACTTATTTATCGTCTAAAGAATTGTTTGCGCTTTACTCACACCCGTCCCTATGCGAAATAAATTGTAATTCATAAAAACTAAGCGAAAATATATTTATATTCGCATTATTATATTCATTCTCATATACTATCATCAAGCGATGAAGCATTATCCCCAAAAACAAGCCACATCCATCCGGCCGCGAATCGTAACTTACGAGAATGAATATAATAATACGACTATAAATATATTTCCGCGCTAGCAATTTTGGCAACTGCAAAGTCAACCGAAATAATCAACGGTTGAATTTGGACAGCTTTACAACTATAAAGTCGACCGTAAAAAAAATCCTAATGGTTGATTCAACGGTTGTTTAACCGCGGCCATTTTGTTTTCGCTGGATGGTTGTCTCACTCCGTCGCACAATCTGCTGCGGATATCCCCCCCCCCCAGTGTTTGATGACTCAATTCTCCGCAAATCATCAATTTAATTGTCAAGACAGTATAATTTGATTAATCATTAAATATATTGCGTCGAGTCAACCATCCAATCAACCGCCGAGTTAACCATCGAGTCAACCATCCACAGAAAACGCAGGATGGTCGACTTTCGAAGATGAACCCACAGAAAACGCAGGATGGTCGACTTTCAAAGATGAACAGTTGAGAAGCTGTTCAAATTCAACCGTTGAACTTTTACGTTGACTCAACTGTCTTGTACAACCGGTTGACCAAAATGACAGGGCGCTTACTTTTATGAATTACAATTTATTTGGCATAGAGACGGGTGTGAGTAAAGCGCAAACAATTTTTTAAAAGATACATAAGTTGTAATGTAGATTTATTATTACATTCAAATTAACGTACAAACTAATCAAATAAGCGGTCGGAGTGTGCGATAAATTTTTCGGCACTAAAAGATAACTAATAAAAATAATAATGATAACTTAATAAAAATAACTAATCAAACAAGAATTAATAGTGATAATAAAATAAAAACAAAAGCACTGAGCGCGAGGAACGATCCTACGCTTCTGCGCACCGAAGCCAGGAACGCTACCAACGGGACCATCCCATCGCTTGTAGAATATACACTTTCTGGTACTGACGATTCGCGGCCGGATGGTTGATTGGCTTGCTTTTGGGGATAATGCTTCATCGTTTGATGAAACTATGAGAATTAATATAATAATACGAATATAAATATATTTCCGCTTACTTTTATTAATTATAATTTATTTGGCATAAGGACGGGTGTGAGTAAAGCGTAAACAATTTTTTAGAAGATAAATAAGTTGTAATTTGGATTCATAATTATATTTAAATTAACGTATAAACTAAAAAAATAAGCAATCAGGGTGCGCGATACATTTTTTTGTATACATTGATAACGCAGAGAATCAAGAGCTAAATAAGCATCGAAATCATCTAAAAGCCTCGCGCGTTCCGTCGGGTGACGTCACGCGCGAGTCGTGCTCACATTGCTTTTTCCCTTGAAGCCTTCGTTTCGGCTTGGCCGCACATGAACGAGCTCGGCGTCCATGTGTTGGTGTAGCTGCCGAAGGAGCGGTCGGGAAACTTCGGCGCGCTCGGCTCTTTCCGAAGATGTCCGAGCGTCGCTCGCTCACGGACACGCGCTACTATGATTGTGTGATGGGCGCGTAAGAGACCAGAGAGGGGGTAACTTTTGCGCGCGATCTCGCTGCACTGCTTGCTGGGATGCGTATTCGATCCTCTTCATCTCTCTTACACGACATCGATACTCAGCTTCGTGCTCGAGGTTTTAGAGATAGTGGCGCCATCCCGGTCTGACCACATTTTTGTAGCCACTTTGAAATGCACAGATCGGCCTCCTCCCACTCTAGCCTCCATGTTAGAGACATACGCGCCCCGTTCATAACTTCAATATCGGCCCAAGGAGCTGTTAACAATGAATATCGGTGCGAGTAAAAAAAAATTCGCTGGAAAGAAAAGTTGTGTATTAAAGCTGTTTATAATCCGGAAGAAATCAAAAACTTTAATAATTTTCCGATGTTCTGAAAAAAAATCGTATGGAACAAATTCGGCTTTATTTAGCCTTTGCCTAGAAATTTGTAGAAAATGATAATTTTTGAACGTAGTTATCAAATCAATATTATGTAATTATTACTAATTTAAGGGGCTATACCAGTGTGACACTTTTAAAAAATCGATTTTTTTTGCCCTTTTCGACAGTTTATACTTTTAAGAATATCATTATCATTTATATCAATATCGTTATATCTTGTAAAAATCGATAGTTAAATCTTTAAACGCGTTTTTCTCGAAATGAGATTTTTCAAATTTGCTGACTTTGTAACTCACAGAGCAATTATCCGATTGACTAGAAATTTAAACTGAGCACTCTTGAATATATTTACTCTACAATGACGTCGGATATTTTTTTTTTTGCTGAAAATTGACGATTTGGCATTGAAAAAAACGACCATTTTATAGGCAAGAAATCAGACTTTTTTTCATAACTACGCCATTTTATTAGATTTTGATATTTTTCGATAATCCTACGTCATTGTACAGAAAATATCTTCCAGTTTAACGACATTTTTTCCTTTTTCGGTTTCAGCTACTTAATCGGCCGGAATCATGTCAGCAGTGGAGGAACTTTTTACCAGGGTAAAAAAGTTTACCGGGGTCGTATCTAAACTGCACAGGATGATCAGCACAGGGATTAGGAAAAAATGTCAGTTCGGTGGTAACATGTTGACCCAACCCCATGACAACCCTAGTTCGGTTACTCGGCTTGAAATTTTACATGTCCTGGGATGTATTTTTACTTGATTGTAGACGAAAGTCAGTTGATTGTTAAATATTCAGTTTCGTGAAAGGAATACCTTGAAGCACAACAAATGTGAAATCATAATTACAGCAGCATTTCAAATTTACCACCACGATACATCCGACACGAAGAAACGTTCGTACAGGATCGACACGAAGAAACGTTGGTACAGGATCGAGGTTAATAAAAGTTTCGCACTCAAGATGTATGATTTTTATTAAAATGAATTCAAAGATCGATAAGGTTTTTCAAGTACAATATAGTCTGAGTTTGGTACAATAACATATATATATTATTCGTAAGCTAGTATAGTGTTAATAATACGAAAGATATAGAATATAAAGGCTACAAAGTTTACTAAATGTAAGCCGTCGCTAATTATATGTCAGTAAACGTTTTATTTTATCGAATTAATTTGAAAATTAGTTTGTATTCAGCCATACACCCAAACACGCAACCTCTTACAAAAATGTAGTGAGAATGAAAGAAATAAGATGGTTGCGTTACGTCACCACAGCACTCGTTCTCTTGCACGTGTATTCAACGTCTAAGTGCGTATAAAGGTAGAATTTAGTTCTATTTCTTTACACACACACACACACATATATATTATATATATATATATATATATATATATATATGTATATATATATATATGTATATATATATATATATATATATATATATATATATATATATATATATATATATATATATATATATATATATGTATATATATATATGTATATATATATATATATATATATATATATATATATATATATATATATATATATATATATATATATATATATATATATATGACCTTAGAGGTAATTTTTCCGCAGGGCACATGCTTTTACATCGGCCCAAACAAACTCCAAATGAAGAAATGATCTTCTAAATAGACTAAACCCTACGCGAATCAATAAAATTGATTAATTATGAGCTTGGATACAGAGGTGCTGCGCAAAACGAAGCGACAGAAGTTTTTGCTGTTTGAGTACATCGTTGTACCAGTCAAGAATATGATATCCATGTCAAAGAGTTGTGCTTTTTGTTTCGATCTACTTCGGATGGACGTAATTCGATCTTTTGAAGAAACAACATCCGTTTCACATTCGCTTTATCTGCTATGGGATGAGAATTGTTTTAATTTTGATTAACCTGATTCTCGCAGCACGATCGTTTTGGCAATTCCGCACAGGCCAACGATACGCGCAAAGTTCGGGCAAGTTTTATTTTCCCTCATTGCCGTCTCGTGTTCTCACATCTTCCAAGTGTTTGCTCTACAATAGTGAAAATTCATCATCTGGCACAGATTCTCGTCAGGCTATTCACTTATTGCTCTAGAGTTGAGAGGCGTTAGCGTTTTTTGTTCTCTTCTCTTTATTCGTAATTCCTTACATCATTAACATTGTCATTATTTATCGTTATTGTTATAGTTATATGAGCGTGTATTAACGAGATTCGTTTTCTTTTTTCTGCTCGAAGATGTGGTAAACGCCTGTGCGTTCGATAATTAACGGCATATCGGCCAATAAGTTGACGAGAACATTCGGCAATCGTTTGACGTTTCTTCACCGCGACGAAGCTTCCAAGGTGCACTATATGTAATATACTTTGTACACGCGGGTAGGCCTAGCACTTCCCCATTGACTGGACTACCCGTCGTCTACTCAGTTCGCATCTTGGATTCCTCGTCGTTCACCACCATTTACTCTTCTGCACATTCGTACGACGATAAAATCAAAGAAATTTCGCCGATCGTATATTTCGTTGCGATAAATCGTTATTCGTATTCTTTTGATTGCCAAAAAAAAAAAAAAAACGATTGTCGCCACACGCGATTCACGTGGCAAGATCATAGGATTAGAGAAAAGTTCGTCGAGTTTTTATTTCTTCGTATTTCTTATTTTGCACTCGTGAAGTGTCCTCGTAGCGAGAACATTTTGCCTCGTACGCTCGTCGTCTTACGTTCCCTCGTCTCGTACGCTAGTGTGTTAAACGAGCGAATGTAGAAACTTTCGAGAACATCGTTTGAAAAATATGTTTTTCTTTCGTTCGCTTTTATAGTAGAAAAAGAGTGTATCGTGTCATCGTTGTGTGTGTGTGTGTTTGTATGTGTGTGGGTGTCCCAGGCGACACAGAGAGTGAGGACATTTGTTTTATTTATTCAGAGGACGAAAATCTATGCACCTTCGCGTGTTTTTTTTTTTTTTTTTTCGTTAAAAGAAGATAAACCGACAGAATAATGTCTATATACTTATATATCCGTATATAATTGATACTTTCTTGTATATCGTAAATATGAGTATATGGCGAGTCTACACGGTGCTACAAAAGCGATCTCTTATTATTATTAATCTTCGATTGTTAGCCGGATTTCACTATTCGTATCCTCGGACGCCAATGTATGACCCGTTTTTCCTCATCCAAAGTCTCTTTCGATCTTCGTCCAGTCAGTTTTTGTCTTCCTCGTTGCGTCAACGTCATCGTTGAATCGGGCTCAATCTCAAAATGGAAACCTTCCCCGAATTTCCTTTTAAAATCGAGTCGATCCACGTGATCGACGAGTAACCCACCGTACGCTTTCCCGTCGACGGTCTTTTCCCTATCGAACCTTCTCGTTGTCATTTTCCTTTCGCATCTTTTCTTCTTCTCTCGTGTGTATTTTATGGACAGAAAATTACGTGCTATCGTGCTCTCACAAAATGTCACTATTTATCTTGTCTTTCGACGTTTCTTTCTTATTCGACTTATTTTTTAAAGTCATTTTTACTTTTCCTACTTCAATTACCCTACATAGTCAATTTTACGTGATAATTTATCGTTTATCGATTTGTTTTTTACGTAGCTTATAATCACAGAATAGCACAGTCGCTCTAGGCATTGTTCGTACATATTAGTCTATTCGATAATTATCAATTTTTTCCCCCTTTTTTTTGTGTCGTTTTTTTGGTTTTTCGTTTTGAAATTCGATCAGATGCAAAGAGTGCCAAGCTCCATCGACGACGACGACGACGATCCATCGTATTGTCGTCGATCACTAATTTTAACGCTTCTTTCTCTCCTATTTAGAGGCACGGAACTGCCGAGCTGCTTTTACGTAGAGTACTATTCTTCTTTTTTTAATGCTTTGTTATTACTATTATTATTATTTTCGGTGTTATTGGTATTATCGACAAATCGATGTAATAGTTTTCACTTACGAATGAAAATGACCTATGTATATTGTCGAATGACAATATATCGTGTGTGATTGTTTTTTTTTTGGCTCGCCTCATTTGTCGATAACGAAAAATGATTAAGCTATCGTTAAAACGAGCTTATAGCGTCCTTACGGACTCTACTTATCACGCGTGGGTAGCTAAGCTATATTTGTGCAAAGATATCGCTTCTATTTCTTTTATCCTTTCAAGTCAGCGAGCACTACATCGCATTTTGGCGTTTGGTCACTCGCTCTACATTATGTGAGTGCATATATATATATATATATATATATATATATATATATATATATATATATATATATATACACACATATATATATATATATATATATATATATATATATATATATATATATATATATATATATATATATATATATATATATATATATATATATATATATATATATATATATGGTGTGTGTGTGCGTGTGTGTGTGTGTGTGTGTGCACGTATCTCCAATTTATCAAAAGAGTTTAAAGCGAATGTTCTGGTATTTAAATTTCTCTCTGAGCCTTTATTTTCCAAGTCGATTCGATAAATTATTCGATTTACGCGAGCCCCATGCATAAATTTACATTTTTTTTTTGCATGCCCTGATATTCCGAGTAATTTATTTTCTTCGAGAGAGGTCCAGAAATGTCCGCGAAGCATAGACTCTCGGGGAGACAGATCGATAGTTCCTAAATCAACGAACGCCCACGCATGTCTGCAATATCCGCATACTTAACAAGATTCACTTATCCGTTTTTACCGCTTGTCTTTTACGTGCGCCGTTTTGGAGATACGGGCAAATTTCGCAAATACGGTTCGAGACTTCACAAGCAAATTTTGGAGTAGCAACATGGTACTGTCGTGTGTATTTATGTTTATTTTTCCTTCATCTGATTGTTTCTCGTGCTTGCTTAAATATTGAAGTTCAAGCATGCTCGTCTGGTCCCATCGTTCGTGACATTTCACCGTGGACGAAACGATTGTGGTCTCGTTTTTATTTCCCGCACGAAATTATTGCATCCTTCTTCGGATGAGAAA